>WHYT01014883.1:0-30830 GCA_009806455.1 Tetrax tetrax | reverse complement strand
TTGTCCTCTCTTCTCCAGCAGTCCTACTCCATGCAATAAACTCAGTGAGACCCACATGAAAGCTATGGGGCTTGCCACAGACCTTAATGCATCACTGCTTTCCTATTGCTAACTAGCACATACTGCCAAGTAGCTCATTTTAAGGCCAGAAATAATTAAATGTTTTGAATATTTCAGTTATAAATAGGACTGATGAGCTAAGTTCCAAAGACTTATTTGGATATCTGATAAGACTGAGAGAGGAGTAGGGAAGGGGGGAAGACACATTTAACTTGCTCTGTTCCTTCAGGGCAAAGGCATGTTAAGGGACAGATCTAGAACTGTTACATAAACAGTGAACAGAAGCAAGAAGTACCTGAAGCTACAATTCTGCCAGGGTAAACGGGAAAAAGAAGATATTCTGATGACCTAGATACCTATGAAGTATCATAACTAACCAAACAATAGGCCTGTCTACTCATAAGTGCTTTAAATTGCTTCTTTGTTGAATGGTCTGCATGCATGCAGACAGCTCTCCCATAGCTGCGCAAAAATACTGATAAACTAGCATTCTGCCTTCTCCATTTAAGGGGACAGAAAAGGTAGAGGGAAACGTCATTGCAGTGAAGAGGTGAAGCAACAATGTCAACCCTCAAATTCAGCTATTTTCAGCAAATGCAATACAAGAGACTACCAAATAAACAGAGACTAAGACAGAAGCAGCACAAACCCTGACACAACCTAGTAAGTAAGTAAATAAATAAATATATATATATATATACACACACACATATATATATTAAAAGAAGTGCTTTTCTCAAAGTACATCATTAACTTAGCAAGAAAGATGTTTCTCCATAGCTGCAAGGTAAAACTTGGAGGGTAGGGACTGTGACAAAGCATGCTTCTCATCCTTCTTCCACTCTGCCTGAAAACTATAACTGTTATTGGCACACTCACTGAAGGATCTAACAGGATCTCCACCCACAGTAAGGTTTACCAGTACTTTTCCGGCCCCCTCAAAGAATGCTGCTTTAGAATATTAAGACTGAGGCAGACGAAAGCACTACAAGGTCTCTTTCTCTCGTTTTCTCCCCTTTCTTACCCGTCCCCCAGTTTCTTGAGGATAGGAATGAGAATATATTGGATCTGGATCTGACAATGCCGTAGTTCACACCATGTTCTCTGGAAACGACCAGTGAAAGCTCTTCAGAAACACGTGGGCTAACTGGATCCTTGCAGGCCCATTTCCAGATGACTATATTTTAGAAAGATCTTATTTAAGGTTGTTGCTCACCCAAGAAGATTCAGTCAGTATTTTCTAATAGGTTTAAGCCATAAATGCATTTTATATACCTTGTATGTATTTCTCATCTCAGCAGCTGATAATTCAAACAATGATCAGCTAATCCAAACCAAGATTGAGTGAGAAGGACAGGGAGAAAAGAGTAAGGTGAGATATGTCAATTACAACTACCCCACGTCTGATCTTTAGATTAGCAGCCAGAATGGGTTTAGTCACCTAGCTGCATCTGTACCTTAGCCACAGAGGAGCTCAGCAGCAAGCAAAGCAAGTGCTCGTTTTTACTGTACAAGAAGATACGCCAAAGAGCCAGTTTTCATACTCATTTCCAGGATAAACAAGCCATCAGTCAGCAACACTAACGGGTTTAAAGAAACACAGCAAACCAAAAAGCTTTTCCTTTCCTTTTTGATCAAACCACGCTTTTAATAATCTGAAACTCCTAAGCAAGTGATGTTTTAGCCCAACCTCCAGCTTACACTTAACTTCCCACATCCCTTTAAGTACCTGCAGCTGAGACAGCCTCCCATTCAGCTTTTCCAGCTCTGAACTCCATAACCCTGTGGTTTTTTTTAAAAGTGCTACACTTCATTTCAAAGAATGAAGAACAGTACAGGGGAGAGACTCAGTTTACCTTAAGCAAGTGCCTTCTCTAGATCAGGTAGCTATCAAAACTGATATAGTAACTACCTTCAGACACCTTCATGGAGTTATTTTAATTCCTCCTCCCTCTCCCTTCTCAACTGTTCTTAACCTGGTAGCATCACTAACACACCTGCCAGACGAAAGGGAAGTGTGACCAGGGGAAATACACATGCCGAGACAAGTAACACCCAGAACAACAATGCTAATTGAAACTGGGAAAAAAAAGCCCCACAAGTCACATTTACAGATAATTGAATCAAAACAAAACAAACAAACAAAAAAAAAAAAATCACATTTTGCATGTGTTCACTTTATCTCCACTGGAGGAAGAGATTTTTCTCGCATAGCTGCAACAAAAGTAGTTTTCACTATGGTCCCTGCTACTAAGTACGTAGACAAAGAGGCCTAGGCTGCCATATCACTTTTGTGCAATTAACCCATAATTGATACAGCACCTAGCCACGTCCATGAAGTTCAGAGCCCCACACCTGCTCTCCAGAACCGAGTCCCTGCGAGACATCACTGCTGTTGCACCAAAGCCTCTTGCTCAGGCAACAGCTCAAAGTACATTTATTCTGCCAACAGGACAAAGACAGCAACTGCCTCCTCCTCCCTCCCCTGTTGCCTCCTCAAGCCTGCTTCAGTAGCACAGCTGAGTCTTAACCACTCCCTTAACACAAGAGCTCTCCCACCCTTTCCCATTACCAGCACCACACAGTACCACCTTGCCTTTCCTGCTAATTTCACCACATATCCAACACTGATGAGAGTCAAGTCAACTAAATAAAACAAAACAGCAGAAAAAGCCCTCCAATACAAACAGTTTTCTACAAACTGTATCACCTCAATAAGAGTCCAATGAGCACTACAGCTGAAGACAGACAAAAAGCAGAGCTATGTAGCTTCATCTGCAGTCCATAGGGTCAGTTCAGCTGTACTGATCAACAGTATAGGACTGCTGCCCCCTGTGTTGGCACCACTGTCCTGGGTCCAGGCACCAACTTATCTTGAACAAATATAGGTGGTGTGCTGTGCACGCTACAGCCTCTGAAACAGCTGCACCAGCACAATTGAGGGGGAGGCATAAGCTGCTTGATTGGGCACTGGTGCCAAAAGAAGAATTCAGTTTTGTGACTACAACCTATTTAAGCTGGAAAACTTCTCCAGACTCTCAGAAATCACAACTACAGTTAAGAAGCATTTTCATTTGGAGACTGACTTAGTGATATACGATGACACTACAAAGATGAGTAGACAACTGGGCTGTAACTGAATCGGACTGTGTGTTGCCAAGGATTTGTCTAGAACTGAAATAGTTCAGATTTAGGCTGAGCTAGCCAATACATTTGTTAACCTTCACTTAACAAGGTTTCCTTCCCTTGCAAATGGTGATTAACACTACTTCAAGTTTTGTCAAAAACTTAAGCTAGGATGTGTGGGAAGACCTTGAGCTTGACATAGTCCTTCCTGCACTAGAGGAGCATTCCCTTGAATGTTCCTACTGAATACACCGTACCTGCTAAGAGCCTGTCTCTACTAAAGGGTAGATTAGAAGAACTTTTGATTTCAAAATCACCACAGTTAAGTCCACAAGGGCACTGTAAAAATACTTACACTTTAATAGCTCAGTTCCACGCAACAAGCACCTTTGTATCAGTTCAAAGGGCTCAAGACTTACCTACTTACCTAAGCTTCTTTAACATCATTTGTGACACTTGTTAACACAGAAACCTCAGCCACTGCTACCAAAATAAGGTCTTAAGAACAGGAGCATTTTGGGTCTTTAAACAGCATGTTCCTGGGACAGCAAATGCTGTTGTTATGTGTACACTAACGTCTGCTGGCCAGTCAAGCCTGGTGGTGAGGGGAAAAAGAAGAGTAATCCCAATGGTAAGGCAAGCCACACCACCCTCCTGAAAGGAAACACCAGAGGGGAGCTGGTTACTACTTCTCTTTACGCCAAGTTCTCGGACTAGTCTGAATACACCTAGCCAACCTAACTGCTTTTCTACAGGACAGCACGTCATACCCTATATTGAGGCTACAAATGGTTTAATATCCATCTTTTACTTGAATGGAGAAGGAAGAGGGAAAAAAAACTGCATGTTTAACAACTCCCTCCAATCAACAGTTTAGTCTCTGTAGACTATATTTATTGTCCTCAGTCTGTGTAAGCATGAAATCTTTCCTTGCAGTGTATAGAGGACAAACATTGGGGAGAGAGGTCTATGTTTAGAAAATGAACACCAAGAGAGATAGATAGCAGCGTGCTGCTCCTTAAAGTTCACAAAAGCTTCATCTAGTCAGTTCTATACACTACAGAAATAAGAAGTCAACATCAGTCTAGACTACAGAACAGCTCAGTTGGATATTTGATTAATGAAATAGGGATATGTCTGCAACTCAAAGTACTCAGGCTGTTATTCTTAGAGTCTCAGTCTATCACGAGCCAAATTCCAACCTCTTTAGAAGCACCAGATTGCATTTTAAGGGTCTTCTCAAATAAGCAGGATTCCTAGCAGCATCTGAAGGCTCCACAAGTATTTAATCACATCTGCTATCTAAATGTTCAGAGTGGATAGTGTGTTCATTTTTCTATAGAAAAAGTAAGCTTAATAGCAGAAGTTGCACTTTTTAATGCTCCTACCATTGTCTTATTTTGAAATTTTTTTTTTTTGCCTTTTAAATCTTAGGGTATAACATGTGGTAAATTTTCAGTAGCTACTTTATTTATAGTACTATTACCTCTAGAAAAATATCGCAGTTCTGTGTCCCAATCCCCAAAAGCATTACTTAACTGCACTTTTCCAAACAATTTCTGTACTATGAAGTCTGACATACTAGCATTTAGAAAGATTTCCTTTTAAGTATTTTGTACTGCATTCCATCCCTTATCCCCCTGACAAGCTTAAGACTTTGTTGCTTGGAAGATAAGTGGTAACTGCCTTGAGGACAGCTTTAAGGTCATGTTTAGAACAACACTGCTGTCATTAACAAGAACAATTCAATATTAGTTCAGAATTACAAAGTATTTAAGAAATTATTTCTCTTAAAAGCAAGACAACTTCCTGTTTCACTAAAGTGATTTGGTTATATCAAACCTTAACCTAATTTTCTACAACAGTCATTTTTCACTACTATTCTATGTCTAAGCAATACATTAAAAGAAGCTAAGCTTCTGCCTTCATGCCTAGCAGTTCATGTACTTTCAGCTATTGTTCCTCCCCTGAAATCAGTACTGTGATGATTTCCATATCAGGCAGAGGATTGACAGACGGCACCTTTCATTTCCCAGTTGTTTAAGGTTTCCCAAGTAGATCACCCTACACAGACTAAGATAAATGAACAGCCACAATCAAAAGCCAAAAGATCTTTCTTACATTTACCAAGGAGCTGAAAATGCAGAAGGGGCTGAGGGGAGGGGAATAAGATATAGCATGCAAGTTTGCAGGTAGTAGTATCACAGGACTGGGCTTACAGAGACAGTTTAAATAACTGCACTTCTTCTTCCACTCAGTAGTACCACTCTGTTTGAGAGGCTAAGAGGTGAGAAAAACTTCTCCAAGTACATACAACATACAAGAATTAGCCCTAACATGTCAGCACAAGCAGCTGACGCATGTTCTCCAACAGGTTTCTATAATTTTCAATCCAACTAATAACTTTAAAAGCCTCGTCCTGGAACCATTACATAACATATTGCTCAAAAGGCACTTCAAGTATTTTACTGAGACCAGTAAGAACTTGTAAATTCAACACGACTATATCTAAGGTGATGGTGAAAAAAAAGAAAAAAAAAATAGGTACTATGATTTGACACTAACTATAGACTGAAACTTGATTCTGATCTCACTTGAACAACAACAGCGTAAGAGCAAATTAAGCTTTACCCTCAAATATCAATTTACTGAAAATTACATTCTACACTCCAGCCTGTAATCTGTACAACATTTCATTAGTTCAAGTCTTCAACTCCCCTGCCTTCCAGGTTTGGCTTCTATTCCAGTCTTTTAAGAGAAACCTGCCAAGACGTGCAGTAGCACACAAACTCCACCTTGCCACGCAGAAATCACTGGTATGTAGGGCTGAAAATGCAATCAATCATTTGCTCATTGTCTGCTCTGAAAGTAAAACTGGAAATACATCTAGAACAAGAAAAAAAAAAAGTTAGATGAGACATCTTCCCTCCTAGCAAAAGCATATCAGAATATCCCTCACACTATACACAAGCCATAAATAGAGGCCCAGTGACTGAGCTGTAAGCTGAGTTCTTTCCCAAAACGCACTTTGTGCAGTCTTACAGCTTTGACAGTTCTCTTCTCTATTCCTCCAGGACAGAGGACAGCAGGGCGATTCTTTTAAAAGAAGCTGGTCTTTCATAAATCATTTATGCAGAGCCCAAATGGACTTCTCTTTCACATTATATTTGATTTCATATTAGTCCTGCTCTTCAGTTCATCAAGCTGGTACCAAACAGGAATTCCAACACCGAGCTTACCTGCATTCACTCAGGTAACTTTTGTCATGCTGCCTTGGATGCTATACAGCTCAGTAATGCCATCTTTGGTGTCAAAACAGCCTGCATAGGTTTTTCCAACCTTAAAGAGGAGCCAGCTACAAAATACTGTAAAATTATCGGAGCTATTTTCTTCTGTTTAGTTAATGGGAAAGGAAGAAGAGATTTATTTAGCTTCACGGTTCATAATGACCACAAAGATCCACTCTTCTCATACTAGAACAAGATACAAGCTAGTCTTGTTACCTCAAGGAGTAATGTCCCCATGGACATTCTGGAATTCTCAGCAACAGACTCCAGGCAAACTAACTAAATAGCTTTAGGATACGTAAGTGCACGAACAACCTGCTGTGGAAGTAATTCATTAAGTGAATTTACCACCTATGGTACTATAATGGCATATGTACACTCCTTCTGAAACACAAAGGGGGAGGGCAAGATTCTTGCTTTGCTGCAGAGTGAGAACTCCAGTTAAACACCAACAGACAGTTACTTGCCTAGTATTAACTTATACCCTATATCATTCTCCCTCCCATTAACTCATTTGTACAGAATACAATGGCTGTTACTTTCAAGTCTTAGGATATAAATTGACTCAAATAAGAATTAACAGTGGGGGAGGAAAGAGAGATCTTCAAATTCCTCAGATTTCATCTCAGGTTTCTTAAGTGGACAGAGGATCAGCTTCCAAATTCAAAAGCCTTCTGAGTTCCTCTGATTTTATATGGAATCAGTATCAAAAAGTATGCATAGCAAGCACGTAAAAATCTTGCTTTCCTGCAAATAAACACTACACAAAATATATTTATTCATTTCAGAAATAAATAGAAATTAAAGGTCAGACAAGTTAGCTACCAATGCTCTCAGAGTATTAGTCACCATTACGTATTAATTTGCTGCTAGAAATTATTTTATTATAATCTTTATCTTAATAGACATCACTCATTTCATATCAGTCATCTCTCTGCAACTAACTGAAACAGCAGACATCAATTTGAGCAACGTTCTCACATACATGTCAAACATCCTCATCTGTTTGTTCCGGTGTTTCCGATACAAATCCCAAACCCACAGATGTATTCACATAAATCAAATCCCTACACAGCACTATGACCTTAAAATCAGCTCAGGATGAGACAATATTCTTCATGTCAAGAACAATCTTCAAAAAACAAGGAAAGCTACTTCCATCTTTCCTTCTGGACATCTCAAGAAGCTTGGGTTGCTGAAAGTGTTTTGAGAAAGAGACTCAGTCATTCTCCAGTAAGAGTAAAGTCTTAAGAACTAATGTATGTTACTACTCCTGAAAGCTTTCAGTTGTTTACAAACAACAAATACAGCAGCCCTGCCTATGCAGAAGCCTAGAAAATATTTCTGTACCTTGTTCAACTTAGTTGAGATAAGAGACAGAACCTTAGAATACTAACAATTCGTATAGTAAGTTTGAGAAGTTAATGCAGGATTTCGCAAGGAGTTGGAAAACTGGCAGCTTGCAGATCACGTTGTAGGCACAGCATGCAGGAACAGTACAAACAAGGAAACAATTCAGTCTGATTTTAAAGCTTAAAACTTCCCAATCAAAGACTGCCATGCCAGGGTATCAACAATCATCCCCAGGACAGGGCCTGTTCATGACTGCAGTGCAGTAACAAAGTAACTTCAAACTCCACCTTGCCTAGAAAAGTCAGATTTAACCGAACCTCGGCAGTTTTCCTTATGAATGTCCTTGGAACAGTTAGAAACTTTTCCATACTGCGCTAAGGTGCGCAACAGTCTACTAACAACAAGCACAAAGTTAAAACTAGTTTTATCATAGTGCTGAAGTGAAACCTGCAATCCAGCTTGTACCAGAGACTAACAACACTTCAGTTCACTACCAAAGCAAGAACATCACAGAATTTAATTTACCTGCATTTCTGTCTGCTTATTACATCTGTTTTTGCAGCTGGGCAAAACTCAGAGAGGATGTGATGCTGCCATTATATCGCAGGAAAATCCCCAGCCCTCCTCCCCTCCAACAGACCCACTCTTATCCAGTTTAGCCAGCTTGAGGTAGTGCCCCTGTTCATATTAGGACAAGAAGAGAAAACAACCCCTCATCTATCACAGTACCTTGCTCCAGTTAGTGGAACTTTATTACTATAGTCAGTAAGCAAACATTAATCACTGATATTTAACCAAAACTTAGGGACTGCACTTGGCACAAAGTACCTGACAAGTATTAGCACTTCTGCAAGACCTGGCTCAAGCATTCCTGTCCATCCAACATGAACAACGGCTGCTTGTCTCCTAAACTAGGAAAGACTGTCGTATTTAAAGGAATGTATTTATGATAGTTCAAGTAAAACTGTTCTATGCCAGAACTATTTCAGAAATGTCTTTAAGTTGCAGGTAGGTGAACATGAAAAGGAAAAAATACCACCTTCCTCAAGCCCACTCCCCACTTTCAAAAGAATACTAGTTGAAACACCACAGAACTATTGCTATTAACTGAGGAGAAACTGTAACATCACTAGTGACTTTAGTGTAAGCTGGAACATAACAGCTGTTAAGCAACACTTACTAATGGTACAGGAGGAGTTATAGGCCTCTCCTGTTACATTTCTCTCATTGTAACCATTCCCATCTATCACTCTGCTTTATTTAATCGTACAGAAAGCTCTTCCACAGGCAGGCACAGATCATCCACTGCTGTACATGCAGACCCCATCAACTAAGTTGCTCCATGCCAAAAGTACGCAGCAACTTAACAATGACATGGGCATGTTTCCATCACTAATGATGACACAGCTATCTTAAAGGATATTTATCACAGGTGTGCTGGTGTTTTTATGACCCTGAGTAAGTTATGCAATAACCTAATGCTTTGAGATTATTAAGCTACATACTACTGAAGACAGAGAGAATCATCAAAGAAAATTCAGCAGTGCTGAGGGGAAGAAACCAGTACCAAAGCAGTAAAGCAGTGTCATATCCTCAACTGCAATCTCTGGACTCTGTTAAATTATTAAAATTACAATGCTGCCAAACACAATCAGACATTTCCACACAGTCAGAACTGTTGCCTTTTCCTCCCTATTAAAAAAGTCAGTAGAGTAGCCACTCCGCATCTGCCAGTTTATAGTGCAGCTAGATTTCCCAGTTTCTATTTGGCTTGCAAATGAAGCAATTGAAACCAGTGGCTGCACATGGCAGCTGCTAGATTTTGTTTAATCGTGCCCAGTCCAATGGTTCTGTTTCCAAATTAAGTGACAGTTATACAACAAAGCTGTTTAAATAGTCCAGTGTTCTAGTGCAGTGCTAAAAATCTCACATAATACAACTCAGCGTTCAAGTCAGTACAGTCCTCGCAAGTCCCAGGTCCCCCCTCACACGGAGTACGGCTGAGAGAGGTTTGCAAATCCTCAGCTTTTAAGCTATTCTTGAGAAATAACCTTATTTTAAAAGTCATACTGCGCAGACTCCAGCACGCCCGAGACTAAACACCAAGCCAGAGACACGTCTATCACCATCAGAGAATATATTAAGAGCAAGAACAGCACGGACAGGGGATCGCACGGGGTCCGTACGGGGGACGGGCCCACATGGATCAGCCACCTCCTTCCCCAAGCTGCCCGCTGCTGCTCCCTTCGCAGCCGGACGTGGCTCCGAGGAAGGAGGCATCCCCCGGCTGCCTCGCCCCGGCCCCGGGAGCCCCACCGGGCGGCACCAGCCGCATTCGGGCCCGCACTCCCCGCTCCTCACGTGATGTACACACCGGCGGCCCGGCCACGCTGCAGCGGGGAATAAGGTCACCACCGACCGCCGGCCCCCGGGCCGCACTCACGGTCACGGCTACCCCCGCTCCCGTACGGGCCGCCGCCCGCACAGGGAGAGCGCGGTGACCCGACTTGGGAGCAAGCAGCAGGCCAGGCAGAGGGGCCGCCGCACCGGCTCCCCCACCGCCCCTCGAGGGCAGGCGCCAGGGCTGGCGGCCGCCCCCGCCATTTTGAGCATGGGGGAGACCACCGAGGCCTCCCCCCGGCGCCCGTCGCTGCCCGCCGACACATCCTGCCGCGCCGCCCAGCGCCGCGCCTCCCGTGGGGGGCCCGTGGGGGGCCCGTGCGGGCCCCACGGGCGGCCCTGCCGCCGGCCCGCGCCCGCCACTGCCGCCCACCCCGGGGCCCTCGTTACCTGCCGGGTCGGGCCGTTGGCGGGCCGGACCCTCGCGCCGCGCCGCGTCCCTTTCCGCCATCTTGTCCGGGTTTAAAATTAACTCTCCGTGACGTCAGAGCTCCGCCGCGAGACCTTTATCGCCCGCCGGCGGCGGCGCGGGCAGGGCGGATCCTGGCGCCCCCGGCTGCCCGCCCGGGGAGGGGAGGGACGCCGCATGCGCAGACCGCGCCCTGACGCCCATGGGGGCGGGGCGTGCGCGGTTTCTCCCCACCCGCCCGGCGACGGCGTCACCGGCCCCTGCGGGGCCCCGGGCAGCCGGGACGGGAGGAGGAGGCCCCCGCCTGCGCTGGGAAGAGGCCTCCGCTCCGCCTGAGGCGGGAGGGCCTCTCCCTGCTGCGGGAGAAACACACAGAGACAACCCCCCGCGGCGCCTGCTGCCTGGCCCGGCCCCCAAACCGAGGGGCGGGCTGTCCCCCTCATGGCCCTGAACCCCTGCGTGGAAACGAGGCGGAGCGTGTGAGGCTCCAGCGCGTAGGGCGAGAGGGACCTCGAGGGGCTTGGAGAGAAGCAGGGTGTTTGGGGCAAAGGGGTGACAATGGCACGGCGGGGTAGGAGGCCCCACGGCCGCACGGATCGCCTCAGGGTGAGCATCCCTCCGGGAGGCCTTACCCACTGCTCCACAGGTCGCTCCTTTTGGAACTGTGGCCAGCCAGCCTCCAGGCCCAGCCCTTAAGGCTACCTGATGGCATCCTGAAGTGCTGGGCCCTCGCTTCCCATTTCCACCTTTCTTGGGCCACGGGGATGACCATGAAAGCAACTCAAGCACTCTGCAATTCTGGCAGTAACGCCAGCTCCTCACTCTTGAGTTCTTTCTCGCGGTGGCACTGATGCTGCATTTGGGCTGGAAATAGACAAAAGGACAGCTCTGAACCACAACAAGCCACCAAGGTTCCCCCAGGACCAAACATTCCTGTTGTTTCTGGGTTTCGTAAGAGTCTTGTTCCTCTAAACCCAAACAGACCTTACTGCATCCTTTTAAAAGGCCAACTGTTAAAACTAGCTGCCTTTACTGCACAAAGGTTTTAGGTGGGGTTTCCTATTGCTAAAGGTCACGTAAGCATTCACAATTAAATTGGTCAGTGTGACTTTGTCACTTGTTACAACAGCACATTTGTCTGATAAATCAGCATGTAAAGTGGGCAACAACTTCGCAAAAACCTACCTCACCATGGTAATGCTCTCTGTAGAAATTATTTTTCTCAAAGTCTTGAGCTGTGCTAACTTATTTGGTTCTGGAGATGCAACTTTTGAGTGACAGCAATCTAAAAAACAAGCAGAGTTTGGTTCTGCCTAAACAGAGGTGGAGGGAAAGGTCAGAAGATATTTTTGAAGCAAAAACCAACAGGCTTTGTACCTGGAAGTGCTTCCCAAACCTTCTCCAAATCCCGCTTTCAATCCTTTACTACCAAGGTCACACATAAGAGTCTTCCTAACATTGGGGTCCATTACACTTAGTACTGTGCTTACAGTAGCAGTCCTTGCCTCAGAAAGTTTAATGTCTAAAACACATTAAAAAGACATTAAAATGTCTAAAAGATGCTGTAATCACAGCAAGTGAGAACTGCAGAAGGATACAATGATCAAATAGATATCATATATTCAATTGTAATTATGACACTTGTGATAGTAAAATGTGCAATGCTGTGAAACTGTCAATAACTTTATTATTCTAGATTTACATCAGCATAAATGCAAGCAGGATTCAACCCCTTTGTACAGAAGTGTTGGTATGAATGCTAGAAAAAAACATTGCCATTGGCCTTTCGCAACCTCTACTTATTTTGGGAAAATGAGTGTGTCACTACCTGTCCTTCTAACCTCAGCCCAAGTCAAGAAGAAAACCTTTCCTGACATCAGAAAGAAACCAGAGCACACTCGTAAATACAGAGGTATTTCAGAGATACACAGGAAATCAGGCAAATACCCTGAAGTAAAACACAATGAAACATTTAACTGACAAACCTCAGCAGCTCAGTATGAAAACTAAAAAACAGGAGGAGGGGGAGGACCCAAGACTGAAGAAGCTTCACAGTTCTGTTGTAAGTAAACACCCTTGTTTCTGATCAAGTCTGGAACAGCGTACACGAGAAGAGTTTGAAATAGTACATATACAGACAGATACATAGATTTCTGCTCCATGCAACGGGATTTGCTGCTGCTGTAATGTGAGAACAGAAGTCAAGAACTTAGATGTCAGAAAGCTCAACCTTAATTCTGTCCTTTTATGTTTGCAGGAAGGAAGGAGACGTTCTCTGAGCTGAGGATTTTGCTATCAACATGTCATCTCCTGGCTGCAAACGTCCCCATCTCCACCACACTCCCAGCTGTGTGCCACTTTCCTCTGAGCCAGGCTATGCAAGGAGTTAGCGCTGAAACTGCTTAAGCTAGCTGTGGATTTGGCCTGTAAGGAGCTTGGGAGCAACTGCACAAACCACTGTCAGGCTGTGATGGGAAGGAACCGCCAGAGCAGGAGGACATGTCTGACCTGCAAGTGCAGGTTGGGCCAGTAGTCCCCGCAGCCAGCAAAGGCACGGTTTTGCACTACAGACAGCATCTTCTCCTGGATTTGGCCATACTGGTTTAAAAAACTCTGCTGTCCCAGGCTTGTCCCAAACCCACTTTGGGCCAGTCAACACAACCAGTGTCGTCATTGCTATGAGCCAGCTCTGCCCAAGGTAGGGGCTGCTGGGAGAGCTGTCCCTTCCCACAGCTCGAAGGGAAATGGATCCACCACAATGTCTCCTGGCCTTCAGACAGCATGGCACAGCAGAGGACAGGACAATTCCTGACACATGCAGGCAGAGGCTCCCACTGGACAGAGCCAGATCAGATTCAGATTCTTTATGCCTTTCTGTATAAAATTATTCTCTGTCCCTGATAGATAACTTGTGCTGCTGCTGGATTTGCTTAAGGTGACATTTGCATGATGACAACTCTGTGAGCCAAATACCTACCTGAAGCATGCTGAACACCACTCCTGGGCTGGGGAACAGAGCAATCTCCCATCCTGAAGGGCTGAGGGTCCTGGGATGAGCTGAAAAGGTCTCTGTTGGCGATACCACACTTACCAATGTCTTTCCTCCTCTGCTTCATGCTGTAGAGTCTGAACTAGTGACAAGGTGAACCTCAGTCTTCCCCAGGCTATGCAGCACTGTAGGCAGCTGCAAGTGGAGGACAGAAAGCCTGAGATAAAGGTGATTCCATCCACAGCAATGAGGTGCCTCTGACCCCTTGGCTTCAATCCCTAGGGACACCCAGGGCTTTCCAAGGGAGAAGACTGGGAAGGTGAGGAGGGGTCAGCCCTGGAGTGGCAAACCAGTGCTAACTGTGGGAACAGCCAGGGCAGACTGCCCTCTCACCAGACACCACCTGGGAGCTGCATCACTCAGGCAAGCCTGAGATTTCCTAACACTCTCCCACTGGGAAATCTGCCTGGATCTCAGGCTGCTCCCAGTGGCAAACACATGCCCTCCCAGAGTTTGGAAAAGCCCTGCAAGGCACCTCATCTTGCTTTTCTCTGAGAAATGCCCTGGCTGCAGCCTCACTACTCGTAGATTTCCTCTGCTCGCAGCTTCCCACCTCTTCCAGCTTGAGCCTTCCTACCCTCTGCACAGCACCAGCAGGCACTGGAGGCTGTGCTGCCCACTGAGCCCTTGCCCTCTCTGCAGTGAATCCTCCTGTTGACTCCTATTCCCATCGCCAATCCCTACACCCTGTCCACCTGCAGAGACACGCTGATCCTGCCTGGGCTGGCTGGTGTTTGCCTCACCACCTCTGCAGTGATCTCGTAACAGGCAAGTTTAATTTCCTATGCATTTTTTTTTGTGTGTGTTTGCCATTCCCTAAGAGCACCTCCCTCAGATTCAAGGGTGCCTTCATCTGTCACACAGGTGATCTAAAAGTTACCATCTGTCACTAGAGAGTGCCCAGCACAGCCCCAAGCTTGTAGCTACCTGTGTGTGTTTCGCTCGCCCAAGCAAAGCCAAGTTGGGACTCAGCATGGATCCAAACCTGGTTCTCCTGCAGGCTTCCCTGCAGAGAGCTATAAGGAAGCAGAGGTACTGTTAGGAGCAGAAAGCAAGTCAAGAAGGAGGGGAAAAAACAATTTACCAAATCTCCTGAACCTGCAGCTGTCCCACGTGCCAAGAGGAGATGCCTTTTTAGCTGGCAGCAGCATGCACACTCAAGAGACAGAGAGCAGCCCCTCACATACCACTCATTTATAGCAAGCTGAGTCGGAGACACGTCCCATTTCCCCCTAGTGATGACTCAAGAGCTGCTCCTCTGGGGAGGAAGGATGAAATAACATCGAATTTTAACTGTTGTCAGAGCAGCTCAGAGCATGTTGCTAGGCACCAGCTGCAGGAATTGCCTGCAGGTGCTTTTGCAGGAGGGGCTGGGCCGGTTTGCTCTGCTCTCCCAGTGCAGCCCTAGTGCCAAATACCTTTGAAACAAGGCATAATCTGTTCTCAGCCTGAAGGAACTATTGCACAATCTCCTCAGGATTAAGGGTTTAAATCGAGGGGCTGTGGCACAGCTGGGGGAGGGGCAGTGGACAGACTCCGGAGCCAGGCTTGCCTGTGTGGTACATGTTAGGGGGGCTCCCTGGGGTGGTGGTCTGCAGCCTGCCCACAGAGGTGGCAGTCTCAAAGGTGTAAATGGGAGCCTTCTCCTTCATCCTGCCCTGTCTTCCCTATCAGGGTGATTGAAGTCTTCAAAGGATTAAATGGCTAAGTGGTTTTCTTCTGCTCCTGGAAACGAAGCTCTGTAGCCAGCTGAAGCTTTCATGTGCAAGCATTTCCTCAAATGGACTCCTGTCATTTGGGCCTGTTTCCATCTCACTGTTATGCAAAAGCACAAGTTGAGGCTGTTTTTAAAACCTGGGCTAAATACTGATTCCTGTGGAGCCTACAGTGCTGCTTAGAGTGCCAGTACACCTGCAAACCCCTGGGCTGCCCCACTGCAGAGATGGCTCTGTCTACAGCCAGCATGCTGCCTCCAGCCTCATCTGGAGGACACGTCTGCCTGCCTCCTGCCTGCTCTGCAGTGATTTTTGCCATGCCTAAAAATGAGACCGGCTCTGCTGCTGGGGAGTATGCACACACATGTTAAATGCCAGTATGGTGAAATATGTTTCCACACAGGGTTTCAGCTGCTTTTTCTCACCTGACCTGGACATCTCTAAGTACCTCTGGCGTTCAGGTCCCCTTTGTGGCATTTCCCAATGGCTCCTTAGGCCATCAAGGCCACTGTGTGGGAACGTAGTAACAGACCCCTGCTGCATGCTAAGCAAAAATCATTTATTGTTACAGCTTATGTGCTTATATACACTCCGATCGCCCAACCACTACCAGATGTCCTTTATCTTGTTTTCCTTCTCTTGGAGAGTCCCTTGTTTCTCATTCCCATGGCTTCTTGTTTCCCATTCTCATGGCTTCTGATACTCGTCATCCCCAACAGGCCACCACAGAGAAATAACTTTTTTACTCTCCCAGACTCTGGTTCCCAAACCTTTTGTCCTAGAAAAAGAGGAATTGGTCCAGCTGTCACTGTGATGCCCATCTCTGTCTTTCAGAGATAATAGCAGCAGCCACTGAACCTGTACAGCTTCCCTCCAACTGTGTCTGCTTTGGGTTATCAACAGCAAGGCACTTGGGTCAAGGAAGGAGGAGTCCCCAGTGGTGCCTATGAGATTGGTGATACCACGCTTTAGTTCACACTATTAGTGCTTTTTCTGCATGCTGCAGCATGCAAAAATCAGATTACCAGAGACAATTTGGGATTAGGGAAAGTACTCCACCATCACAGGGGCACCAGTGTCAATTCAGGGTCTCACTTGGAAAAATGCTGTGTAGACATCTGTCAGTGCGCAGTTGTTTAGAGCGTAGTCCAGTTGTTAGAGTGTAGTCCAGTTGTTAGAGCAAAATCTCAGTCACGGTCTCAGTCCCTACTGCAAGCTAGGCAGAGAGCCGACTACTGTTACCGTTTCCATACTTGGGAAGGAAAATTTTTGTATTTCATAGTGGCTGTTCCTTGGGATATTCCCACAGAAGATGTACTGCACACTCCTATTGGCCCAACACGTTTAGGGCTTCTGATATTCATCACCCCCAACAGACATTTTATTCTCTAATGTAACAAAATAAGATAGATTACTTAGTGTGCTGCAGGTATTTGTTGGGAAACACTCATATCAGCACTGGCACTAGCGTTTAGAAGAGGATATTTGTCTTTGCAGTTTAACTGATCTTTCATATCATAAGCCAACTCCTCCTCTATGGGGCAAAGCATCATTGTGTGATACTGATTTGAGTGAAGTGGTGCAGCTTTACACTTGGGGAGGGTATTTTGCTTTGAGCCCTGCACAGGCTCAAAGCTCCTGGTTGCATGTGGGGTTGAGTATGATTGCCCTGGCACACAAAGGGTGTTAGTTACACAGCAGAGTTTATTTGCATCCTTTGCAGCTACGTGACTCCGACTATGCTGGGCAAGATTTACAGGTCCTCACAAGGAGGAGGGTGGTTTATTCCCAGGGTTTCATGTGGTTTCTTCCCATGCAAGTCAAGACTAGCTGCATAGAGATGAGTTGTGCTTAGAAGTGGGATTCTGCTGTGAATACCCACAGCACCAGAGAAGCTGAGTTCCAGCTCTCATTGTCCTTTCCTGGAAGACAAACTCCCTCCAACACAGTGTCCCCTACACACCCTTGGATGAGGCTGCATCAGCCCATCAGTTGCATCAGGATGGGTTTGGAGGCAATTTAGCCATGCAGTCCCAGCCCATGCTGCCCAGCTTGGCAGAAGTGTTGGACTAGCGCAGCTGCCTCGCCAAGAACTCAGGTACCTCCAAGACATGGTAGCTGTCAGCAGAAGCTGTCATGAAACATAGTGATGGCAGCACCTATAGGAAACACCAGGTCAGATGGGGGGACCTGAGCTTCTCTACCAGCACTGTGGGCTTAAAAGAGGGTGCCTGAGGCATCAGCACCCTCCAGGGCCGGGATGACTGCTATGCCCTTCTCTGAACCAGGCCTTGGTCTGGGGCATGATCCCTAACACACTGACAAAACTGTCTGTATCCAATCTCTGGCATCAGATCAAAGTCTGGAGCTGAGTATAGACATGAAGAACTGGACCAGTTCTGCTGTCTGCGTTTTCAGGTTCACCCTAGGCCAAGACAAGGACACAAAGCAGAATGTGCCATTTAATCAGTCTAGATTAACATGTTAATTTAATTAGGTTTAATCTACTTTCAATAAAATCTAGAACATGCTCTAGAAAAATTGTGTTCAATCTTTCTCCAAGCCTCTTTCTATGCATGTGAGCAGGGGCCATGAGCAATCACAATGAAACAAGAAGTCAAGTTTTAGCAGCATCCAGAGGATGAGGCTGAGATCAGTGTCCTGTCGTCTTCGGATTTGTGCTGGTCTGATTCAGAGGTTCTCCTGCCCCAAAACCTCTCTGTGACAGAGGAGAGCATGGAGAAGGATGAGGACCATGGGGATGGCATGGTCACAGAGGCTGGTACATACCAGCCCCAGGTCTGCTCCCAGGCTTGCTGGAGAGGCAGCAGGGCTTGTGGCAACAGGGTCCCCACATTAGTCTCATTGCCACAGGGACTGCAGAGGTGCTCTGCTGTCTCCAGGGGGGTTTCAGCAACTGCAGGTCTCCCCTTACTGAGAAATGCACTCCCATGCACCAGGCAAAGGTGTTGAAACAAAGACGGCTGCTCCAATGCCACTGAAGCAAAGTGCACGTATCCGTTGGGAAAAGCTCATTGAGAGCACAGCTGGCTCCTCCAGGAAGACTCTACAATGGATTCAGGTGCTGTCCTGTACACTCACTCCATGTCAGCTTGCTCTGAGCACCCGGGCAGCCACAAAAAGCACAGCATTGCACTGACTTTGATCACATTTAGGTGGTTTGATAAAAGAAAGCTCCAGTGGCTCATTACAAGGAAAAAATATAAAATTATTTTGAAATAGTAATCAGGGGGATATCACTTATTTTGTGCAGCTCAAGTAATGTTAATTTGTGAGAAAGAGAGAAATAGCAAGAGAAAGAGAGGGAGAAGGCATTTTGTTCCTTTCCTGATTCTGCCTGCCCTGGATAAATGCAGCCTGGCTGTAGCAGAGGGCTGGAGGGTTAGCTGCCCAAACCAAAGGCAAATTCATTTGAGATCCAGGGATTAAGATACAATCATTTGATCTCAGATTAAACAGTGGATGAGCACCACAAAGGATAGCTTAAAACATTTGGAAAGGTGTTAAGGAAAATCAAGCAGGATTAAATAATAAAATAGCTGCATTAAGCTAGAATGCCTCCCTGGATCACAGGAAGCCAGGCACCGAAGAGCCTACCGGCAGAGACAGGCAAGCACACTCAGTGCCACAGCTCTGCAGTGTTGAGCAACTGACTCCATGGGAGGAGCAGGGCAGCTTGGCATCTGGGGTGGGTGAGCTGTGCATGTGTGCAAGAGATCTGTCAGAACCGGTGTCCCACCCTGGCCTCACCAGTCCCATGCAGGGCTCTCTGGGCATGGTGCAAGGGCAGGTCGGGGTTGCCACTGTCCCAGGGCAGCCTCAGGGATGGAGCAGAAGGGACCACAGGGGAGCTGGCGTATGACTCTTGCGGGCTTTGTGGGCCACATTTTGGGAGGAGAGGACCACCAGAGCTGCCATGTGGCTGTCACTCTGGATGAGGGACATTTGGCAGGTGCACGAGACGCTTCACATCATCCCAGGCCATCAGTGTTCTGAGCACTGGCCTCTGGCTGCCAGGACAATTCGTGGCATGGCTCTGCTGCTTGCAGTATCCTCACCTCTGCGCAGGGAGACGCAGAGCAAAACTGAGAAGCTCCACCACCACAGGGCCATGCTGGTGCCCTGCTCTGCCGGGGGACAAAACACAAGCAAGGGATCACTCAAGCTTCCTCAGTGCCATCCAGCCATCCCTCAGAGTTTCTATCTCCCACTTACCCTCTGAGTTGAAAACAACAGGAGCTCACCCTGTCCTGCACCAGTTTATTGCTCATATTGAACTGCTCTCCCTCACCCTCTGAAGAGCATGGCCACCTGCCAAAAACCTTTATTAGGAAGAATTTATACAGAAAAAAATAGGCTAGTTAGCTGTAAATGTGTACTTGAGGACAGCAACCCCAGGGCAGCAAGGCTCTGAGCATAGTGTGGCTGCTTCCAAGCCTTGCTTTGGGAGTTTTGGGGAGCTTTCTCTGCCAGTGTGGTTTCTTTTCCTGGACTTGGCCTGTATTTCCTAGGACAAATCATCCAGCTGTCTTGAGTGACTACACATTTGCAGCTAGCACAGATCACTGCTAGGTTTCCTGATGTCCTCCATGTGCCTATTTTGGCTACTTTGTTCTGCAGCACCTTTGAAATAATTAATACAGTGCTGTTAAATGGGCGTCAGTCCCGGAAGTGCAGCACCACCTGAAATTAGTGCCTGTGGACTGTGGTACTGGCCCAGCCCCTACATGCTGGTAGCCACTGCATGAGGGCTCAGCCCCAGCTTTTGCTCCACTGCAGCTTTATGAAATGCAGAGAGCAGCTGTGAGGCTGGGGGACAGAGAACTGTGCTGGTTCCACTCTGGGTTTCCACTTTGTCTGGGCAAGGTGCAGCAGGAACTGATGGCTGTCAGCTCCTGCTGCGCCTTGCCCAGACCCGGTGGAGACCCAGCTTCCCAGCAACAGGCATGGGTCCCTGCTTGCACCTATCCAGCCACAGCATCCTGCCGATAAACACCAGCCTTTTCTCTCAGTGGCCAAAGCCACCTCCCTGCTGTGAACATTCAGGCCGCTGGTTTTACAAACAGGTTATGCCCTTGCAAGGCTGATGCCTCCATCACCTTGCAACAAGGAACCCCAAGGCTGGGAAGGGTCTGAGCATGGGACTACCTGAAAGTATCTAACTGCTTTTCCTTTTTCTTCTTGTCCAAGGGACGGTGGTCCTGCAAACCACAGCCTGTTTTCCAGGCAGCCCCACCGCCAGCCACAGTCACTTGGTGGGCATAGTGACTCTGAGTGATTATTTAACAGCAGATTGTATAACAGAGTGGGGTGGACGTTACATTTCTGTCCCTGACCTCAGCCCTGGGACATGTCCCACCCGGAAAACTTCCAATCTAATCTTTCAAACATCAGATGGGCAGCCTTGGGCATCTGACACCATCCTTCAAAGAGGAGTGATCAGTGGAGACCCAGTAGCTCTGGGCAGAAACAGGCTGCCCAGCACATCCCAGTTGCACAGAGGAGAGAAGAGGAGGAAGTCTAATGCCCCACCAAAGACTCAAGTGTGGAGACCAGACCCTGCTGAAATGGCCAGGCCCTGTAAAGCCTCTCCTGCTCCCTGATATCCATCTAAATAAAGCACTGCGCTTGCCTCTCCCTGTCAGGATGAGCTGTGCCAGCAAGGTGGAGATAGATGACATGGCCTTGGGTATGGTGAGCCAGCTCACCTGGGGTGCAGGCACACTGCCTCTGGAGTCTGGGAGCAGCTTGGTCCCTTGGACCTGCCCAAGGAGGCAGTGGAGAGAGGCTTGCTGCTCTGGACAGTCTGGGGCTCGGGGCACATCAGCCTTGTGTTGGTGATGTCTCCAAACTGTTTCTCCTAGGAAGATGCTCCTTCACATGGCTGAGGACAGGAGATAGTTCAGGGCAGTGCCCCATAGCCCTCAGTGGTCAGAAGGACACTGCAATGTTGGAAGGAGACAGGCATGGGCAGGCCTTGCTTACCGCTGCCAGGCACCTGCCAGCTGGTGCAGATCCATCTCATTCAGAAATCAAACAAAACAAGGTTCTCCTGAAGTCTTATTCAAGCAGACACAATGAGGAGTTTGTTTCCGAGTTTGACTTCAGCCTGCCTTGGCTTTAAGTACTGCCTTTCAGCAGGTGTTGGTGACTGTGAACAGCCACCAGGATGAACACAGATCTGCTGGGAAGCTGGAAAGGACCCAGCAGGGCTACCAGGCTGGTTGAGATCAGGAGATGCTGCCTATAGGAAGAGGTAGAGATGGCTGGTTTGGTTAGTTGGGAAGGAGAGGAGGCTGGGGGGATTTAACAGTGACTTAGAGGGCAGATACAGGGAGGATGGAGCAAAGTCTTTCCAGTGGGTCAAGACAATATAACATGAAGCAAGAGGCAGAGGTTGCAGCCTGGCCAGTTCAAGTACGGTGTTAGGAAAAAGTCCTTCCCCAGAAGGGTGGTGCAGCCCTGGGACATGTAAGAGGAGGTGTCTCCATCCTTGGAAGTTTTTAGCTTTAGCTAGCATGGGCAACAGTCCTGCTCCAAGGATAGGTTGGACCAGAAACCTCCACAGTCCCCTTCCCACCAGCACTTTTATGAGTCCATGATAAATTGGGTGACAATTCTACACCAGACTGAACTGAAATGAGCCTCCTGCCTTCAGCCATACGTGCCAACTTACATCAAACACTGCTCGTACAACTTACAAAGGTGTACCTTCTCAGGGATGCAGCAGTCCATAGAGGATTTTGCAGCAGCCCGAGCTTAGGAGCACACAGGTTACCAACAGCCACAGCAAAAACAAGTTCAAAGGGCAAGATCAGAAAATCCTATATTTCAAGTCAGTGACTCTTTCCACAGCTGGGCTGGGGAGCCAGCTGCTGCAATGTAATTAAGCCTAACCATTAACCATGGGGCTAAAGAGGTGCGGCACTCTCCAAGGAGCAGGGTGAGCCCAAGATCTGCATGTACAAGCACTGGGAAATTATATGCAGCAAGGCACAGGGATGCAATGCTCAGGAGGCACGGAGCAGCACGGAGGGATGCTCAGTCTGTGAGCTGCCACCCTGCCTGACACCTCTGCACTCTGCAGCAGCAACCAGCTATCAGAGCTCACCTGAAAACGTCTTACTGATTTCTTTGGCAGGAAAGAAAAGAATACAAGGATGAATGAATGTATTTTTAATAGGTTACATGAACAATTAACTCCAACGCTGCCTTATAAATAGGTAGCACAAGCTGTCAGTGCTTTCACTGAGAGGTGAGCTGTCTTTAACACAGAAAATATTTTGGCTGTTTCAAAGGCAAACTGCCCTCCCATTGGGTGAGTCAAATCTCAGCTGGAGGAAGCAGCTCTGGCTTGCTAGGAATATTTTGATTTTGCAAAGTTAGTCTGCTCCATTTACAGGCAATAGAGAATTGTTTTGGAGCTGGTCCTTGGATCTTAAAAGCCTCGTATGGATGCCTGGTGCTTTGCAGCACAAAACGGGCTTGGGCTGGTGTGCTGAGGGCTGCTCAGTCTTCCTGGGGTGCAAGAGCTCTGCTCCAGCTGGGCAGCAAAGTCTGGCTCAGATCAGCTTCTGAAAGAGCCAAGGACACAGTTTGAATGCAGTAATGTTACAGGAACGTGCTCACTGTGGCTGAAGCTGCCATTGCTAATGCCTGGTTTCACCACGAGTGAGCCAGTGCCACAGCACCTGATCATGCTCCTGGGTCCTGCAGTGCTTCTGGCAGGGACAGCCCCTGCCTGGCCATCACCCCCTCTGGTGTGATGCAAGAGATGCCTTTGCACTTTGCCTCCAGAGCAAACCAGAGCTGGCAGCAAAGCCCCAAGGGAGGCAGCTTGGGGTCACACTGCAAGCGCAGAAGGCTGGGGGTTAACAGGGATGGCACTTGCCATACAGCAGGGTATTTAACAGCTCTGGACAAAACATTTGCCCGAGGAATGTGTCCAGGTGCAAGTGCTCTTTTATCACATATTCACATGGCTGTGCTTACCAGGCTGTTCCTCTGGCTGTCAGTGGGCACTTCTACCCTGCTCAAAGGGCAGGAGCTCACAGTTGCTTTTGCCATCTGACCGTGCTGATTGAGCAATGCTCTAACCGCTAAGGACAACCTGCCACGTGGCACGGCAGGGGGTGTTCACCCAGTCGTGGGTATTGGAGGTGTCCTGGCACAGAAAAGGTTGAGACCCCAGGCCCTGTCTCTCACCCAGGCCAGCAGGACAAATGTTGCAGTGTTCCCTGCCTGGCATGACTGCCTGGGGAGTAGGGATGATGGCAGCTGTCCTGCACTTTCCGTTTATTCCTGTCCTCAGTAAGAGAGCCAGGACTGTACAGAGAGCAGCCCCAGAGCACCTGGGCACCTTGTGCAAGAGAAAGAGCGAGAGACTCTCATGGCCTGCAGGCACAGGGTTTCTAGAAATGCCAGACCGAGGCTGGTTCTTCTTTTCCCCTGAGAGTTACAAAATCCATGGCCAAGGTTAAAACAGAAGAGACTGTGACCTCTGGCTCTGGGCTGACCCTTGGAAAACACATGTCCTGGCCTGCAAAAAGGGAGCATAGACAGAAGGAAAACCAAACCAGAGCAGATCCAGAAGGAAAGCAGAGCAGGAGTGAGCCCAGGTTGAAGCCAAGGAGAGAAGGCAAAGGAACACCTTTCCAGCAGGCTCAATTATTCATTGCACTACACAGCTGCTGTACAACTGATGCACCACTCTCTTCAGAAAACCTGTTTAAAACCAATTTTTGTTACATATAATGAGGATGGAAAACAAAAAGAAGGTGGAAATTTCCCCAAAATATCCAACATGGTTTATTTTGTATGAAACCAACTGGTTTCTACTGGGTATAAGCAATCTGTCTGTAAGTCTGAAGCTGGCCCTGTTCTTGGCCAGAAGTGAAGATAATGCTGGCGAATCTAGAGAACAGCCAGAGCTTGACAGCACACAGCTGGCAGGACCAAGCCTTTGCCAGGCTCTTGCTCTGGCCCAAGGAAGTCTCCATCAGTGTTAATGCTTCTCCCTCATCCGCGTCCTCCTTCTGCAGCCCATCGTTATGTTGAAAAAACCCACCAGAGAGCTCTTCAGGCAGGCAAGGCTTGCTGCTCCCTGCATGAGCTTGAACTGCGGATGGAGCCCAGGGCATGGCTCAGGAGTAAGACAATACAACAGCCAGCATAGGACCCAGGGAGGCAGACACAACTCCACCTCTGCCATTATTTCCCAGGTGCTCCTGCCATAATAAGTGAGACAGGCAGAGCCCGGATGAAAACCAGAGAGAAAGGGAATGGGACCCAGTCCCACCCCTTCCAGGTACATCTGCAGGCTCCCTGTGTCCTTCTTGTGAGCCCTTCAAGGCAGACAGATGTCTTGCCCCACAGGGAACCCTGATCTCTTCTGGGCTCTGCTTGTGGCACTGTGACAGCCAGTTTTCTCATGCCTCTCACTGCACCTCTTTGCATTTATTTAACAAATACTCCTCAGAGGTCCCAGGCCACTGTAGGCACTGCTCTGTTCCCAGTGGAAGCAATCACATTTGGCTTGCAAGATCTGTTCTTCCTAAGTCAAGCTGATGTTTATCCATTATTACTGAAGTACCAAGGGCATTTGCACATGTTTGGAAATACATCAGCTCCCTCAAGGAAGAGGGGTGAAATAGCCTCCCTTGCCTGATGGATTAAATTGCTTACACAAGTGGAATCAAATCCAGGTTTCTGGGTTATCAATTGGAGCTCTTTTGCCACTGCTGCTCTTAGGGGAGGGGTTGCAAAGATGTCTTGGCTTACACCCCAGAGCTGGCAAGGCTGCAGGAGAGAATCAGACAGTTTTCCAGCTTGGACATTTATGGGTAATCCAGAGAAGATTCCCAAGGCAAGGATGAATTTCTGCAAAAACAACCTTACATGCCACCCTCTCCAAAGCATAGCTGTGTTCAGCAACGTATGTGCTTGCTGCCCTTGGCACCTTCTTCATTGTCTCTCTCCTCACTCATAGCAATTTGCCCCACATAAGCCAGAGCAGCCATCCTGGTGAATGAGAGTCCATACTCAAGTATCCAAGAGCCCTTCTGCAGATATAGCTTTGTACATCCTCGGTGATACAGTGCACATGTTGCAGGGGGAGCATCCCATGACCTCAAACAGCCTGTGACCACAAACCAAAAGCAGTGTAAAACATACTTAAGATGGAGTTTAAGATTCTACTGTCCCCAATTCAGCAGCCAGCCGTGGGCTGCAGACTCCTGCTCTCAGGTGAAGTAGCAGGGAGAAGTCAACACACGGTTCCTGGCACTGAACTCAGGGGAAAAAAAACCGAATTTTTTGCTGCCACCTGCTGTCCCCTGCCAGCAGGGCAGGCCCTGCTGAGCTCTCCCTGCCAACACTGCCCCAGGGAGCCCGCAGCCTGGACCTGGGAGAGAAAACAGCAGGACCCACTGCCACCTCCTAGCCTCTACTCCCTGTAAAGCAAGCAAGAGAGGGACCCAAAGACTGCCTTGTCCACCCAGAGACACTAACAGAGAAACAAAAGGAGTGGCTTCTGTGTCCTAATTCTCCTGGTCACATGCTCCAAAACTACAGTTGAGCAAGTTGTCCCTGATTTTCTACCTGGCAGGAGGAAGCTTGCTGACTCCCAGCTGCCACAAGCCAGGGCTATTTGCTCCCACTGTGAACCCACAAGTTGTTTCGTGCCTCTTCCATACACAGCCCCAGAGAGGCTTAAGCATAAACCAAGAGACATCCCTGGGGGCAATCTAGCCTGCAACTGGTGCAGGGAAAAGCCCCAAGGGCAAGTGGGAAAGGCCGTACAAGACCCAGCGCACTGCAGCACCAGCCAAGGAGAGACTGGCACAAAGGTAGCAGGAGCCAAAGTAGGCATTTTATTTGGAATTCCTTGAGCAACAGAGGCTAAGGAGATGCAGCATGTGCATAGATGAGAAGAGACAGGGAGTAGATAACAGAAGGATCCATGTGCCACTAAAAAAGCAGTTTAAGCAACGCTTAGACAGCAGCTTTATTACTAGGCTAAAATCATCCTCCTGATGCATTTCCAAGGGCACTAATATAGGACTTGCTCATATTTGCTCTGCAGTTTTTTCTAGGAGAAAATGTAGCTTGTTACAACAGCAGTAGGATATTCAGGGACACTCAAAAAAGGTAAACGCAATTTGGTGTTTCAAGGGGATTTGCCAGTGGGCATTGCACCCCACTCACACATGCCCCTTCAGAGCTCCAGTGGTCTGTATTTGACTTTGCTTCTTTCAGTCTGGAATTGCGCCCACAAAAGCGCTTACTGCAGTTTCACCAATCCACTTTATAGCAGCACTTTTACATAATTCAGATTAACCCTGTGCAGAAAGGGTCCTGCTTTACACTGGTGTAAATTGTGGCTAGGCCAGCCTTGGCCAGGCGGGGTGCAGTGGAGGATCACAATGCAGGCAGCCAGGAAAGACAAACACATCAGATTAATTCACCAGGCCTCAGAGGATGTTGGAGACGGGAGGTAATTCACAGAGAGCATCCAGATACACACCTAGGTGGATGCTTACCAAGGACTCCTTCTTGCAGGCTGAAGTCATTGTACACAATTTGCCTGACGAGCTCCAGGTAAGATTGTCTTTCTTTGCATGAATTCCACCTCAAGACCAGTCATCGTGGAAGCTGAATTCCATGTTGAGCACTTCTGAATGCAATGTTCTCCTTGTTCCAGCTGGCCTTCAGTGCCACATGAACACACCAACAAGAAGACAGTGTCAGCCATTCACCTTGCAGGAAGTGACCCTTAGTCCTAGGAAGTGGTGGCCCACTTTTGCTGCTAGTCAGGACAGGCCCACAAGGGAGCTTCCTCCCTGCTAACTCAGCCCTCCAGAGAGAGAGGGGCAAGGCAAGAGCTGCAGACACAGAGGAAATAATAATTAAAAAAAAAATAAGTGAAATCTATGCCTGCAGCTTTGAGACAGTAAGTTTCCTGCTTCAATGACAGAACAAGTAAGTTGAGGAGTGGGTACTAGAAAGCATTTCAGATGATCAGGTGTCTGGTCCAGAGAGGCAAATCAGTTAAAATTATGTAGAAGCCCAACAACAGCAGAGCTACAGGTGCCTGGTCCTGAACAGGACCCTGTTCAGGACCCTGCCTGTTCCTCCACAGCAGCTTTTTGGATTTCAGATAAAAAAAACGCGATTGCATCAGCTGGGCTGTGCCTGACACAAAGGGAACTTGGGACTATACATCATCTAAAGCCATTTTTGCAGCTACCTAAATAGGATGAAAATATTCCATTTTACAACAATCTAACAGCCTTGCTCTGAAAGCTTCTCTGCTCATGGGCCAGCAGCAAAGACATTTGTGGTTGTTTGGTACTGCTGGCACGGTCAGGAGCCAAAAGGTGTGTCTCGTTTCTCTTGCTCCTTTGGTCAGCTCCCTGTTAACAGGGCAGATAAGAATGGTATCTCCGAAGTGAACAGTGTCAGCCTCTCCAACTGCTGTTTCCTCAGATCGCAGCAGTGAAACTTGGTCTGTACTTGGACAGGACACAAAATAAAATGCAGTGGTCATCAGCTTGGTCTCTGTGTTGCATAGCCCTAGCTACAAAGCTGATTCCGGGTTATCGGCAGTATGTTTTGCAAAAGGTAAATAAAATAGACTCTTCACTGAGCTGCAAGGACAAGTGTGGACAAGTTTCTGAGCTACTAGAAAAACTAGTAGCTCTGGGCAATTTGCTTTTAGGGCTTTGTTGTGTCAGGGCACGCTCCCACACTCCTTGGTTCAAGAGCTAATCTCCCAGCTGGCAGACCTAAGCTCAAACCTCATACACAGCTCAAAGCAGGCACAGAAGAGGATGACATTGTTGGGAACACTGATCTTCAGAGTCTTTAACAGGAACCTGCCAACTGCAGGAAACTTACTGTCTCAAAGCAGCAGGCATAGATTTCACTTATTTTTTTTTAATTATTATTTCCTCTGTGTCTGCAGCTCTTGCCTTGCCCCTCTCTCTCTGGAGGGCTGAGTTAGCAGGGAGGAAGCTCCCTTGTGGGCCTGTCCTGACTAGCAGCAAAAGTGGGCCACCACTTCCTAGGACTAAGGGTCACTTCCTGCAAGGTGAATGGCTGACACTGTCTTCTTGTTGGTGTGTTCACGCAGTAACTGGGGAAACAGGGAATATCAGCACCTCAAGAGACATACAAGATCGAAACAGCGTTAAGTGCTTGCAAAATGGCTTAAAAGCAGCTTCACATGCAAAGTGACTGCTCCTAAAGCAATTTAAAGACTAGCCCCTCTCAAACACTGGTCAGCTCTCAGCAGCTTATTGATGGTAGGTCTCCTGCCAAGGCTGTTGGGATGGCAGCATGCTACAAGAAGGAACCGTCCCCTTGGAATATAAAGGCTGACCCCACACACATACCGTACATGAACTCATGCCCATCAGAGTTTCTGAACTGCTCTGTCCTCCGCATGAAAGGAGGTTTATCCTTAGCAGGACGTTCTCCAGAAAAGTCTACAAAGCAGAGTTCCTGGAAAGCTGAGTCCATTTTCAGCAATAAGAAATTGAAGTTGTGCTGGCAGTCTCAGGACAGGAGGTCCTTCCTGCCAGTCTAAAAGAGTAAGATTATCTTCTGTTGTCCCTGCATCTCTGAATATCCCTGCTCTGTTTCTTAGTAAGTTTCAAAATGTGTAGAAAAGGGACAGATGAACAAGCTTTGTTTTGAAGTCGTGGGAGATAAAAAGGAAGAGCTCTTTTTTTTTTTTTTTTTTTTTGCAATGACAAGATCATCAAAGATCCATATGCTGGAGGTAATGGCAGGGGCAGGTTGAAGCAACGTAAATGTTGTGGTTTAGCCTATGCTGGAGAAACCAGAAGGAGCAAGGTCACACTTAGCAGTGAACTTGGGGTCCATATCCTAAAATATATGGGGAAGTATTATCACCTTATTTCTCATCATGGAGAGAAACTTGTCCTTGTCCTTTAGACTATTAGGGTGTGTGGGGGTTATTATTAGATGAAAGCTATAGCTGGAAAAAAGCAAACTAGAGAACATATTACCCTGAAATGCTTTGAAATAAGTCAATAGCACAGTCCTAATCTGAAATCCTGTGGTTAGTTCTCATTGCTTCACGTTAAAATGACACAAAAAGGAAGAGTTAGAGGCACAAAAACATCCTTAAAAAGGCAAAGACAAGTCTGTCTATATAACAACAAAAAGATGAAAAACCTCCACAGAATTATTGGGCAAGAGGAACATATTTAAGTATAAACAAAATATTCCAGTTTGAGCTCTATCCTCAGAACTCAGGGATTTGTTTTGGATTTAAAGCGTCCCCTAAGAAGATAGCCAAGTAAGAATTAAAAGTGCAGTGAGTGGGATTCCCATCTTAAACTAGTCAAGTTTTAGGTTACTATGTTTCAGACAGAACCATGCAGTAACTTCAAAAAAGATGGCCCCAGGTCACTGTCTGACCAGGCTATTTCTTAAGACACTCTTCTGAAGCCTTTCGACAGTATGCTTATCTAAAGCCCACTGATTTAATCTGATTTAGCAGTTCTAGTGCTGTTGTTAACAGAAGAAAAAAATAGAAGCATAATCTATATTACATGTAAATCCTTGCATCCATGCCATTAAAATGGCCAGAAGTTTACACTTAAATGGTAGAGAAAGCATCAACTAATACAAATTGTGCTTCCTGAAATATCTGCTGTACTAACAGCCTAAGTGACAGAAAATTCAGGAGTGGAGAGTTTTAGTAAGCAAGGACTCCAACTAATAACTTCTGGGGGCTTATTTGACTACCTCCCACTTCAAGTTGAGTGGAGCACAAACATCTGCAATTTAATTTTCTTACTAGCTTGAAGAAGGGTGAGACCACAAACGGAAAGAAGAAAAGGTGGCAAGAGAAAATAAACAAACAGGTAATGAAATTGAATAATTACATCCTGTATTCCCAGCAACTGCCATCCTCAGCCATCCCCCATGCTACAAGCCCATTTCAGTGTTTTGTTCTTGTCAAAGTTCAGCCCTGATCGGGACCAGACTACGCAGTCTCTCTCTCGCTCCCCTCACCCTCCGAAAGAATAGGGGGAGATGATATAAGGAAAAAACAGCTCGAGGTTTGAGATAGCAACGGGGAGAAATCCTTAAAGTTACCATCACGGGCAAAACAGACTCGACTTGGGGAAAAACTATTCATTTATTACTAAAACTAGCAGGAGAATGAGACATGGAACAAGATAATCTCCCCCCACCCCTCCCTCTTCCCGGGCTTAACATTTATCTCTAGTACCTTCCCCTCCCGAGCGGCACGGGGGGGAAAAGGGAATGGGGGTCACGGTCAGTTCATCACACGTTGTTTCATGCTCCTGCTTCATCGTCGGTGGAGGAACTCCTTGCATTCCTCCCCTGCTCCTTCGTGGGGTCCCTCCCAC
>WHYT01014881.1:25666-39582 GCA_009806455.1 Tetrax tetrax | reverse complement strand
GTAGCCCTCCTCTGAACACGTTCCAGGGCCTCAATGTCTTTCTTGCAGTGAGGGGCCCAAAACTGAACACAATACTCGAGGTGCGGCCTCACCAGTGCCGAGTACAGGGGGACAATTACCTCCCTGTTCCTGCTAGTAACACTGGTTTTGATGCAAGCCAGGATGCCGTTGGCCTTCTTGGCCACCCGGGCACACTGTTGGCTCATGCCCAGCCGAGCATCAATCAGTACCCCCAGGTCCGTTTCCTCCACACAGTCCTCCAGCCACTCCGCCCCAAGCGTATACCGCTGTCCGGGGTTGTTGTTGCCGAAGTGCAGGACTCGGCATTTGGTCTTGTTGAACCTCATCATGTTGAACTTCTTTAGAGTATGAAATGATAAATTTTATTTTACATAAATAAATTCTAAAACATGGCACAAAATGTTAGAATGTATACTTTCTGTCACAATAACATGTGATATTCTGTGTTCCACTTTTCCTGTGCCCTTTTTAAGCCTGAGTGGACTTTCTGAAGGATTCTAACGTGTGTAATTAAAAGTTAAGTATACCATTGTCTAACTTGCTATACTTAACTAGTAATAGGAATTTCAGCTTCCAGGTAAATATTTACCATGTTTTCAATTTTCAATTACTTCTAATATTGATATTTTACAAAATATTATGTTGCCTCTCTCTCTGTTTTCTATCTTGCTTCTTTTTTTTTGCTGACTTTCATTGTTAATGGACCAGGCTAATTTTAGGGACTAGCAAACACCATCTAAACCTGTGGACTCAGGTAAAACAGTTCCTCTAAATTAGGTAGTTTGCACCAACATGCAACTGTTTATCCTAGAGTCCTTACATAATTCTGGAAGGGCTCTAGAAAGTCTTTCTTCAGGCATCTGCAGCACACTGCAGCTCTGCTGCTTCTTTCATAGCAATCTTTTAATATTCTACTATTCTCTTTTTTCTCACCTTTCCTTTCCTTAGACACCACTTGCTCGTCCCATATTCCTACAATGCAGACAAAACGAGGCTCTTAATGTATGGAGTAATGATGGGATATATGGACATAACCAAAAGAGAGATTATGGTTATTTTCCCCCAGAGAAATGAGAGGAGAAATTAACTAAAGTGATCTTTCTATTTTCCTTTTTGTTCATAGTTTTAGAAAACCTTCAGACTTCAGAAGAAATATTCTCTTTCCATTGACAATCATTAACAAATCACCCTGGAGAGGGTTCTTCTGATTTAAAAGACTTCATTTACATGGAAAGAAGGTGAGTTTGTTTTTTTGTTTGTTTGTTTGGGTTTTTTTGTAGTTATTCTTTTAATGAAAGCATGCATATATGGAATTCATTTGGAGAGTTTTTCTGTCTGTCAAATGCAATATCACAAATCATTATTTATCTTTTAAATTGGATAAAATTATTGTGTAACTTAAATTTGTGGCAAACCCAAGTACTTTAATAGCAAGGAGTATCTTAAGATGATGCTAAATCACCTAAAGAGAAGAAAGGGAGATAATATGATAGAGGCATCTCTGTATAAATGCAGAAAAAAAGAGACCAAATTAAATTATTTCCCAGGCATACTAAAACATAGATCCATGTGACAGAGTCTCTGTGGAATGGTACTAGTTTTGTTCCTAACCAATAGAGAGTTTTTATATCTGATTGATTTATAAACCTCATTCTTGTGAAATCAGTTTTAATCTACTGAGAATTTAATTGCTTTTGTTGTATGATTAATTGTGTCAGGGTGCTTGGAGTCCTGGACAGGCTTGTGTGATAATTTACATCTGATTAAAACCAAAAAAATATTAAACATATTTTAGGAATTAATAATAAAAGAACACAATTCTTGAAATCTGGGAGAAAATTATACCTCTGCTCTAGCATATGCATTGTTAACAGCTGATTTTTAATTTTTTTTTTTTTTTTTTTTTTTTTTTGTGTTTTGTTTTCTTTTGTTTTGTTTTGGTTCCATGTGCTGCCTTTGCTTTCTTACACTAAACTGTCTTTATCTTGACCCACAAGTTTTTCATCTCGTTTTCTCCCCCTGTCCTGCTGAGCCATTTATGGAGAGGGAAAACTGCTAAAGACTTAAAAATTAAACATGAGACTTTTAAATCCCTGCCCTTTCTGTTTTGTCATACCACAGCTGCGATCTCTTCAGGGAAACCAAATATGTTTGTCAGTCTCTTTTTCACCTCCATCCTTCATCAGTGAACTCTTTCTGATAGCCAGATGAGACTGATTATGTAATCTCTTCCCACCTGAATCAAATGAACCAACCAGACTTTTCAATTTCATAATTTCCAGCCCAGTGAAACCTCATTTTAAATTAATATCAAGTCTGCAGTAATCCACAGTGAATGCATTTTAAATATTTTTTAATTATTCCTTTATAAAAGTTAATAGTACATATTTTACTTCAGAACAAAAATTCACAGAAAAGTCTACATAGATGAATAAAAATTCTGATGAGGAATACAATATTTTATATTCTTGTGCCATATAAAATATCTGTACTGTTTGATTTGAGGACCAAGGCACCTATAGTTAATCCCTTGGGTGCTAGAGACAGAATATACTCAAGTGAAATAAACTTACAGTATCATATCTCAAGATTTGCTGTTATGCACACTCATTCACTCAATTATTCTTCCTGTGAACTTTTCATCATTTTTTCCCTCATGTTCTTTAATATTTTCATTTAAAAAAAAAAAACCACACCGTAACACAGTGTAAGGCTACAGCTTGTGCCTGGTCTTCCTTTTATTTACAAGAATAGCACTGTCTGAAATGTCCCAACTACAAGTCTTTTTGATATCAGTTACAGATAACACCTGCCACTGAAATCACTCTTCTAATGATCTATCCTGGTGTTATATGTGCAGACATTATACGTAGAGTTAGAGCAGGAGGGTAACAAAGACACTTCACTTTGGTGACATTTCCCGCCTGTATCTCTGTCAAAAAATAAAAACAAACAGGCAAACAAAAAAAAATCCCCACAACAAATATAAAAAAAAAAGGAGTAAAAAGATTATCTAAAGAAGAAAGAAATTAAGAAATGAATTTCTATGAAGAAATTAATACAACAGTAAGTAAAGAATTACTTTTTTTTTTTCAATTCAATTACCTGCTATCTTCCGTGTGCTTCATTTTAAAATGTTTTATCATAACTTTCTTGTCTTTGTTGATGTTCTTTTTATTTTTTTTTTCTTGGACCAAATTTTATGCTAAAATCAGCCTGATTTTTAATTAGTCATTTTGCACAGCATTATCATGAATTTTAAACTGGATATCAGCTCAGGCTTGGGCTCTTCTGTAAATTCTTACATCCAACCTGTTTGAAGTTAGACAGATTCTTTTGCTTAACGGCTCAAGGATATATATCCTATGGGTCCACATCACTAGTAATCTTGTGCATCGTCTCTCATCTTGATTACTTAAAACATTCTTTCCACTTAATTTCATGAAATGCAATCGTGCCTTTCTGATAGCCAGTCAAAAAGCTAATGCAAAGCTTTTTTCCTAGTCTATCACTTTAACTTTATAAACCTCCTTCACTGTTCTATTGGCTGCTTTTCTGACAGCAGAACAGAAATAAACTTCTTGTCTTCACAGTTAAGGATCTTTCAGACTGCCTCTATCTGCTCACAATTATTATTCCATATCAAGAGATTGAATCTTATCTATGACCAGCAGTTGAGTCTAGTTTCATGGTTTTAAAAGTAGAAACTAGTTTCTAGTTTAAAAAAAACAAACAAACAAACGCTACAACAATGATAATTATTATCAGACAGAATCCACATGAGTTCCAAAGGAGGTGGGAAATTAACCTAACCTACTTTACTGATGTTTTAATAAATGATTCCCACGAGCACTTGCCAACACATCACATACATAGGCTAGCACAGTAACGGGCTTGACTCTCCTTCTGACTAGTTCAGTTCTCATTAAATATGACTTAAGTCATAAGATATATGCAGGCTATTTGATAAGTAAAAATCATTTAATCTTTGCCTACTTTTAAATCAACTGTGTCAGTATGTGACCTATAAGATAATGCTTGCTGAAAAATGCTTCAATTTTCTAAATATACTCTGTGAAATGGAAACTATTTTTTTTGTACTACCATCTTACAGAAAAAGAGTTCCTTGAGGGATTGCTCTAGTTCTTTTTTCCTATCCATTAAATCTTTTATATTAATATTACACATTTAATCATTTATTTAAAGAAATAATTCTGCTTTCTTTTTCCCTTTACAGAGTTAATAACCTAGCATAAAGAGCTAATGCCCTTTGTCCACATAGGCAAAGTACTAGTTGTTCACCATTATCATGTTCTAGAAAATATTCAGTTGCGAAAAGTATTTTCCCCTTGAGACTCAAACTATCAACAAAAGCTATAATCTTTGTACCAAAAAGAAAAGCCAACCAAAAAAAAAAAACAACTAACCCAAACCCAAGTCCCCCAAACCAACCCAAAAATCTAAAAAACCTCAGGCATCAGATTTACCGCAAACAGAGAATATAGAGATCATTTGTCATCAAATGATATCTTTGTACATTTGACTGTAACTTTAACTAAAGCAATTTAACAAAAATCTACTGTTAGATTGGAGAAAGGGTAACAGTATTTAAATATTGGAAGATGTCGTAGTTCAGCCCCGATCCGGACCAGACTACGCGGTCTCTCTCTCACTCCCCCCACCCTCCGAGAGAATAGGGAGAGATAATTTAAGAAAAGAGAGATAATTTAAGAAAAACGACTCGAGGTTTGAGATAAGGACAGGGAGAAAATCCTTACCGTCACGGGCAAAAACAGACTCGACTTGGGGAAGACTATTAATTTATTACTACAACTAGCAGGATAATGAGACAGAGAAACAAGATAACCTCCTCCACCCCTCCCACTTCCCGAGCTTAACATTATCTACCTCCCCACCCCCGAGCGGCACAGGGGGGAAGAGGGAATGGGGGTCGCGGTCAGTCCATTATGCGTTGTTTTACGCTGCTGCTTCACAGTTGGGGGAAGAACTCCTCACATCCCTCCCCTGCTTCAGTGTGGGGTCCCACCATACGCCACAGTCCCTCATTAAACTGCTCCGGTGTAGGTTATCTCTTCCACGGAGTGCAGTCTCTCCAGAACGGCTGTCCCAGCGGGCCCTCCACGGGCCACAGCCACATTCAGGCATCCAACCCCTGGTGCGGGGTCCTTCACGGGCTCCAAGCTCCAAGTGGATCTCTGCTCCTCTGTGGACCTCCATGGGCTGCAGGGGAACAACCTGCTCCACCATGGTCATCACCACAGGCTGCAGGGGAATCTTGGCCAGGAGCCACATTACTCCTCCCGCTCCTTCACTGACCTTGGTGTCTGCAGCTGTTTCTCTCACAAGACAAGTTCATTCTTCACAACGGGCTGGCAGAAGCCTCAAAAAGCCTCTCAGGATCTCTTCATGTTATTCATCCCATCTCCTCTCCAGCTCTTGCAGCCGGACTGGGCTGAGTTGGGCCCAGTCGGCCACCTGGCGAGAGGCCAGAGGGTGAGGCCTGCAAGGCCCCGGAGGCCTGCGCCTCCCCCTCTGGGCCTCTGCCCTTGCTCAGCTTCGTCACATCTTCTCTTCTCTCTTTTTTTTTCTGTTTTCCCCTTCTTAAATACGTTATCGCAGAGGTGCTATCACGGGACATTCTGCTCCAAATCGGCTCGGCCTTGGCCAGCAGTGGGTCCGCCCTAGGCCCGGCCGAGTGCACTGAACAAAGGGGAGCGACTTCTAGCAGTTTCCTACAGAAGCTACCACCTTAGGCCCCCCTCACTAAGCAAAACCACAACAGAAGACAATGGAAGAAAAAAACATTCTTACTGATTTTTTGAAACAGAAAGAAAAAGCCCTCTGTATTTTTCTTTATTCTGGAAATCACAGAATCCTAGAACCATAGAATATCTCAAGTTGGAAGGGATGCATAAGGATCATCGAGTCCAACTCCCTATTCCTCTAAGGACTACCTAAAACTAAACCATATGTCTAAGAATGTTGTCCAGATGCTCTTGAAGTCTGACAGATTTGATTCCATGACCACTTCCCTGGAGAGCCTGTTCCAGTGATCAGCCACCCTCTCAGTGAAGAACCTTTGCCCAATGCCCAAATGTGGATAGAGTAGCTGTTATCCTGCTTGTGTTACACTCTATAAAATATTCTCAGTTATTCTTCTTTTCTTAACTAAATATTAACTGATGGATGTAAATTGTGTAGCACACAGAATGATTTTGAAAATACTTTGTTCAATTTGCAAAGGTTATTGCCCTAGTAGCTATGCCAGATCTCATGACCGACAAGTAGTTATCTGACCCATTTGCAGGAGAAAAACGTAATTTTGGTAATTGTTGAAAAGATACAATATTTTTTTTTCTTAAATGGTTGTTTGGGGAATTACACATGTATTATTATAAATACTTATGCATTTTAATGTTTTACTGTAATTTGAATACGTCTATCTTAAAATTGAAAAATCATTGGAAAATTAATACAAACACCTAGTGATGGAGTGTGATAAAAAAGGGAACCTAGAGGGTTGTGTGATGGAATTGTCTCTATCTAAATCATTAATATTTGAAATCCTTATAACAATTCAATGTACTGTATTTATTAAGAGTGAAAACTGTCATTATTTGCCTTCAAATTAATTAAGAAATTTTCATCAACCTTGACTTTAAAATAATTTGAGCATCAACAGTTAAAGTACATAGTTTGTTACACTAATTATTTTTAATAATTAAATACTGGCTGCTGTACCAGAAATATAACTGGAGGAGATTTTTATAGCAGAGAAGACAATGAGCATAATCCTGTATTGGAAAGTGCTTTTGCATATTTATAATGACTCTCTAAAAATAACTGTGAATCATTACACGAATCTTATGCATGTAGCAGATGAAGCACACAAAGATTTGTAAGGTGTCTGAGAGTGCTCATATATTTTCTTAACTCTTCCATGCTACCTCAATCTTTTTCATGCTCTTAGCTATTAATATGGGTCAATAAATTTTTTATATAATAAGTAGTCACTAGCCCATTATTGCCTTTGCAGTGAAAAAAGCAGTGGACTGTGCAAGATAGCTATCAGAACCTGAGAGGCAAACAACAGAAATGTGTCAACACTGGGCATTATCAATATCTACAAACAAGCTGCAGAAATCTTAAAACTTAAATATTTATTTGTTATATATTTAAATGTTATATATTTAATTCTAAAATAAGCCTGCTACACAAGCCACAGCAGAATCTGTGCACCTCCACTACTTCATTTGAATTGCATATTCTGTATTTCCTTCCACTTTCTTTGACTTCATTGATCTCAGCTTAGTTGTGCTGAGATTTACATTAGCCAAGGATCTGGACCCAAACATTTGCTGGCCTACAACCAGCATAGGTGAATATCATAAGATGTAGAAACTTGTCCTGTTTTATTAAATAGCAAAACTGTCACCATTCTCAACAGAGACAGAGCTTTGATCACAGTTCTTAAAGTTTGCCTTATCAACATTATTTCTGTGTACAAAAATCATTGGAGGGTGACATAATAATACTTGTCAGTGATACCTTACAATGACTGATTAAAGTATGGATTTTTTTTCTCTCCTACAATTTGTAGCCAATCAAAAATAACTATCTTTAAATTACATAGACAATTTGTAGGGAAAATGCTCTCATTTTTAAAATACTTCTACTATCTATCCTATAAGTTTCCCTTGGAAACTGCAAAATAAATGGCTGCTGCTCCATTAAGTAAGCTCCACTTCTTTCTGCAGGCACCAGTTTTGTTTTACTCTCAAATTCCTAATGGAGTTTAAAATTAAAATTAATGTTTCTGTTTACTTTCTAGTGCATTCAAAAGACTAATCAATGATGTCAGCACATCTCAGTAATAGTATTTCTCCATTAATGTCTGATACAAGCACTAAAGGAAGCAAGGGGCGCTCTGTTGAGTAGGTCCATCACTGGAGGATTTTTTTAATGTTGTCAGCTGTGAACCAACTGAGCTATAATAAATAGTACAATTAGTGGAAATAAAATAACACACTGACAAAATTGAGATGGTATTGAGCAGGACACTTTACAAATGCAAAATCTTTTACCCAAAATGATTAGAATCTGAATAGAAAACGGGAAATAGTATTCTACCCAGAAACTGTATACGTTCCTGGTCTCTCACTCCCATTTTAGCTTTGTGTCTTCTAAAGATTTTTGTCTCACTAACAGCACAGTGTTATATATATGTGTCCATATATATGGACCATAATATCTCCTCCATTGACATTGCTTATGCAGCAGCTGTTTTATACAAATCTCTTTTGTTCTCATAGTCTTTGCTGTCACTAGCACAGCTGTCTTAGTTGTACATTGGCTTTGTTGATTTCAGGTTAGTGAGCCTGTTTAAATGAGTTGAGAATCTGGATCTAAACCTTTCTGATTAACATAAGACAAATATTTTCTAGGGAGAAACAAATAACATATACTTAAGCATAAGCTTTCCTTTAAAAATACAATTTAAAACATAATTTATTGATAAGTTTAGTTTGGAAAACAGAAAAAGAAAAAGAAGAAAATCTTCTACATCTTTTATTCTGCAGAGCAATTTAAAGCATGACTCCCTAGGGAATTTGACTATATTAAACTATATGTACATAAGAAACACTGTAAATTAAATTTTATTTCATTGTTTTATAAGCTAAGCTTTTACATTCCCACCCTCTGTAAAATACTAGAGATTTTAACTATAACTGCCATTTCAAATAGTGGATTCTGTTAGTTTTAGGAGATGTGTATTTTTTCCACGAATCTAGAGTTTAGAGATCTTTTAAGTTACATATGCAAGTCTCTTAGGAATACAGCATTAATTCACACCATACATCAGATTCAGTTTATGGTGTTATTTCTTGAGGTATGCAAAACTTTCAAGATTGTTGTGGTTTCATTTAGTGAGGGTTTAGTGAGTGTTTAGTGGTAGCTTCTGTAGGAAACTGCTAGATGTTGCTCCCCTTTGTTCAGTGGACTCGGCTGGGCCTACGGCAGACCTGCTGCTGGCCAAAGCTGAGCCGATTGGGAGCAGAATGTTCCCTGATAATGCCTCTGTGATAACGTATTTAAGAAGGGGGGAAAACAGAAAAAAAAAAAAGAGAGAGGAGAAGATGAGAAGAGGCTGAGCAGGGGCAGAAGCGTAGAGAGGGAGGCGCAGGCCTCGTGGGCCTTGCAGGCCTCACCCTCTGGCCTCTCGCAGCCAACTGGGCCCAACTCAGCCCGGCCCAGCTGCAAGAAGTGGAGAGGAGATGAGATGGATGATGTGAAGAGATTCTGAGAGACGTCTGCCTGCCTGTTGTGAAGAACTTTTCTTGTGAGAGGAACAGTTGCAGATGCCAAGGTCAGTGAAAAAGGAGGGGGAGGAGTAATGCGGCTCCTGGCCAAGATTCCCCTGCAGCCTGTGGTGATAATCATGGTGGAGCAGGTTGTCCCCCTGCAGCGCATGGAAGCCCACGGAGGAGCAGAGATCCACTTGGAGCCCATGAAGGACCCCACACCAGGGGAGGTGGATGCCTGAAAGCAGCTGTGGCCCGTGGAGGGCTTGCTGGGGCAGCTGTTCTGAAGAGACTGCACCCCGTGGAAGAGATGACCCACGCCGGAGCAGTTTCATGAAGGACTGTAGCCCGTGGGAGGGACCCCACGCTGGAGCAGGGTAGGAATGTGAGGAGTTCTTCCCCTGATGATGAAGCAGCAGCGTAAAACAACATGTGATGAACTGACTGTGACCCCCATTCCTTCTTCCCCCTTGTGCCGCTCGGGGGGGGAAGGTAGTAGAGATAATGAAGAGGGAAGAGGGAGGGGTGAGGAGGAGGTTTATCTTGTTCCCTGTCTCATTATCCTGCTGTTTTTAGTAATAAAAAAATAGGGGTTATGTTACCCCTCTTCCAGTCATCTGGAATGCTCATTCTTTGAAGCTCATCTTTGGTTGCATATACATTACTTTGATCAGATTTGTATTCAGAGAGATTTGTATTCATTTAGAGATGAAAGAGTTATGGCAAAGCTATGTAAGGTTGAATTTTTCTCACAGATGTCTGGCAATTTGTTTTTCTTGCTTGTGATTTTCTTTTAAAATCGTGATTTATGTCAGTAGTATTAGAAATCATATTTTCACGAGACTACTGAAGGTATATGTGGGAAAATTATAATACAATCATAATTAAAGATTTCAGCTATTAGGATTAGCTATCAACGGTTAAAGAATCATTATTAAAATGAAGTATCAGTAAGTTTCCTTAAAGGTCTTACTGAATCCAATGTTAGTATTTTCAGCGATCATATAGATTTTACAATAGAAAATAAACTCATTAAATTGGCAAACAATATGAACCTTGAAGAGGTGAATATTTGTTGTAAATAAGGATTAGAATTTTAAATGATTTAAAGAAATTGGAGAAATAATCTGAAAAAAAATATAAGCTGTAATTCAACAGGGATAAAAATGACTCATTTCGCACTTAAGAACAGTCATCTTCATAAATGCAGGATAAGGACAAGTACTAGTTTATGGGGAAATAATCGAGCTCCACATAAACCAAACTGTTATTCTATCGTGAAAAAAAAAAAAGGTAGTGTATTGGCAGATAACTTAAAAAATCTCTCTAAAACGTATGGAAGGAGAATCTTCAGTTCGACCCTACATTGCTCAGGGGGAACTGCATCCAGATCTGAACACTGCACTTCCTAAAAGAGCTCAGCTCATGGATCAAAATGAAAGTAATGTAAATTAATGGTTAAACAGGAAAGAGAGTGCATGAAAATGGGTTTAGAATGGGACTTATTTATTTTCTAAAACTTAAGACTGAGTATGGAAATGTTAATGCTTTCCAAGTTCATCAAAGGCTACTGCTAGGGGGAAGGGAATAATCTCTTCTTTATGTCCATATTAAGTGTGCTTCAACCAGAGCAAGTGAGATTCAGTTTATAGTCTAATAAAGTCTTTCTGATTATGACAATAATGAAACACTGGAATAGTTTAGTATGGGGAGACTGTGAATGCCTTTCAGAAGAGGTTAAGTAAACATCTATTGTGAGATCCATAGCTAGAGTTAATATTGCCTTAGATCTGGAAAGTTGACTAGGTGACATTCTGGTCCTGTATAATTTCCTGTGAGCCATACAGAAACCTACATAGAGGAACAGAAGTTTGCCTAAATGCATTTAAGACAGCTGGAGGAGGGGAAAAGCTAGCAGATATATTGATACATACTGTATGTCACGGCTGACATACCGTTACCAGATTGTTACACTTCTGCTAGTGAAAACACTTAGTCTTGGTGACTGGTTTAAATCCTGTTTGAACTGTAATTCTGTTCATATATATACTATATGCGTATGATAAAATTAAAAAAAAAAAAACCAAAACTTCAGAAGCTAAAGCAGAATAAAACCAATTTGAAAAGATCACTTCCATTGGCAAAGGGAGTAATGTTGAAATACTTATTTCTTTGGTAGGTGTTCCATGTTGTTATGTTCCCATATTTTTTTTAAGCACTCTATTCCATCTAGATTTGAAAGATTATTTCTTTTTTCACAGAAAAGTATTAGACAACTGCATTTCCCTTTTGCTTTATGCCTTTGAGGATTTGGCCCAACCCGCAAATGCATATAAATATTTCCTACACAATGATTATAATGACCTAAAGCAGAACTTAGGGCCTATGCAATAGTAACTTTCAGAAGTTTTTCAAATGCCTCAGCATTGAGATAGAGTTTATTTCAGATATAAAAGAGACAGAACAAGTACTATCAGTTTTATTTCCTTTATGACATAAAGCCAACATCTCACAAATGAAAGCCTAGGTCTTTCCAAACAGTAAACTTGCTGAAAAATAGATTGAAGTGTTTTATAATGATAACCTCAATGTGTAAAGGAGACAGTGCTATAGAGAGAAATACAGAAGAAACTAGACAGACTTAATGGGGAAACAAAATGGGAAAATTCTATATTTTGAATGGGCGGAAGGGAAGGGAAATTTTTCTATGATGTACTTTTTCCTTAAAATGAGAACATTAAAGAACAGCAAAACAAACTTAATAACCAATAATATTTACTTCAGAAAAAAACCCTAATTTAATTCAACCTAATTTAAAATATTTAGAGTAAGAAAAATAACTTCTCTTCAAGTAATTGTGTTTTCTATTTATTTTGCTACATGTTATCAGAAATGTATAAAATATGAAATTAAATAATAAATTCTTACTGTTATTCTTGATCTCTTTGATTAGGAGGAAATAAAACTAAATGGAATAATATCATACTTGTCCAAGTCTAAACCAACGTGTTTCTACACTTAGTTGAGAGTCACCTGGAATGAAAAATTTGAAGTATGGTTTTCCTACTAGATATTGTCTATATTTCAAGTCACCTGTGTAAACAACGTAACAGAAGGTACCTTTGGTTTTAGTCAGGGTTCTAGTTAAGGATCTATTCAACTTTAGCAATTATAGCAAGTTAAAAAAATTAAGGGACTATTGTGTCACTCCTTACAGAATATATAATTGTGTATGACATTTATTAAATAGTTCATTTTTGATGAAAAAACCCAAATTTTTTTCAATTGATCTCTTCTAAACATTTATTTCAAGAAAGTAAAGTAAATAAAGTCCAAAGGATAGCTGACAAGTCCAGAAAACAATTACCTTTGAGAACAAGGGAAGCGCAGCCTTTCACATGCAGTAAAGTTTTTAATGCTGTATTTGATGAACGAGAAAAAAAAAAAATAGGGTAAGAATCAAATCTTAAAAAAAATAAAAAGTCATTGAAGAATTATCATTTATTTTGGAGTTTACAGCCAAACAATTGAAATAGATAAGTAGTGTAAGACAGGGAAGATAATGAAAATTAGTATAGCAGCTCATATTAATCCTATCTAATTTTGAGTGCATAAAGAATGTACAAAGTTAAGAACTTATATACCTAAGCATCAGTACAAAGTCAATGTATAAAAAAATACCTCTATATGGTGCTTCACTTCATGCTAAATCTTAAAATACTTTATGAATGTTCTGTCTCTTGCAAGTTATAGTGAATAAATTTTGAAATTACAAAACTGGGACAACCAATATTTTCTCAGTATAACGAAAAAAAACCTGCATGCAGATCAATGAGATCCAAAGAGAAAGGCTAGGAAAAGGTTATTTAGAACATTTTTTTCATCAGGGAGGAATAAAAATTACTCCAAAGGAAAGAAAAAAAAAAAAAAGTAAAAAAAATAGTTTTTACAGAGATGAGCTTCTACAGCTGCCTGAACATGATTTTCAGCTGGACAGGTATCCATGATCTACGCACGCAGAGTTCCAGAAATGTGGCCTCATTGGTCTAAGACAATTAACCTTTAAATAATTAGTCTGTATATTCAAGCTTTTTGATGTTTTCTGGGCTTTTCTTTGAAATGCTTAATCTCACACCTTAATTTAGGAAGTTTGAATATTTGAGAAAAATATGATCCAAAAGAGTAGGGAAAACACTTGTCAATATCTTGTATTCCATACTTATATTTCTCGTAGTTTAGCCCCGATCTGGACCAGACTACGCAGTCTCTCTCTCACTCCCCCCACCCTCCGAGAGAATAGGGAGAGATAATTTAAGAAAAGAGAGATAATTTAAGAAAAACGACTCGAGGTTTGAGATAAGGACAGGGAGAAATCCTTACCGTCACGGGCAAAAACAGACTTGACTTGGAGAAGACTATTCATTTATTACTACAACTAGCAGGATAATGAGACAGAGAAACAAGAAAAACTCCTCCACCCCTCCCACTCCCCGAGCTTAACATTATCTACCTCCCCACCCCCGAGCGGCACAGGGGGGAAGAGGGAATGGGGGTCGCGGTCAGTCCATTATG
>WHYT01014881.1:10433-23749 GCA_009806455.1 Tetrax tetrax | reverse complement strand
ATAGGCCAAATGTTTCTATGGAGAGTAAAAATTGAATTATTTCCTGAAGCTGAATATGATTTCCAATTTACATTACCAATAACAAAACCAACTGATCTTAATCAAGAAGTTTGGGCACTGAAACTCTCAAGAAATAATACTAACAATGTCCATAATTTCTTGCTAGCTGTGAACAGACTCATGATTTCGTTTTGGAGGAAGAAAAAGGAAATACTTAAGATACATAACTAATGGCAGAGAATCAGAATTTAAGTAGCTTTAGACTGTGCCATTCACACCATAATATCTCGAAGTAGAAATTTTTATAACATTTGTTGTTCTAAAAATGCCTGAAGGGAAAGGCATTTTGAGTCCTTTAGACAGCTTTGTTATTTTATAATTCCAGTGTATATAAGCTTAAATTAGTACAGCTGAACTTCAAACAATGTTTTAATAATTTTAATCCTGTTTAAATCCATTGTATTGATATTCAGATTAATTTTCAGTTAATATTTTTTTTTTTTGTGAAAAGTTAATGTGGCGATTTTGTAAAGAGGATTCAGTCTTTGGAAATTAGGTATACTTAATACAAGAAACCAAATACTCTTGAGTATCTGTACCCATCATATAACTTTCACTAAGCAGAAGTACTTACTGTCAAGAGAAACAGCAATATGAATTTGGATGGGAATAGAAGTCTAAGACTTTTGGTTTCTAGATCTCACATCTCTAAAGAGCACTATTAAATTAAAATTTGCCTAGGGATTTTGAATGCTGGTGATAAATCTTAAAAAGCAGAGGCATTATCTACTTCATGGATAACTAGGGAAGTCTGCTTTGGCAAGGAAAATATCTCAGAGAGGGCCTTTTAGAACCTTTACACTCTGGAAGTGTAAAGTCCTCCTTGGAAGTCATTTCTGTTCAAAGGGTAGTTTAGATAAAAAGCAAGACTCAGGCAATGTGGGACCTGAGTTCCATGTGATGAAGGATAAATGTTAAAGAACTTCATACATAGAGAGGTTTTGTCTTCTTCCTTAAAGAGGAAGACCTTAAAGTCCTTTCTAAGACTGACCATAAGGCTAATAATTGACAAATGTGCTTGTTTTTATATATCTGTATTATTCAAATTGGTTTTACATGGTTTTGAACATATCCTCTTATTTCCTTGTAATTACAGTAAATACTGAGAAAAATATTTCCAGTCATTCAGAACTGAATTAGGTATTTGCAGAAAATTAACAGGATTCAGACTTGGTTAACATCCGTCATAACATACATGAGAAAGGAGACAGAAAAACAAACAAACCAAAAAACCCCAAACAAGAAATCAGTGAAAAAAAAAATCAAAACCAAACCAAAACAAAGCTAGATACTGAGTTTCCAAAGTGTTTTCAGGAAGTAATCTCAGTAGCAAAATAATTTCCTACATTAATTTTGAAGGCTGAGTCTTTCTGCTTTTTTAATAAAAATTGAAGACTTCTGGTAACTGCTTCAGTTCTTTCCTAAAACACTGTAATGTGTGCTGTTTAATAAAGGAGCCCTGGAATAATATTCCACTAAGCAAATTTAATAAAGCTCTAGGGTGCATTCTGAAATCTTTTCTTCAGTCTGCAAATAAATGTAAGCTGTTTCCATAAAATACTAAAATCACAAACCTGGAGCCACTCTGGATTTGAATGGCTGCAGCTGAGAGCAGTGTTTTACTTTAAAAGTTATGATTCAATGTCTACAATAGAGACTACTACAGATATCTATTAGCTGGTAAAGGACTATTTTGTTTTGTAGTATGCCAGCTCAGAAAGTATATCTTTGTTTGGCTGGCACAGGTTCCACAGACTCACAAAAATAAAAATCTTTCTAACTAATAAGTAATTTTAGGAAGAAATCTTTAATTTCCTTATCCTTTTGTATCTCATTTGTAAAATAGAGATAATAATATTTGCCAAATCTGACAAAATAATATTGTCACTATGGATAGTTTTGAAGGATAAGCAGTTGAGGACTGTAATCAAAAAGACTTTCAGTAAAATATGTGATTCTCTACACAGTGCAATATCTGAATGAAGTACAACAGATAAGTAAGGATGTCTTGTTGAACAGTGCAGACAAAAAGCAATATTGAGAGTTTCCCTCATTCTGTAGGCATTTTCTATCTCGAGGTACTAATCTTGAACATATGTATTCAGACTTTTAAAGTCAATAGTTCCACTAAACGTGGAGAAACGAACACATGAACAGTGTTAACTGGGAAGAGGCCTGAATAAGGAAGGGATAGAAAACAAAAATACTGTGTAACTCCTGAATTGAAAGGAATAACCTGAAAAAAAAAGTCTGAATAGATATTGTATAGACAACAGGAAAAAAAAAAAAATGTATCCTAACTTTTAAATGATTGAATTTGTAAACTTTACAGCATTTTGATCCTTTTCAATTTACACGTTTAATAATTTTTTAAAAAGATTTATCTTAATGGCTTGGAAATTTTCAATTGAACAATATTCCTTATACACTTAAAATACATTAGTTCTCTTTTCTTTCTGTAACATTGCCATATTTGGTTAGTTATTGATAGTTTTCGTTTGTAAGAAAAAAATGAGACTTTTTTTTTAAGTATATATGAAAATAAACTGACTCGAGATAAAATTAAATGAAATCAGTATTACAGCATCTATAGGTGATTTACTCTATATTATAAGAATTTAGTTAGTTTATTTTTTAAATCAACAAATTTGGATCTGGATCATAGTGCAGAGTTTTACACCGATGTTTAAAGAGAATAAAAAAAGTCATTAAGATACTCATGTTGGTCGCTATGACAGATTTCCAACTTACAATATAATATCAGAACAACAGAAATTTAATATAGATGTCTACAACCATTCTACTCACTCAAGGCTTCCTTATTTCAGATATAAAGATTCACTTTTAGAATGCAGTTTGTCTGATGTGTTTCAGACATCTGCTTAGGGTGAGATGAATCACATCCCAAAATTGCTTATTTCTCTCCATGACTATAAAGGCAGACTGCATGTTTAAGTTTTGAAAGATAAATCCAGCCATGGGAATCTGAAACTAAAATTAGTAGTGTTATGAACATTTACTCTATAGCAAAGATTAGTTCCCTCATCTTTGATTCAGAAAAGTGTATTTTCCAGCTGCTGAACCAAAAGCTAAAATCTATATTTTTTTTCACAATCCGAGAAAGAGGTATTTAACACCATCTTTCTAAGATTATTTCTAACAGAGGGCAGAATTAAGTGCTCCTAACTTTAAGAAATATAGAAGAGCAGCATACCACTTTAACTACATCCAAAAGGTACAGTCTATGTACTAACAAAATCTCTATCAGTAACAGTTTCTCTTGCAGCTGCTGTAAATGTAGTTAGTCCACAATGCACAACTATCTGTGTTGTTTCCAGTAACAACCAAGGAAAGGAAGGAGAGTTTTGGAAAGACTAGAGAGTCAAATTGCAGCTGCTAGAAAGTACTGAAAGCTTGAGAACATAATCACATCATCACTTTGAAAACAAGAACAGTTTAAGTATTCTATCCCAATGGTTCAGTAGCAGAAGTTGTAGAATACCTAGAATAGAATATGTTTCAGAATAAGTCAGCCAAGTTGCCACTAGCCATCTTCAGGACTACTCTAACACAAAATAATTTGACGTTGCACCAAAAAGGATTAGAAATTCTCAAAGGGTTTCGCTGTTGGCTTTACTGTGGGAGTGGTAAACTCCAGGTAAGTGGCAATCATCAAGAGCTGTCAGAAGTAATGTCTTCAATCACACCTGCTGCATTCAAAGGAAACGTATTTATGCTGTAAAATCTAGTTAAGGTACATTCATTTCCTACCTTTGATAAAAAGCTGAATATAAATTGCTAATCAGTATTTCAGTTAAAGAAAGTATATGTCATGCTGCGGCAAAACTCACAATGATTTGTCAGTGTACTCAGCTCTGTGTTAAATAGAAGTATTTTTCATCAATGCTCTGTGAACAGTTTTTTCAGTGATAGCGCATGGCGTTCTGAAAAACTTAGTGTTTAATTAGATCTTAACATAATGTTTGGAATATTTAATTCTTACTGCAAAATAAAGAAAAGAGTAACAGCCTAACTAGTCATAATTGTTGTGTGTGCAGCATCACTTTCTTCTGTGACGTTGCACACCTGAAGAAGAACAAAACCAAACTTTTAAAAACTCTAGTAGGGCAATTTGAACAGTAGTGATGAAATCTGATTTCATTCATCTGGAATGAAATTGTAAAAGCTACAAATTACTAGTAAATGTAATTCTCATGGGAAGGTAAGGTAGAAACTATTCAAATATGCTGTGTTAGTCTTTCTGTTTCCAAGGTTTTTGCTCTCATTATTGTTTTTAGTAATACTTCATTATCTTGAACAAGCTCGTGTAAACCTATCAGAATAAAATTCATGATAACTTTTATTGTCTTTCCCTCCTCTTCTATTTTTATGAATTTGTAAGGTTGGTTGAGTAGGTCAGTAGCACAAATTTTAGTACTAGCACATAACAGATTTTGTTTAGCAAAGCAGTAAGCATGGTTGCAGCTGTGTAATTTTTTTGCATGTGTGTATTAGTATATATGTATGTCAAGTATCTAGACACAACTGTGTTAAGAAGTTTACTAAATTTACTTGTTAACAACACATTGTGCTACTGGCTAGTTCTTACACAATATTAATCATTGTTACTGCTTTTTCAAAACTTTGTCTTTAGCGCTTATATCTTAAATAAGGTCTGAATATACAACACTATGGAGCTGAAGCTGTTTAGTTATCATTGATACCTGCAGTCTTTGGTGACTGTTAGTCACTGAGGCCCAGGAAATTGGTCTAGGGAGCTCAAGAAGTCAGAACAGAAGTCAGCCTGTCCTCTTCGCTGATTTTCCTTGCCTCTACCTGGTGTTTCTGCACTGTTGTGCCCTTCACATACGGTCTGTGAGGGGGTCTTATCTACTCCTGATACTGCTTTCACCTTTTTTTTATTTTGCCAGTCTTCTGTCTTATGTATTTGGATGCAGAATGTACACAGAATGTGTTGCTGGTTTGAAATCTCTTATTTTGATTATCTTGTCCTTACACTAAGTTTTGTTGCTTGAATGCTTTCTATGTGCAAATACACTACTTTCTTTGCCCCTTTAGTGGTCACACAGATCATAACTTATGCAAAATGTTCATATGTTGTCTTTAACTGTACCATGATGTTGTTACAGAATGCTTATATACTATTGCTGTTTACATCACCCTATACTACATTACTATGCTTATATTCAATTATATCCTGGATAATGTGTTTATAATTTATAGGCCTTTCTTTTGGCTACAAACTCTCTCACCTAAAAAATATAATGGTAATAATAAAAACTACACAAACTGAAGCAATTCCAAATTTACTTTTTAGAGGCAAAATTATGCCACATTTCTATAATTATTTGGGGAGTATTATTAGCTCTGCATACATCTTGCAGGACTGATTCATGAACTCATTACTCATCTTTTAAGCAGTTGTTTAACATTAAGTACACTGTACAAATTAGTGGGGCTTGTTACAGTGATAAAGTTAAGCATTTGCTTAGGTACTTTGATGAAATTACTTTTGAAGTCACATCTACACTTTGTAATAGTGTATGGTAAAGGCATCTTTACACTTTTTTGATTCTTGCAGTCACCAGGATGAGAAATGGTGTATACTCATTAATTTGACTTTTTCTGGCTGAGAATTAAAGGTCTATAGTGTCGTGGAAACTCACAAAAATTAAATTAACCAAGGTGATAAGCTTAAATGGGATTTGTTTGTAACAAACTGATAACCTATCCAAACTTATACTTTAAGACTCCAATATTTTTAACAATCCACAGGTTAAAAATATCACTCGGGAATTAATACTGCACTCAGGAATTCCCATGGTCAAAAATATGCAATCACTCATGTAACAAGGGAGAGCTCTCAACATTAAGGAGTTTCCTTAGGTGGCATCCTAACCTAAGAGGAGAGTCCCTGACTGCAGACCCACTAGTCCAAGGAGGACTGACCTAAGCTTGCCTTCTGGTGATCTCCATTTATACTCTGGTTGTATCTGAGCTATGCTCATATATGGTCACGTCAGTTCTCACCAGCTGAAGACTACACTTTACAACAGCCACATGGTTCTGGAAGCTTGAAGCTTTCTGGCTTAGGTCGAGTGTACCTGCCACATATAACCAGTGAAAATGACATTAGTGGTAACACTGCATTTGAGAGCCTGACTTCAGTCCCTGCATAGACTTGAAATGGTTAAATGTACCAGCTGGTGTCTCAGAGCTGAGACAGAGAATGTTCTTTTTCTTGGCATATTTGTATCTACCTAATTTAATGTTGTTTCAGGTAGAAAAGGGTTATCTGAAGCGTGTTTCACTAGGAATATAATGCAGCTTCCTACTATAACAAAATCCTTGGCGATACTAGGTTAATAAGCCTTTTGATAGACAAATGAAGGAAGAAGAGGTTCAACATGCAAGTGAGGTAAAATGGAACAGCAGGTTAGACATCTCAAAAATCTATCTGAACTAGCTGGATATTGGTTGGTTAAAACTGAGTTTATCCATTTTGTCCCTCAGTTACGAGCACAGCGTAGGTTAGTTCTAATAACTATGGACACTGAAAAGAACAAGTCTAAAAAAGGTAAGAACAAATGACAGACAACTTTTTTTAATGCTAGAATATGGGTTCAGAGTCATGGGGGATAGTAGCTGTGTGTGTCTGACATCTTTCTGGCAAACCATTTCCTTGGAAACAGTCCAATTGCAGTACAACTATGCTTGTTAATTACATCAATATAATATTTAAGGTCAACGATTTGCATATCAAGTATTTATAGACTGTTATTAAATCTACTTGAAAGAAGTACAGACTGCTCATCCATGTTAGTCTTCTACTTGTCCATTGCGCAGATTAGATAATTAAAGACAGAAGATGTATCTGGAAAGCATGGGAATAGTCATATCATTCTATTATAATGTTTCTGTCTCTGTGGTAATAATTTAAGTCTTGCAAATGACTAAAATAAACAATAAAAAGCTCATACTGATTTGTTTGCACATAAATTTAATAATCTAGCAAAGTTATGTGTTTACTCATTTGAAAGAGTCATTGCTTAGAGAATATTTTTGCACTAGAATACTAAATATTTGCATACATCTTTTTACATACAGTTCTGATTTGGGGTAGGGTTCTAACTATAATGAAGAATGTTGTTGTTTTCTGTCAAATTATCAAAAAGGCATGTTTGTCACAGCATACATGATGACATTTTTATAGCATTTTACTCCAACAGAGTTATCAGTGGAAACTTGAGTAACTTACTGAGAAACATTCCTTTCTTCACTAGTTTTATTTCCAGTAGAGAATAAATGGAGAATCCTATAGTAAAAGTTGTGCTGATACATTTTGAAGGCAGTTACATATTGCTATGAAATTCTATCAGTTCTAGTTTGGATGTTTCAATTTCTCAGACCTGAAGTCTTGATAAAGTTGTAAGAGAGCTAGAGAAACTGAATACTGTAAGGGCAGGCTCTAAAAGCAAGAGTACACCATATGTAACAGAGAGTAGACACTATTTCAAGGTCATAAATGTCTCTAAGTAACTGAAGATTGACAAGAATATGGATGAAGATCAAGTTTGAGTAACACTGCCAATTTTTAAAATACAAAATATTAATCTTCTTCTAAATTAAAATGCCACAGATAGATGTTTAAAGGATTTTTATCAAACATAAACTGATATTGAGATTTCCATGGAATGTCTGAGATTCTACAATACTTAAAAGAACAGTTTATTTAGATTATTTTTTTTCTGCAGAAGGATGTTTTTCTTTTGCTTATTTTATGTCCAGCTAAACTTGCTGTTAGTTGCTGTTCTTATTTCAATGATCTATTTGATAGCCCTTCATTAACATTTGCATATGCCATTTATGTTACAGGGTTATTATTCCTAAGGCTTGTTAAGTAGGGATTATTATTTACTTTTAACACAGGAAGTTCTGGAGTATGTGTGCAGCACCATGACTGTGAGAAAAAGAATAGATTGAAGAGGAATAGTACAGAAATAAGTTAAATATTCTTCAACTTAGAACTAAGAAAGAATAGCTAACAAAGGATAGTCAAAATCTTAATAACATTTATACAGCATGAGTTTTTGACACTGCAAAAAATACATTAGTCTATATCTTGTTTTGCATGATAATTATTTTATTGAGTACCTAAAAACACACTGAATAGAAAAATATATTAAAATATGCCCCCTTTTTTTTTTAATAGTCTTAGGCAGTGAGTTAGAACAACAGGAATGATAGTAATCATAGGAGAGGAGAGAGAGATAATGAGAAAATGAGAAAAAAATACAGTAGTCATGAAATGATGTAGAGAAGAAATAAAAAGAAGGGAAAGCAGAAACCATTAGGAAGTTGCAGCCTGAATTATTCAGAGCTATATCTTTAACTGTACCTTATTATTGTGATAGCTATAAATACAGGAAGTCTGGAGTGGATCTGCAAATGCTTGTGATTCTATTAAACTAAAACAGTTGCTCACTGCATCATATATCTCATTTACCTCATGCTCAGAGTGATTACTGAACCCAGAAATCTAATAACCAATCAATAGTGAGAAAAGAATATTTAGAATAAAACCTGGAGATAGTAGAACCATAGAATGGTTAGGGTTGGAAGGGACCTTCAAAGCTCATCCAGTCCAACCCCCCTGCAAGGAGCAGGGACATCACCGACTAGATCAGTTTGCTCAGAGCCTCATCCAACCTGGCCTTGAATGTTTCCAGGGATGGGGCATAGTATTTTGAATACATCACACATCTGCTGACTGTAAGAAGATGAGGTTATTACTATGAAGACACAGATTTAGGTTCATGCCCAGACAAGACTTTGGACTGTTGGAGCACCTTTAGTCTTCAAATGAATATGTTTATTCTTAAGCTCATATGGTTTAAAAATTGAGGGGTACAATTTCAGTAGGACATAAAAACATAACAGGAGAATACGCAACAGATACAGAAACATATGTACTGTACCCCCCATTTTGTAAAACAATACATCTGAACATGGTCAAATCATTAGAAACAGTAACGTCATGTACAAGCCAAGAAAACATACTGGAACAAACTGTGGATAAACTTAGAAAAGAAAAAGAGAAAAAGGAGTAGAAAGTTTACATACAGTGATAAATTTCTTAAACAATGCTACATAGATAATGCTAGTCATATACAATATATTGCATAAATGTTAACCTTCAGCAGATAAAAAGCCCCTTGCACCATTAGCCCTGGAGAGGTCTGGGCCTTTTCAGATTGTGTTGCTTAGACACTCACAGAAGTGGTGCTTAAAAAAAATATATTTTTTGTGATTCTTTGTGTAGGAATGTTCACCTGTTGAATCAAATATTTAGAACAGAGTGGTCAGTCCCTGCTTGGATGATGACAGGAGTCTGTTGAAGCTGGTCCAGGAGACACTGTGTGAACCTCTGTTTTGCTGGATTCCCATACCCAGTTGGCCTGAGTTTTCTTCGGGCCACCTGGAATATACATTGTTATTGATTGTCTTAAAACTACATGCATCACGCCTCCCGACTGTACAGACCATGTGACCTGTGTGACCATTTCTGTGTCTGCAGCAGTAGTTTCTATTGAGTACTTCCACAGACATTACCTGTACTCAATTTGGTGAGTTCTGCAGCAGTTCTGTCCGGGTCTCCAGACAAACCAGTTTCTCCACCCAAGATGTTAATCAACACATCTAACCATATACATTGTGCCTATTGTCGTAATTCTGGTGTGGCTAGGTGTGAGGTCACTGTGTTTAAGTCTTCCATTCCCTGAGTGGGAATAACATATCAGAGATGGTACATTTATCTAGTCTTTTCATGATGTCTTAGATCAAAGTTCACATAAAGGGAATGTGGAAAAGTAGGTACAAAACTTTTTGGTGAGAGTTCCAGACAATGCATTTTGGGGACTGATGAACAGTCTGGAGTAGCACAATTTCAGTTAGTTTTAGACAGAATGAAACTAAAATTGTTCTGAAGCAACTTTGAATAACCTTTTTTTTTACACTTAGATGTTGACCTTGTAATTTGCAGTGTGGTGGAACTTAAAAGACCTAGTACTAAGCACTATACCCTCACAAAAAGCAACAAATCCCACTTTTAAAGATCCCCTAAGAAGGGTAAACAACATTTAAAAATATCTATATATTAATAATCACATACAATGTATAGCACTAGTGCAAACTCGTAGTACTGATGTGAGATCCAGTACAAAGAAAAAATACATTATTTTTGTTTCAGTACATTTTAAAATAAACTGTGATATATGCACAATGTTGTATTTTGAGATGTCAGGACATACATCTCCAAAATGTACTTGTTTAATAAAAAGCATCTTAGAAATCTCTGAAGTTCCTATTAGAGCATCTTAACAAGACTGCTATAGTATCCTTCTGGGCTTCTAATTTTATTTAACTAATAACAGAATAAAACTTAATTTTCTTACTTCTCTAATAAAAATAAAATCAGGCTATTGATTATTTGGCATAATGACAGTTGTGTTTCATACATGATTTTTTTCAGACAATACAAAACATTGGTGTCACAGGTCATTACAATTATTTGCAGGATAAGTTTTGCTGACAGAAGACAGCCTAAAATATAGCAACAACCATAAAGACTAATCTTTGTCTCCTTTAAAAATTTTACTTTGAATATTAAAAATTAGGTTTTCTTCCTCTGGCTTAATTCTTAATGTATCCACCAGTAGTGGAAGGATGGGCTCAGACTGTTTGTGTCCTGCACTTTTATGTCCCCTTATTCTGAACAGCTTTATTGTGATAAGCCAGTGTGCCTTTTGACTGGCTACTTGCTGTTGGCTGATGAACCCAGAGCTGATGTCCTGCAGCAGCAATATGACATATAAATTGATGTTAATTTCAGTCCCATGTAATATTTTTTGAGATAGAATGAGTGTGGTGAGAGAGATGGTATGTTAAAAAAATCACTCCGATGTGTATGTAGATTACAAAAATAACAAAATCTATGTAAATTCATTATACATCACTTTTTCATTTCTATCAAGAATAGAGATCTCCAAAAGCAGCAGTAAACATGATCTCAGCGCTTGTATTTTTCCCTACCATTCCCTTCCTTTCAAATCACCACCACTCTCCAGCACCCCAGCTCACCTTCTGCCTACTCCTGATACATTCACTCTTACCACATTTGATTTTCTGAGCTAAATTATCAACAAGCACAGAATGAGAGGGAGACTTTACATTTTCTGTTTCATGAAAAGTAAGAAAGAAGGCGTGCATGAGGGGACTGTGCTTTGTTTTCATAGAATCATTATGACTGGACAAGACCTGTAAGATCATCAAGTCCAACCATCAACGCAAGACCATCATGTCTACTAAACCATGTCCCAAAGTGCGATGTCTACATGTTTTTTGAACCCCTGCAGGGATGGTGACTTCACCACTTCCCTGGACAGCCTGTTCCAATGCTTGACCACTCTTTCAGTAAAGCAGCTTTTCCTAGCATCTGATCTAGACCTCCTCTGCTGCAACTTGAGGCCATTTCCTTTTGTCCTATCACAAGTTATTTGGCAGAAGAGACTAACGCCCACCCTGCTACATCCTCCTTTCAGGCAGTTGTAGAGAGCAATGAGGTCTCCCCTCACCCTCCTCTTCTCTAGACTAAATAATGCCAGTTCCCTCAGCCACTCCTCATAAAACTTGTTCTCTAGACTCCTCACCAGCTTTGTTGACCTTCTCTGGACATGCTCCAGCAACTCAATGTCCTTCTTGTACTGAGGGGCCCAAAACTGCACACAGTACTTGAGGCACGGCCCCAAGGGGCATGATCACTTCCCTACTCCTATTGGCCACATTGTTCCTGATGCAAGCCAGAATGGTGCTGGCTTTCTTGGCCACCTGGGCACACTGCTGGCTCCTGTTCAGTCAGCTGCCAACCACCACCAGCAGGTCTCTTTCCGCCCGGCAGCTTTCCAGTCACTCTTCCCCAAGCCTGTAGAGTTGCATGAGGTTGTTGTGACCAAAGTGCAAGACCTGGCCCTTGGCCGTGTTGCACCTCATACAATTGACCTTGGCCTATCAATCCAACCTGTCCAGATCCCTCTCCAGATCTTTCCTACCCTCGAGCATATCGACATTCCTGCCCAGTTTGGTGTCATCTGCAATCTTACTGAGGGACCACTCAATCCCCTCTTCCAGATCATTGATAAAGATATCAAACAAGACTGTCCCTAAAACTAAGTCCTAGGGATCACTGATTGTGACTGACAGCCAACGGGATGTAACTCCATTCAGCATAACTTTCTGGGCTCTGCCATCCAGCCAGTATTTTGCCCAGTGAAGACTACACCTGTCTAAGCCATGAGCAGCCAGCTTCTCTAGGAGAATGCTGTGGGAGACAGTGTCAAAGGCTTTACTAAAGTCCAGGTAGATAACATCCACAGTCTCTCTCTCATCCACTAGATAGTTTACCTGATAATAGAAAGATATCAGGTTGGTCAAGCAGGATCTGCCCTTCATGAACCCATGCTGGCTGGGCCTGATCCCCTGGTTGTCCTGCACATGCTTGGTGAGCACACTCAAGATGAACTGCTCTACAATCTTCTCTGGCACCGAGCTCAGGCTGACAGTCCTGTAGTTCCCCAAATCCTCCTTCCAACCCTTCTTGTAGATGAGCGTCACATTGCCAAGCCTCCAGTTATTTGGGACTTCCCCTGTTAACCAAGACTGCCGATAAATGATGGAGAGCGGCCTTGGCAAGCTCCTCTGCTCTCTCCCTCACTACTCTTGGGTGGATCCCATCTGACTCCATAGACTTGTGAGTGTCCAGATGGTGTGGCAGGTCATTAGCTGCTTCCTCCTGGATTGTGGGGGATTTATTCTGCTCTCTGTCCCCGTCTTCCAGCTCAGGGGGATGAATACCCTGGGGATATCTGATCTGAAAAAAAAATGATGCAAAGAAGACATTAAATACCTCAGACTTTTCCTCATACCTGGTGACAATGTCCCCCCACCACATCCAGTAAAGGATGGAGATTCTCCTTGGCTCTCCTTTTGTTGTTAATATATTTGTAAAAACATTTTTTGTTATCTCTTACAGCAGTGGCCAGATTGAATTCTATCTGTTTTTTTTCCTTTCTAATTTTCTCTCTGCATGATTTAACAAGGTCCCTGTACTCTTCTTGAGTTGCCTGCCCCTTCTTCCAAAAGTGTTAAACTCTCCTTTTTTTTTTTTTTTTCCTGACTCC
>WHYT01014880.1:34288-44866 GCA_009806455.1 Tetrax tetrax | reverse complement strand
TTTTTTTTTTTTTTTTTTTTAATCCCTGTGCAGAATTACATAAATGCCTGAAAGCCCAGGAGAAAGGGGGAAAGCTCCTGGGTCAGGCTGAACACCCCTCACCTGCTCCACGGCTGCTTTCATGGCCATGCCGGGATGCTGGTAGGGTGGGGAGGAAGATCTCACCCTCCTCCTCCTCCTCCACCTGTATAAAAGGAGGAATGGAAGGTCAGATCCTCTGCTGAGGCTGCAGACTTCAAACAGGACCTCCAAGCCAGAGGGTCGTGGTGGAGTCGCGGAGGAGTGACGCACAGCGAAAGCACACCCAGCGCAGAGAACGGAAAACTCATTACCTCTCTCCATCCCCAGTAAGCATATCCCCATAACCAGCACTGCCTCCACACCCAGGACACAGAGACCTGGACCGATTCAGGCTTCCGTGACGCACGGTAAAATAAAAATATCTCAAGCAACGTAATTTGCCGTAGTTACCCCGAATCAAAGCACGGGGAGAAGGAGACACAGCCCCGGCTGCAAGCACACCAGAGCAAGTTCCAGCAGAAAGGATCGCGCCGAGCGCCCACACCACCTCGCTGCCACCCCGCCCGAGCGGAGCGCCGACACCGGCTCTGGAGATGTGTGCTCTTCTGATTATTTTTTAAATTATCCTCACGTTTCCTCCCCTCCATCCTCCTCCACTTGCTCCAAACACAGCGCTCGCTGGAGACTTCGGCATCCTCCAGTGCCGGGCTGGCGGCAGCACGCTGCTCTCCAGCCCGGGGCAGGGAGGCGTGAGGAGCAGTGCTGCCCTTCGCCTTTCCCCTGGGAGCCCGAGGAAAAGCTGACCAAAGCCAAAATAAACTGAAACACAAACCCATCCCTTTCCTGAAGCGACCGGCAGCTTCTCAGATCTCCACCAGCTCCGCTCCAACGGCTGGCTGGTAAGAACAGCGCTAGATCCGTACGGAGGAGCCCTGCTTCCACACCATCTCCACTCAGCTTTCCAGTTGGTTTCTTGATACCACCAAGACAACCACAACGGGAACGTTCCCCGTTTGTCCCTGCGGCACAGCTGGGAGGGTGAGGACAGGGCTGTCCAGGCTCTGGACAGCCCCTCCCATCTCGGGGAGGACGGTCCCAAGGAAGTCCCTTTGCTTCAGCAGCACAAGAACCACGAACGGCCATGGTTCCTGCTGAAGATCACTGGTAACGTGCTGGAGGAGAGAGGAGCAGCGACGTTTGCTGCTGGGGATAAAGGACTCACTCACCCAGAAAGGCGAAACGGTCGCAAGCCGTCGCCTGGAGGTCTTCACCTGGAGCACGGCCAAATGCCGCGGCGCTGGGGCTCCCTCCCTTATCCGAGCCTTCGTATCAACTCAGCCAGGAAAAAAAAACATTGACTTTACTTTGCTGAAGCTGGTGAAACACCCTGAAAGTCAGGAAATACCCAGAGATTCTGCCCAGGGCTCCTCACTCGAGGGGAGAGATCGCAGGAGATCTGCAGGAGCAAACCTGCAACCGGCCTGGCAAAGTCACGGCACTTGGGACGCCCACAGCTGCCCGAGCGGGAGTTTCCTAACCGCAGCGATTCCAGATCACAAAACCTCTCGCAAGGTGGAGACACGCACATTCCTAAACGCTCGGGAGCCAGGGCTGGGGAAAACACAACTCCTGACGATTTTTTCCGTTCCCGGCGATGGGTCCAACTCTGAAGAACCCTGTTGAGGGCAAAGCCGCTCCTCACCGAGACCCAGCGTGGGGCCATCTGCGTGGCTTTGCTGGGAACTTCCCAACGCACCAGACGGAAGATGAAGGCAGGGCAACATTCCTTGCTGGCCCACCACAGCCCCACAGCCACGGGAGAGCTTCACGAGGACTGGAACGCCCAGACACTGCCCAACAGGCTCCCGCTGCAAAGTTTTCCAGGACAGCGAGGGCATTCCAACGCAAAATGAGTGTTCCCCATGGCTTCCAGGAGCGGACACAAGCAAGGGATGAGGAGGAAGCAGAACTGGGGCAGCGAGGACTTGCTGAGGTGGGGGATGCTCTGTGCTCACTGCCTCTGGATGTCACCCTTACACCTTTCCCCAGTTTGGTCCTTTTGGATCCCCAGCTCCAAGCCCAAGGAGCCCTCCAGCAGCTCCTCAATCCCACTGAACCTCAAACCAACGTCCACGGGCTGGGCAGAGCCCTGGCTGCGTGCCCGGCATCAGCAACAAGCACAGAGAGCTCTCCGCAGAAGAGCGATCCTCCCCGGAGCAGCAAACCTCCGGCGGGACAGCGGGGGGGGCCGCCCAGACCGTGCGGGGATGCTGGTGCCCCTGGAGCCCCCTCGAGCGGCAGCACGTCCCCGGCTCGCGAGCTTCACCTCGGCTCACCCCGCTCCTCAGCACGCGCCGGGTTTGTAAGGAAAGGCATTTCGCAAGAATCCACCTCGCTCTGCTACCGCAAACAAAAGCCACCCAAGAAACAAACGTGAAAGGCTGGCAGCAAATATTTGGTAATAAACTGCGAGGCTGCTCTCGCTCTCCGGTGAGCCAACCCAGCTTTCACGGCATCCGCAAGGCTTCTGCCCTTCCCAAACTCCGTCCCCTGGAGACCTCCTCGTGCCCATCGGCGATTTGAATCCATCCCCAACTCCGTCCTGCAGCCAAGCTGCGTGCCGAACGCGCAGGACTCGGTACCACCGGCTCCGGAGGGGCTGCCCGCCGGGAGCTCGGGCCAGATGCCGCCGCAGGCGCAGGTCTGGGGCTGAACCCGGGTGCAAGGTGCCACCGGCCCCCAGCGAGAGCACCATCAGACCCCAAACGCCGCCGTTCCCCTCCGCCGTGACACGCGAGCGCGGCAGCGCGGGCCCGGCCCCCAGGCCCCACCGTAACCCACATAACAGGCCCAAGGCTGCCGAAATCCTTCCCCCCGCCCCGCGCCAGGGGGGTTCACAAACGCAGCTGCCATCTCACGAACCGCGCTTCCCGTCGCTGGCGACGCGCGCGGGTAACACCCGCGAGCGAGGGCTCATACGAGCCAGACACCACCGTTCACAGCAGCTTCGAACAGATCTCCTCTCCGGGAGCGCGCACAGCTTTCATTTCGCAGAAGGCACTTAGCTCCGCGCACCCTAACGACACCCCGCGAGCCGAGCCCCCCCCGGCTCCCCATCCCGTACTCCGCTCCCACTTGCGAGCCACGCCAGAGGCGAGCTGCTGCGGTTTTCATTTGTAGGGCACTGCCACGGAGCAGTTGCTATAGGAACGGCCGGCCTCGCGGGAAGCTGGGAGGATTATTTTTGGAGCTGCGATGCTATTTAATCTCTGTAAAATGGCTCAGCAGCTACGGGCCGCAAGCCTCTCCGGGCTTGTTTCTCGGCGTCTCAAGAAGAGGCCATTGAAGCAGAAGCTCCCTCGTTTTCCGCCTCTAAAACCTCCCCCAGCTAAATATTTCCCGTTGCTGGCCATCTCTCCGGGGCTGGTGGGAAAGCTGCTGGCTGGAGGCACAGGCAGACACCTCCCCGTGCTGGTGACAGCCCAGGGTTTTGCACCAGTGACACCGGGCCCGTCGGAGGCCACCGCCGCGCAGCGCGCCCACCCCGAAATCATCGGGGAGACCTGGAGCAGCCCCAGGGTGCTGCTGCTCGCAGACGGGATGTTTCGGTGCTGCCCCTGGATGAGCAGAGCTGGGAAAAGCCCTTCCGGAGGGAGAGGGATAGAGCAGGGGGAGGGAGAGGGCTGGAGGGGCTCAGCGCCAGACCTTTTGGTCCGAAATGCCCGAACCGCGCCCGGAGCCCGGCTGTGACGTCTCCGGCGCAAAGCGCCGCAGCTACGTGGCACCGCACCACGGCTGGGGCGGGCAACCGATCCCCACTTGCCTTCCTCTCCGGGTCCTCTGCACTCCTCTCCCTCCATCCTGCACCCTCCTCTCCCCTCCACGAGTGGAGAACTTTCCCTTCCCAAGCAGCCTCTCAGAAAGCACCCTCACCCTTCCTACACCCCCTGGAACTCCTCCTCGAGCCCCCTGCAACCTCAAACCCCTCCTCCACCGCTTCGTCGAAGGCCCTGGAGCCTCTCAAAGGCAGGGCCGGCTCCAGGCAAGAAATTCGGTCTGGCTTTCCGCTGGTAGGAAACGGGAACGGGCAGGCGAGGCGGGTGGTGTGCGGGACCGATACCGCAGGAGCAGAGATGAGCCAGACCGGCTCCCGCACCACGGAGGTGCCGAGCAACGCCACGGCTCCGTCCTCCATCAGCTCAAGTGGCCAGGGCACCCACGGGTGAACGCAGCGTCCGTCGCTGGAAGAGGAAGAAGAAGAGGAAACAACGGAAGCCAGACGCAGGGTCGCTGACTGCTGCAGACACCCGTTTGAACGCCAAGCTGGCTGCGCTGGAAAAGGAGCTCGACCGACCTAGGGGCCTCAGGGTGGCCCCGGGGTGGCAGCGATCGTCTGGGGGGAGGATGCAGGTGATGCTGGGTGACATCAGGCTGTCCAGAGAGCTCCTGGCTTGTGTCTGCAGCCCACCCCACGTCTTCCCAGAGACCATTTCCCCAGCGCATGACACGCGTTAACGCGGCCAAGCCCCTCTTCCAGAGCGCTTCGGCTGTAGACATCCGAAAGCACCCGCGCGGCATCCCTCCCCCGCCAGCCGCCCACCGAGTTCAGGGACGCGAGCACCGCAGGAGCTGCGAGGCATCGGAGCCACGACAGGCAGGAAAAGACTCCATCGTTTCTTCCAAGTAAAACCCAAAGGAGCTCCTCACAGCACGCCTGTACAGCGTGGCAACGCCGCAGAGTCCCGCTGCCGACGATGACACCAGCCGCCCAACAAGAGTGCGCGTTGGCTGCGGGAAATCCCACAGCTCTTCTCACCGTACCAGCGAGGAGCTAAGCCAGATCAGCTCGCCGCGGAAAAGCACTTTCCCCAGGCGGGCAACAACCCAGCCAGTAGACGCGCGGCCGCAAGCGGTCCCAGCGCAGCGGAGTCACTGCCGACGTCCCGGCGAGACGCTCCGGAAACCACACCCTGCCTGGTTCCACAGCCCCGACCGCTCGCCCTTCCGCAGCGGCGGAGCCCACAGCCCATCTCCACCACAAGAACCTCGTCATGCTCGTCAGAGGACGCTGAAGCTGTAAATCAACGATCCCTGATGCCGCTGGGAGACGGGCTTCCGCACAGCCGGCTGATGCCAACGCTCCTCGGGTCGGCCAAACTCTGTAAAGAATCACAAGGCAAACCCGAAGCAAAGGGTGGAGCAGCACCAACGCTTTCAACAAACCCTACGGTGCTAACGAGCTTCTCTCAGAGCGAGAAGCAGGAGAGCACAGACCTGCTGCCGTCACCGCTCTCCCAGGTCCGACGGGCAGCGCGTTTCCCTGTCGCTGCGGAGCGCTGCAGTGCGCGACGTCCCTCCTACCACGGCGCGGAAGGGCGCGACTCCGGGGCGCGATTCTGCCGGTCTGGGAGAGCAGGCTGCCCGCAGCCATCCCGGGCAGAGCGCGCAGCCGGCAGCAGGGATTTGGGAGCCTCCTTGCCGCTACAGCTTCCACAGGGAAAGCCATCACAGCCCGTGCCCTGCCTCAGCCCAAGCTTTCTCTCCATAATTGTCACCAGAGGTGACTGGGCTTGGTACTTGTACACGTCAGTGTCTAGCCCCACCTCAAGCCCCCAGCACCCAAATTTCTCTGCAGCACTGACAAAAGATGATGCACTGAGCGCCTACACCTGCTTTTGGGGGGCTGAGCCCGGACCCCTCGCCCAGCCCTCCCTGCCCACAGGGAGCTGCCAGGGCAGGAGCAGCTGACGAGAGGCAGCCCCGCGTGACTCGCTGCGACATCTGACTTTCAGATGTCTGACGCAGGCTAAATTAATCTCTGCTGAAGTCTTCCCTCCTCCTTCCGCTCCTGGGGGAACACAAAAGCGCCGGTCATCAAACCGCTGTCCTGAGCGGACCGTGCCCGAGCCGGCTGCCTGGCGGGATTCCTGGCAGGGAGGATGGGGAAGGATTGTGCGGGTCCGAGGATGCTCGGGGTGACGCAGCCCCCCGGGACGAGCTGGAGGTGCCACTCCCACAAACGGGAGCGGCCCCACGCTGGAACTGTCCCCAGGGAGGGGGGGGTCACAGACTCTGCTTTCCCCCCGCTGCCATCCGGATGACGTAGAGAGCGGTTTTTCACCCTCAGCCTCCTTCTTTTCAGTTCTACCTCTGGCATGCTTTCTCCTGCCTTTTCCCGTACCTGTCTAGGAGCTGTGTACCTAAATGTATGAAAAATATCCCACTGATCCGGTAAAAGCTTTTTTTCCTCCCAAGACAGAGCGGAGGAGGCCCATGAGGACAGGCAAGCACCAAAGCCAACCTCTGCTGCGGCAATCCCAACCAGAATTCCAAGCCCTTGCTCCTCACAGGTGTTTCCACACGTAAATACCACAGAAACCAATCCCACCCTCTTGGGAGATTCCCTATTTATCCCATCGTCAACCAGTTTCCCTGCTGTCGCTACCGGTTTGGTTCAGAAACGCCAGCCCTTCCCATCTGGGATTATCCGGATCTCCTGGAAACGCTGTTCACCGTCATTTCTCAACGGGAACAATTTCCACGCTGGCTCCAGAAGAGCCTTCTGCATCCATCGCTTTTAATAGCCGTGACTATTAAATGGCAATGAGTATCTGTATTTAATAGCCCGGCCCGGCTGCCAAAAGATAGACGGATTCGTCACAGCAGCTGCAGATGCAGGCGGTATTTCTGCGGTTATAAAGAATTACACCGGAAATTAATCATCCAAACAGTACGGCATAAATCATTCCAAATCTGGGTGAGCGCTCAGCAATTAGCACGACCTGGCAAGGCTGTTTTCTCCTCCCGGCTGCTCGTGACACGCTGCGACGCTTCCCGAGGTCCCACCCGGTGGCAGGAGCGAGCTGAGGCAGGAGGACCCCAACCCAGCGATGCGGCTCCATGGAACACAGCCAGAGCTCCAAGACCACTGGATTTGCCTGAAATCCCCAAGGACTGTGGAGAGCCGTGAAATGAGTAAGTTTTGCAGGAATTTAAGTCTAAGGACCTGAGTGCCGTGACCCATGCTGGCCCGAGGTTGCGCGAGGGGCTGGACCAGAGACCTCCTGAGGTGCCTTCAGACCCATGTTACTCCTCAACTCTACACCGAGTGCAACTTTGCCACTTTCACTAATTGCGTTTGGTTAACGATCAGATGTAACGCGAAGCTGTAACAACAAGGGAAATTCAACGTACGTATCTCATTAAAAATAAGCAGGGATAGGGACCCCAAAACCAAGGTGTTGAGGCTGATCCTGTGAAGAGGCTTCCCTGGAAGGCACAACGCTCCCGGGAGGCGGCTGCACTTCTGCCAGCAGACCCCACCCGAAACCTTTCCTGCACGCTGCAGGAATGCCAGAGGACCACATTTCCAAGAAAAACCCACACCAAGGTTAATTTTCAGGATTCAATTGGCAAGCAAACAATCTTTGTCCCGTTACAGCACAGGATTACGACCACACAGCAGACCTCAACCCACTGATTCATTTTGTCCTTGCCATGAGGGTGCCGAAGGCAGTGAAGCTACACCAGGGATGAATTTTGACCCATCTTACCTGCTTCCTTTTCTGTGAAACACATGAAAATATGACCCTGAACGGAGAGCGGCCATACCAGCCCATCAACGCACAGAAAAGACCTCGTTTCTTTAACTGGGAAAGCACAAAGTATTTTTATTACCATTACCGCAGCATTTCCAGCCCGGGCATTGAACATCTCACCGCTGCAATCAGAAAACGACGATGTTATCGGTCAATGCGCCTCAGCAGCAAACGCTGCACTTCATCTGGACCGCAGTCATCCTCTCTTACTGGCACACACTGGATTTTCCAGTTACCCAGTCACCTCAACGGCCCCGAGAAGCTGGTAAGTTAGGCTACAAAGGCACACAGAGGTTTAAAAGACACGAAAAGGAAAAGTTCCAACCCAAAACAAGACAGGCATGTTGGAGAAGTGGAGATAGGAATACCAGGGACCATGTTCTGGGAGAACCAACCCAGCAGATACTGGGCAGCCGCCTGGTTGGCGGAAAAGGAACAGATAAGCCTGGCTTATTGTAAATCCAATATAAATTACAGTGGGACTTCTAAAAACGAGTTGAAAAAAATAAAAATAAAAAATAAATCCAGGGTTATAGGAAGAGTCGTATCCCAGAGACACGAGGTAATTTCCAAAAACCCCCAACAGCCCACGCCCGGTTCGGGACACCGTGCTCCCCAGAGATGGGTGCCATGAGGAGACCCCCATGGGAACGGCACCGGGGCCGGGAACACCCCGCAGGGAGGGGCTGGACGGGCAGCGTTCCGCAGGAGTGGGAGAACATCCACCGCAACGGCCCACAGACTGCGACTCCTGCAAAGCACAGAGGGGATTGGGCTGCTCTCCACGTCCGTACTGGAGGAGAGAAGCAGCAGCGGTGAGGTTAGATGGCTGCAGGGACCCTGGATATTTGGGATAACTGGCTCGGCCCGGGGACCGGGGCACTCGGAGACATCTGGGGACGGAACAGCGGCTGGCTGCGAGCACCGCTTCGATAGAGTCGACAGGTGAACCCGACAGGCCTCTTCCCGCCTCCTTCCGCACAATTTTATTATTTGAAAGGAAAAAAAAAAAAAAAGAAAGCTGGACATGACTCGGGAAGCAAACCCGCAGAAAGCGGCGCCCGCAGCGGTCAGCCAGGTCCCGGATCACAGCCCACCCCCGCCAAGGCGGGCAGGGCTCTCCGCTCGCCTTCGCACGGACGGGACGGAACGCGGGCAGGCCGGCAAGGGGATTTCTTCCAAAGCTCCCCAAAATTCTGCTCAAGGGAAACCAGGAGGAGGGCTTTCTCTGCAGAGCTGTCGGTTTGCTGGCTGTTGGAGGAGGTGGAGGGGTTTGTTGGGTTTGGGGTTGTTTTTTTTTTTCCGCTTTGTCCTTTGACTGCAATATTCTGCTCTCCCTTTCCGTCAGAACAAAAAGTTTTGGCAGCCACCAGAACCACGGAGCCAGACCTCAAACGTGCCAAAGCGGAGTCACGGTGCCCGGAGAACAAAGCTGGCAGGGAACTGGAGCAGAGATAAAAATGAGTCCAGCTGAGGGTTTTGTTAAAACGCTGGAGAGCCGGAGGTCTCCTCGCTGGACACGGCCAAACGTCCCCTCCTGTCCCCTGCGGAGAGCTCTGAACAGTAATGAAAAAATGGTGGGGAAGGTGTGATTATAGGGAAATAACCGCTCGTTAGCAGATAATTGCTGGTTCAGTGCTGCACATCTCATCCCCAGGAAGATAAATGAAAAGAAAATAAATGGCCTGATAAAAATAGAAACTTTTTCATTAGACAGCTTGGAACAGCACCCACCGCCCAGGAGCAGCTCCGGGCTCCCAGCTGAGCTCGCGGCCGGCACGGTTCAGCCCTGCCTCGGAGCTGACCCCAACTGTGCTACAGTTCCACAACCGCGGCCCCGGGCCAGCAGCGCGGCGCCCTTCACACCTGCAAAACGCGCCAGGCCGCTTCCCTTGAGGGGATCCTCGGGGAAAGGCCCGGCCTGGCACCACGGCTGCAGCATCCCGGCTCCTCGCTTCCTTGGGAGCCCAGTAAGGGTCTGGGGGACCCCAGCACCCCCAGCCAGAGCGACTGGAGAGAGCCGCAGGAGCTCAGGGCACCTCCCCGGGGTGCCGCTTTTCAGTGGATCAGACCTTCATGGAGCAACTAACGCCAGGGAAGGAACACAAACTCGTTCATGGCCACCCCACGCCGGGTGAGGACCAGGAACTGACAGAGAAGGTCTTCACCTTCACTGACCACCTCGACAGACTGAGTCCATCCATCAGGACCTCGATTTCCCAGCACATCCTGGGCAGCTCTGAAGCCAACTGGTCCTCCTGGGAGAAGCCTGAGGAGCACTTTGGGGTCGGGTCCCACCAGCACACACACAGGCAACAACCTGCCTGTTCCTCAGAGCAGATACTCTGCGATAGGGAAAGCGCTCCTGCCAAACTGCAGAAGACATCCACTCTGTAGAATCATGGGATGGTTTTGGTTGGAGCAGACCTTTCAAGCCCACCCGGTCCAACCCCCCTGCCTGGAGCAGGGACATCTCCAACCAGATCAGGTTGCTCAGAGCCCCGGCCAACCTGGCCTGGAATGTTTCCAGGGATGGGGCATCCACCACCTCTCTGGGCAACCTGGGCCACTGCTCCACCACCCTCAGTGTGAAAAATTTCTTGCTCGTATGGAGTCTGAGGATGCTTTGTCTGCAGAGGGAGCCTCTTCACACCTTTAACAACCAGAAGTGGTCATGCCAAAATTTCATTCACAAATCACTTAAGCGAGTTCGCTGAGCACAGAGGAGACCTTCCAAGCTGTCAGAAGATCAGAACCACATGCTGCACGCTACGATCGCTCGGCCGGCTCCCTGGGCACCGCTCTGTTTTAAATTCAATTAAAGCAGACGTCATAGGACGCTGCCCCGAGAGAGGCTCCAGGCTGGCTAAGGAAGCCAATCCCAGACTAGCCCACGTGTGCCACCCAACGAGCTGCAGAGTCCAGCTGCTCCTCTTCTGCAGATGTCATGAAGGAAGGA
>WHYT01014879.1:77172-104611 GCA_009806455.1 Tetrax tetrax | reverse complement strand
AAAAAAAAAAAAAAAAAAAAAAAAAAAAGAAGAAAAGAAACATTTACATTTCGTTAAATGTCAAAAACTAGATAGATTATATATGTGTGTGTATATATATATTATATCTGTATATGTATGTATATATGCATTCCATGCCTCCTTAATTTGATTATAACTATGATAGTCTAAGGAGACGGGCAAGAGAAGGTTTGCAGGCAGAGATAGTATCTTTTATCAGACCAAGAGGCATAGTTAGAAATACAGTAAAGGTTCTGGGTATACTCAAGCTCTTCTTCAGGCCTGTACGTGTATTTAGCTTTAAAATCTGCTGCTTCTTTTTCAGACCCGGACATGGCTCCGGCTTCAGAAATATACTTTAATTTAAACTCTGAGGTTGGAACTAAGCAAAGTTGAGAAAAATAAAGAGAAAGAAATACCAAAGTATTCAGGAAAATACTTCTAAGTCACAAAACATTTGTTTTAAATCTTTCATTCTTGAAAGTGTTAGCACTTGAACAACTGTCACTTAGAATTATTTAGTTGACTTTAATGAAGAAATTTAAAGGAGAAATGTAAATATACAAGAAAATAGTTGTAACTGGCTAATGAGAACTTGTGATGCTTTAAGACTGCATAGAGCTAATACCTGGAGTGAAACTGGTCCTCTAAGAGTAGTACATATTTTTATCCATAAAACATTCATTATGAAAAGTTGTGTAAAAATTACAATTGAGAATGATAAAACCAGCAAATAGCAGTAGTCAACAGAAATAAGTCGTAATTCCTACAAAAAACTCCACAGGATAAGTTTAAGAGCATCAATGTATTAGACCAGATTAGCTGGAAAAGAAATAGGACATCTTGAGCAAAGCCCAAAGAATCACAGAAATCCCTAACAGAAGTGATCTAGCTAATCAACTTTTCTAAATAAGTAGATGAAAATATCTTTAAAGTCTCTACTTCATTTGTAAATATGTGGGTTTAGGCATAATTAACTTCCTGCAAAGTATACTTTTGTACCCCTGGAAATGTTTTCTGGCTTTCAGGACCCTCCTTCTCCAAAATACAGTCTCTTACCAGCTTCCCGCTGCAGTGAGAATTCGACTGGTGAGGACTGTCTCCCATTCCTTTCCTTCTCGATTACACTTTAACCTGCTCAATTTTGAACCTCCCACTGTGGTCACTTCATTCTCCACTTCAAGGTACATTGAGGGATCTGAACTTACCTGAAACACAGAAAATAAGATACTTTTTGGAAGAGGAAAAGAACTATTCAAAAAAGCAGCAACTACTATTAGAGCCAAAATGATCCTATCTTTAAGAATGGATTTAAGTATGGCATTCTCTGTTTAAAGTAGCTTCAAAATATACCGTGGTACCTCAAAAGAAGCAGACCTCTAAAAATCAGTCTTGGCTAGAACACAAATCATTTATTTGTATTCAGAGCATAAGAATAAGGAAAGGTTGTGCTAGTCTGTGCTTCCTAATTAAGGGCACCAGATCAAGTCTAGATGTGCCCAGAGTCTCCCTACAATCTTGCAATTAGAACCAGACTACCACAGCCTAAACACGTAGAAAAATTATTTCATGAATACCTAAAGTAACACTTATTTGCCTGCCTCTTCAGATGTGGAGCACCTCCAGAGAGCTCTCAGAAAATACTTACTTTTCTCTTCAGCCATGTGCTACCAACACAGCTGTAATAACTGCAGCAGTTACTCCCGTCGGAGACTTTTATCTTTACAACACACTTTGATTAACCAGGAGGCGGGACTGATGAACCAGAGGTATTCCTCTTCAAGTTTAGCTAGTTCAGAAGTGTCCTATTTTCAGTTGATTTGCCATTAACTTTTCTCACATAAGCATATTCTTAGAAACTGAAGCATACCATCTTGCTTGCTTGAACAAATACATGTATTCAATCATTAATTTATCAAAGGATTCAAATTAAAAAAGCAGGATTTTTAAAAAGCATTCAGCTTTTTTTCCCTTATAGTCCACTTACTTGCAAAGTAAATGATTTCTGTGGGATTGGAGTTGGCAGTTTAAGTGCTAATGCTGGCGCAGACATGCAACCAGCATCCTTCTCAGAGGCCAGTGTAGCTGGGGACTGGAAAAAAAAAAAAATTGCAAAAGTAGTTACATTTTTCCATTAAAAAAAAAAAGTTAAAAACAAATCTATTCTATAATATAGACTGATTTGAAATATTTTTAAAATTACAAATAATGCCAATTGCAAATATTAATCTTTTCCCAATTAGTTGTATAAATACAAGTTTTAAAATCTAGCTTCTAAGAATTAAAAAACCAAACCAGGTTACATGTGGGGTCTTTTTTTATAGCCCCCTCCCTTTTCAGTTGCAACTAATGAATGGAAATTCTGACATATTGCATGGGAAACATAAGCTGTGAATACTGAAAGCAGAGATACCTACATGCCCTAAAATGACAGAAACTGTAATTCATGGTTCCTATGAAATTCATAACCATTTCAGTCATCATATCCAAGTCACTCTCTTGTGCTTGGGCCACTCTCCATCAAAGAACACCAAAAACTGATGGTGTTTCATTTTATTCTATACAGTCATTTGTCAGGCTATCACAACTTAGCATGCTGGTACCATTTTGTAAGTAGCTGCATATTTATATAAAGGATTGATACATTAGCCACACCATGTGCATCTGCTTTTTATGATCCTAAATTCTGAAAAGAATAAGTTTAAAGAGGGATGGCTAAAAATTCTGAGGGACTGATACTACTTGTTTTTCCCTGACTTCATGGAACAAGTCAACATGGGATCGACTTTATTAAATGAACATTTAAAGCCATAAAATCTTATGTATTTCACCTGAACAGTTAAAGTTACTGGTACAAGTCTGGAGTCTTTTCGAGGCCTTCCTTTTTTCTTCTTTTCTACCGTTTCTCCCTCAAGTTCCAGTTTCCGTTTGGGTGCACTGAGTGGTTTAGCAGCTGGAATCTTCTCTTCACTGTCACTGCTGCTCTCCAGAATATCCTTGGGTTTATTGTCTTTAATTAAATTCTGATCCTTCAGTCTGAGGAAATAAAAAAGTATGTTTTATACAAGCTGATTCCACAAGCTGCCACATATCCTATGTACTGCATTTTTGTCAGTAAGAGTACATTCTTAGCCTTGTTTGAGTGTATTTCAAAAGGCACAAAGGCAAGAGGAGGAAGCCAAAGAGGAAGCAACTCCTCTGCAAACACACAACGTGCAATATATGTAACCTGATCAGACATATTCTCTCCTTTAAAAAAGTTAATCAAACTAGCAGTTAGCAACTGCATAAAGCTGTAAATAACAACTTTACTTTAGCATTCAGTTCCAATTACAAGATCTCTTCCCTGGGTTGATACAAGTAACTCAGCACTCTAAGATTGCAAGAGCAGTTCACCTTTTCCCCTGTGACGGACATTACGCTTTCTGCTTACTCATGCAGAACTTCATTTGTCATTCTGTTGCCTATCCCCATTTGTCCTATTCAGTTCTGACTACTGGCAGATGCATATCTGCAAACCATACAAATGACCTCACTGCTTCATTTTCCACTTCAGGAATACAATATAACTAAAGAAGACAAACTACAAATCCCTGTGAACTCTTTTGTTAACTGTTATACCCTAAAGTAGGTCATTTAATCATATTCTACCCATTCCCTCCAATAGCTGGTTATTAACTCACAGCAATGTGTGGCCACTTATTCCACAACCACTCGGCTTCCTAGGAATATCTTGCATAATCCAAATCTTTTTCTTTGGCATCTGAAGTATGCCAAACAATACATTTTTATCCATACTTTACTGATACATGAGAAGCAATTGTGAGAGTAATACACACCTTTCTTCTGCATCTTATGGTTAAATCCTTTGATATTAAAATATTGAAATATTTAGTAAAAACACATTTCATTGACAGTAAGCTTGGGAACTACATACTTCTTTCTCAAGACTGCTATTTTTTCTATCATTTGTTTTGGTGAAGCAGGAATACTTAGGCCATAACACACTATGTCACAAAACCAAAGGCTTTCTTCTTTTTTTATTTTTTTTTTTCAAATCATGTGGCTCCATTGCCAAAACCCCTTAAAATCAAAGTGTCTTCTCTGCATGCCTTCAAGGCATAAAACTGAAATACATTTGCAGTTATTATGATGATAGGCCTTCTGAAGACATGTATGGTAATTTAATTTGAAGTAAATCTCACTCTCGTACAGAGATGCAGCCTGGCTGTTTTTGTCTTCTAAGGAGCACTGATGCATGCAGCCACACGTGGAGGCATGCGCACACACAGTCTCTTGTAACGATAGTTTTAACTCAGAATATTTTGAAGAGTCTGCTTGATCTCAAATGCCAGAGACAAATATACAAAAGGATAATGCCAGCAAAGAATTTACCTATTTGCAGCTGTCTCCTTCTTGCAATTGTGGAAGAGACCCAAGACAATTTCTAGAGTGCCAGCACCATAACATCCACACCACAGAGAATCAGCATTTTAACCCTCTACATTACTATGTTGGGTTGGGTTTTTTTTGCCCCCAGGCTATCTCTTACCTGTCCACAACAGTCTGATTTGTATTTGTTACAACAGCAGTCCCTGAGGTGGCTTTGGATCGTTCTGTAAATCTAGAATCAAATGCTTTCATAGGTTCAATCTTGGATGGAGTTGTCAACACAGAGGAAGATGATGCAGAAGGAGCAGTTGAGGCAGAGGTAGCGTTTACACTGTTAATAAAAGGGAAAACAAGGATTGAAAGAAATTTAGTATTAGTAACCTGCATTGCTCATAACAACTAAATAGCATTAATTACACTGGCTAGAAATGATACTGAAAAACTTTCACTCAAGTACACATGGGAATTACGATATGCTTCTCCTCCTTTCACGCATCAGTATCTTGCAAGCTTTGCCTACTCTCAAGAGCTCTTTATGATACATCTCAGAGCTAAGAGCTTCATGTGTCCACATACATATATCTAGATTAGAAAGACCCTAATTCATTCATTATGTATTTTTAATTCAGGAATTACTTTCAGCTGGTACTTCCATACCCAAAGGGAAAAGATCACTATTTTAAATGATGACCAGGGTTCCGCGTTTTACCCTTTGTTCAGGTTACAAAATATTTTCCATTACAAAATTACGTTCCACTGTTTAATCAATCAAAGAATTTGAGCTGAAACAATTCAAGTTAGGTTTTGATTTTGTTGTTGAAGAATCCAAACTAATTATTAGGCGTTTCCAGGCATAACTCTAAGGCAAAGGAATGTGTTTCCCCACACTAAAGCATTCCAGGGATCTGTTATTTGAATAGATTTTTCAATTTATTCAGAGAATGAATTGAAAGAAAAAATGGCTCTAAGATAACTGATGTTTGTACTAAAAAGCAGTTAGAAGTCCAGTTTCCAAAGAAAAGGAGACTTAATAGCTTCATCTGTCAATCATTTCTCATAGTCTACTAACTAATTTTTCAATCTGTGGCCAATTTCAACTAAATTTGATGAAGTGGTAGAGGTTCCGATGACATTGTGCTCTTACAAATGCTATAAAAACACACTGAGGAGACAAAACCAAGTGAGTATTACCACTGAGGGAAAAGCAAGTAAAATCTAGTTGTTCCATAATTAATCTGACAGACACACTGGCCAATCAGCATATATGCTCTGACAGGTCAATGTCACTGTGCTCTGATGGGGTTGTTACACAGGGCAGAAGTATCATCATGTTTGAAGAGCGAAGATCTACAGGACACAAGACAGAATTTGATGGAAACCAGGCTTCATTACCTCCACTGCTGGAAATCCTTTTATTATTTACTAATAGCAACCCAGTATTGTACAAGCAAGTCAATTTGTTAGAACATTATCAATCAACTGTGTACCTCGTTGCATTGAAGTTCATTTTCAGAACTATGCATGTGGTTTTATTTATTACTGGTCTGTCACTATTTAAAACAACCAAATACTAATAAAACCTTAATGTTGGCAGGAGTGTTAGATTCTTGAAGTTTTGCAGTAGGGAAACCACTTAAATAATTGTTTGATTACAGAACTGTAAATGAGAAATAAAAGGTAAACAAAGTCAAATAAGCAAAAAAACTGCAAATACTGACCCATCTTTATTGGCTGCATCATCTGTTGGTTTTATACTGGCTGCTGTTGGCTCTACAGAAGGCTTTGAAGTATTAAGGGAATTTGCTGCATTAGAATCTAATGACATGAGCTGCTGGTTACTTTGAGAAGACATCATTGAGCCAGACAGAGATCCAGATATTGGGATGCTATTGAAAAATGCTGTAGAAAAATCCCTAAGCAAGAAGACAAACAACAAATATATTTCTCAAAAACACTTTAAAAAAATGAAAAATCATAATTTTACCTAAACTATTTATTCTTCCTTTTTTTCACATGTAGATACTTGTATACAACCTAAATAAACCACCAACACCTAACTTTCCAGAGTCATTTCTCACATACAAAGGATGCTAAAGGCAGTATTACTGTAGATATCAGCCTGTAAAGGAGTAGCGAACTGTTCACTCATCTACAATGGTAAATAATGAGAATCAGCCTTATTGATTAGGAGTGAGATCTTACAACTAAGAGAACATAGGTTGAAACTATACTCCCTGAGTACACACAAGGTATTTCCAGCAAGTGCTTTAAGATGCTCTAAGATTAAAATAAGTGAGAATTCTGAGTTTGCACTGGAGGGTGGGGAGAGGGGGCAGAAAGATAAAAAGATAAAAAGGAAAAGAAGGATTTTAAAGACAACTTCCAAACATACCCAGTGTCCAGCTGAGCAATGCAGAGAGGCGTGATCCTTCTCCGACCATCTGCTGTTCGTGTTTCAACTTGTTTTTTTAAGAGATTCTGTTGGGAAATATATTTCTTCATTATTTCTGATAAATACGAAATGTTTTTATTCTTTTTCTTTTTTCTTCCAAGTGACAAGAACAGGTGTATTAGATTAAAGATGTTCCTCAATTAAAAATCTGTTAACAAAGATTTTTTTCCATATTGTCTTTGAACCATGCTATTATTGCATAAAATGAATCTACATTTTCATTAATACAAGTGTATTTCAATCCTACATTTTTTTTTTAACAAAAGTAGGGTTTTTTTAAGCAGAAGTTCATATAGTACATGTACAACAGAATTCTGATTCTCTCCATATTAGAGAGTCAAGTCCGAAACATTCTCATCTATGCACATTGAGTCCTTCATTAAAAGTTATGCTCTGTGTTTAGAAGAGCATTAAATACTGTTTTCAGCCACGTTCATTGAGAAACTGCAACACAATTCTACAGTTGGACTGTTATTAGCTACCTTTGGTTTCCTTTCTGCATACCGAGAATATAGCACACATCACAGAAATATCCAAAGCCTTTTTCTGCAGTCTTACTTCTGCTTAAGAGCACTGTAACTTTTCAACAAGTCCCAGTAATGTCAAGGGGACCATTCATGGGTTGAAATGTGCCATTTAACACAAATAAGGAAGTGGAAATTGGTTATATCATAAGCAGTCTGACATTTATTGGCTTAGTATTTGGCATAGACAAGTGGCTATTCAAGAACACCTACCTTCCTAATGTCCTCTAAACTCTCCCCATTGACCATGCTTGCCACTTTGGGAGCCGCTGCCCCCGTCCCAGATGCTTCCCTAATTGACGCGTTCTTCTGCTCCACCTGTTGCTGCTGCTGCCTCTGTTGATACTTGAGCATCTCTGGATTCTCAATAATGGTGGTAGACAACTGAGCTTCAGTCATTATCGCTAGGCTTTTACCATAGGTGGACTGATGAATGTTGCTCTGTGGGCGTTAAACATGTATCACACAAAAAGAGTGACTGCAACTGCTAGTGTGACATCACTAATTATGACGTAATGGAATCACACAAATTAATGGAATTCATAAAATGCAAATGCCCTCTGTATCATTTATACACTACAGATTTTTTCTTTCTTTCTATTTTCAGCTAACACAAAATCAATACACAAAATAACTGGGATTCAAAGCTTTAGCTGCTAATAGCAATGAGAGGAAAAAACAGCCAACAGCAATCAGTTTAAGACAACTTGCATATATGCAAGTCAAAGAGTAATTTTAAAGTGTTTTGAAGCACCCACTCCTTGTTTCCTTAAATGTATAATGATGTGTAAGCAAGTGGATTTTTTCCAAATAGACGTTCTTTCCAGAATGGAAACTAATATCACAAATTCATTTCTTGACTACTCTTTTTTAATGATTTGTAGAAGAACACATTCTTCTGTAATATGGAAGTCAATCACTACATACTTCTATAAATAGTTAAATATTTTAACTGAATAAATACATCCCTTAAATACAATCACAGATTCTCTGAGTGCTTACTGTACCTTTTCCTCCTCGCTGAGCGGATCTCCAAGTTCATCCTGAGAAAAGTCTAAAAAAGCCACTGATCCATCCATGGAACACACCAGGATACCAAGTCCATTAAGGGTCCTGAAGGAAATAAAGGTCCATCTTTGTTTTCAGTCTCTTTCATTGAAGCAAAGGGGCAATACAATAAATCACTCCATAATAAAATCTTATGCTAAGATTTTTATCACAGCAACCACTGATGGAACCAAAGAAGTGAGATGGCAAGGAGACAGGACGATAGGCAGCAGGAGTCTGTGTGCCAGTATTCCTTGGAGACTGGACACAGAAAGGTGGCGTTAGAACAATATACCTACCCATTCCATGATCAACACCTTGAAAACTTTTCTGTAGGGGCAAGACAGAATAGTGTTCACAATGAACGGAGAGAAAAATATAAATGTATTTCCTTCAAAAGATATGCAGAATTTGTGTGCTAATGGAACTGGGTGGAGAAAGGGGTCTTCAGCGGATAAGAAATCGATACATCTCGTTCAAGGCTGTAGAAACTGCTGTTTGGGGCCCATGGAAGATGAAGCTTCATCATGCATGGGAAACAAGTAACAGATAGTCCATTCCTAAAAAGAGCTTACAGTGCAAATTAAAAAGATAGGAAGGAGAAGGGACAAGACTTTAGAAAATGTCTACTTCCAGCTATAGAGCTCACAGAGACAGTGACATAGTAGTTTACAGATTACTTGTCACAGAGAACAGAAGAAGAAACGGAAGCAGGCAGAACCCTGAAGTCCTATCCAAATTAGTCCAGCAAGGCTTAAAAATATATTACATGCATCATGGCTACACACATTTTAAAATGTTTTCTTTCATAGTGGCTGGTGCCCTGACAGCGTCACACCCAGAGAAGTTAATCTAGTTACATGGTGCTGAGGCTAACCAACACTACTCCAAGTCAGAAAATGATAAAATCTTGTTAAGAGTTTTCTGCTTGCTTAGCAGCCAAAATTGCTAAGCTCAAATTGACCTCTGGATCCAAGCAATTGTTCCATGAAAACATAATCATGTTCAGATATTATGATGATGGATCCAAGTCTGAAACTCTGAAATAGAAATAAGACAGCTATAATAATATGATAGTATCAGATTTCTCAATTTCCTCAGTCTATTTTCAGAAGGAGCATGTTTCTGGAAACATTCCATATTATTGACGTTTTAGACATACATTTCAATTTGTAAATAAGATATACAATAACAAGTTTCCTGATGATCCTTTGTCTCTCAAATATCCCACAAAACCATTTTCTCAGAAACTGCAAAATGTTAACCAGCTATTACTCCCAATGACTTTATGCCACGAAAAATGTGCAAATTGCAGATGTAGAAATAAAAAATGCTACAGGAAAGCAAAACTATCCAAAGCTATTGTATTACAACAATAGCAGCACTCCTCATGAAATATTCCACTTACTGGTTTTCTAGTCTTAATCTATTAACGAAAGAAAAATGTTTTGGTTTTGAAAACTTTGTATCGTGCTTCACTGAGCTTCACGGCAAAATCTAGATGGCACACAGAAAATGGGAAGTTATACAACTGTAAGCTTTAAAATTTACAGCATTAAACCAGCAAGATTGTTATAGCTATTAAGGTAGAATTTCAAAATTTAGGAAGTGCTAGAAGTAAGACAACCTATGTAATCAGCTGTGTGTCAATAATGAAAAAAATATTAGTCTTTTCTTGTACAGAACCTTTAACTCTGTAAATCACCTGATGCATAAGTGCAGAGTGTTTTTTAAAATTACATTTACTGAGTGGTCTCATGATTGTTTATCCCTTATTATTCGAGTCTTGCAGTGAATAAAGAACTATTAACTTCTGCATTTTTATGACCAGTCCTTAGGAAGAAAGCAGGAGAGGAGAGAGTACCACTAACTGCAGAAAGAGGAAAACAAGATTTAGGACAGCAGACTGCTGGTAAAGCAAGTTGTTCAACTCAACCCAAATCACCAGAGATGTCCTGCAGTCTCTTGGGAAAGCTCAGCGCTTGCCCTTCTGTTATGTCCTGTGGTTGGTGGATGGGGTGTGGTTGGGTGTAGTAGGTTCATTATCCCTTCTCTGAGACTTGCTTCATGATCAGCCTCTGCTACTCTTCGATACAGAGCAATTTAGACCCTTCTACATGGTGCTGCAACAGCTATATTTTTACTAAACCCAAGAGCTATTGCATTTACTTTTTTTTGTAAAGGAAAATTCTTCAGGCATTCAAATGATGAGTGACAAGTGCATGCGTGTGTGTTTGTGTGTATAAAGGAGTGAGCGTACGTATAAAACATTTTAAAAAATGAACTTTTTCTTTTGGTACATTGTCTCCTTAGGCATGATGGAAAGATTGGCCTAGAAGGTTCACCTGAATTTGTCATAACTGTACAGTGCAATAACTTTTCAGAGATGTTATGCACATAAAACTAGCCAGGTCCATACTGTAATGTAAAATATATAGTCTATGAAAAATATTCAGATAATCATAACAAGTAGGAACTCATTCCACAGGTATTTTACTGTATCATCTTCTAAATATATTAATTTTTATTAAGTATTAATGTTACACAATCTCAAGTGACCACAGCTGACCTTTAAAGGTCCCTTCCAACCCTAACAATTCTATGATTTTAATGTTACTACCAAAGAAAAAATTCAGGAATTGATTACTCGTGTTTCACCATCTACAACCAGTACTGTTTTAAGGAATTTCCAGTTAATGTAGTGTAGCTAAAGTTAATAGCAACACATGACTTTTGTAACAAACAGCAGAAATCAACTTACCAGGAGATGTCCATGATAGACTTGTCAAACAGCTCATGTATGACAACTAAAGGTCGTTTCAGACATGTGAGCTTAAAATAGAAGAAACAACACTCAGAAATTTAGAAGTTCTATGCTACCACAAATGTTACCACATTGATACTCTCCCAGAGTCTAACAACATTCACCAAACAAGATCTGGCCAGGAGACAGCTGTATGCCTGATTGTATACCCGAAGCACCTAGGCACCCATTCCACTACTGGCACCAAAGAGCTTTGGAGAAGAACAGCTGCCATTCAGCCCTCTCCTTTCTGAAACATAGACTGAATTTCTTAACCAACTGTGCCTTTACATCACAGTCATAGAACACTCTCTACTATTCAAAAAGTAATTCTGCAGATGCTGAAGACCGCTTCTATTCTAAGCTTTACTGAGATAAGCATGTTGCAAACTGCCAGCACAAGAGCAAGACAGAAAACAGATTAGGTGTCCATGTTCTTGCTCAGACTACTTGTCCAAGTGAAGCCTATCAATGGCAAAGGGAGTTTGACTCACAATGATTCCTAAAGACGACTCCTCTACGCTTATGAATCAGCTTAGTAATAAAGAACTGAATATGAAAACTCCCAGTATCCTGTTCTAAATCAGACATTCTAAGCTCTTTAATGTTAAATAACTGGACTTAATATCTAGAATATATTGTGCAACTGAAAGGAAGCAGAAATAGTCAATGCAGTCTAGGATGTTTCATACTCATAGGTTTACAGATGTAGTGTAGCGTAATTCAGTAGTTACTTCTTTTATGTTTCCATAGGTCTGTGTTGTATACATATCTACTAAGCTCTCTGGGGCAAAGACTGCCTATAACTTTGCATCTCTGTAATACCTACTATAACCTCAACAGACACGCTAAAGGAAATCGCAGTATAAATAGAAACTAAAATACACTGAGAGTGATACTTTGATATGGGTATGCACTGGTAGCATTGCCAGAAACAGATTTAGTGTTATGCATTTAGCGATTGATGGATAAATATCACACTAGAATCTATAAATAGCAGACTGCAGTTAGCAATTGGTGTGCTCTGGCACATGTTCTCATCACAAAGCTTTACAAATCAGTTAAATTTATTCCCTGTCCTTTGCAGTTGCCAAACAATCCATCTTGCATTTATAAATGTGATAATAGCTACTCTTCTCTTAGCCAGAATAACAATTTTAGTGTAGGTTTTCAAGTAAAAGTAAAACCCAAACTAGATATTGTAAACCTGAATGTATACTTTAAAAGCTCATTCACTTTCACATTCCTTTCCACAGCAAAGGCAGAAGCCAGGGACTGAAGCCAGAAGGAAGCAGAAAGATGAGATGTATATGTTCAGAAACAGCTATTCCATGCCTGCTCTATTGTCCTCGTACCTATAAATGCAATACTAACAAAGCTAGACTCCAAGAGTGATTATTGGGTAGGTGGGCTTAACAAAGAGAAACAGTAAAGTCTTTTTCTTATGAGACTCACATGGAGAATGTGTAAAAGACACAGGAAGAAGATAGGGCTGAATTCTGTTTATTAACTGAGGCAACACATTATTTCCCTTAACAGTTCCTCCCCCTTCCCAGGGCAACATACACTGCCACTGGCTTCTAGCTGCTCTTGACTTTAAAGAAATGAACTAACACCAATCCATTTCCTTCCCCCTCATCTAATCCTGTGACAACAGAGAGAAAAAAAAAAACTAAACATGAATCCAAACATAAGACTTAATGCTATACACATTACCTTTGTGATAAACCCTCAGGTCATCCAAATGACCACATTAGGCAAAGGCAGCAAAAAAAACACTTACCCAGACAGAAAGCGAGCGATCCTTACTACCAACAGCACAACAACAGTAGGGACAACTTGATTTGGTGGAGCTCCCATTCTTTTGTTTCTTCTTGAAGATTTTTGGATTGAATTTCTGAACAAATGAGATGCCACAAATTTTACTACAGTAATTACATTTTAGTAGGAGATCTGCTTTAAAAGCAAGTTTTCCACTTAAGAGTGAAAAAGAAACATTTCATAGAAACAAAGTCCCTAACCAGACTCTGCAAGAGTCTGACAAAAGCAGCATATGTTGTCTAATGCGGCTTTCTGAATCCCTTAACAGGAATGGCAAATAATATTAATTTACTAGCAATCTAGAACCCACTAGAAACCTAAGTTTTCATTTTAATCAAGTCACTGAACAGCTAACAAAGTTAGTGTTTGATGACGTGCTCCTGTACTCCTCTTTCTTATCTTGTTCACCTATGTACAGTTCTCTTATCACAAGAGCAAGCTGACTGCTTCCAACATGTAAAGTTGACATTTTTTAAACACCACCATGCGTCAGCTTTACTAATCTTGACAACTATCTCCACGTCTTGTCCCATTTATGCATAAAATTATCAAAAAGCACATATTAGAAGTTTTACTTCATGGATAAATTGCTATTACTCACTCACCACTACTGTAACTGCCTTCCGATGCCCTACAAAATCCATGTTGGTTTTCCATCCATCCCTCTCAATGATCTGAGCGGTAGGTCCAGAATTATTCATGGCATGAGCAGAAACAAGATAGTGGCCATCAGGTGACCAGCTAAGACGCAACACATGAGTTGTCCCTCCACACTGACAAAAAGAATAAAAAACCCCAACATACAAGAGCTTTAAAAGTGATTGGCAAACAAAGGACTTTTAATACAAACTATTTAAATCTTAGATTTAGGGAATATGATTACAAAGTAAGTCTTTTGTGAATATAAAAGAATGACAATACATGTAATTCTCAGCACTTCAGTCATGTTTATACAGGTGACCAAGCCCTACCAAAAGGGGGAGAACTTTAAAGGAAACAAAAGTGTAAGTCTTTTTGGATGCTATACACGCAGTATTCATCGCAGTCCTAGTTAGCGACAGGGCTGCAGCATACCAACTGCTAAGAAAAAGACTTCAGCTTGCAACACCAGCTCATACATGAATTCAGGCATTTGCAGTCTATTACTAAGAGTAACTGCACTAATCACAATACCGAAAGAACACTGCAAAACACTCCACTCACTAAGCACCAGCTTCTGTCCTCAGAAATTTAATCTCTTGATCAAAGTAATCACATAACAGCCCTATGATGCCAGACCAAAGATCCTTCCTAAGTACTTATCTTGTTTCTGATAGCAGCCAACAGAAGATGCATAGGAAGAGTGTAAGCAATGTAATTAGTGTGCCAATACTTCCTTGGAATAACCTCTGCATTTCCAGGAATTCCCTTAATTGTTTACATAACCCATGTAAACCTTTGGCACCCACAACATCCAACGGCAATGAGAGTCTCAATTTAATCACGTTGCGTGAGAAAGTAGTTCTTTTATTCCCCCTCTTTTGAATCTGCCATTTGATAGTTTCATTTGATTCAGCACTGTTAAATTTAACTAATGCTTGTGCAGAATCAGAGTTATTCTTACAATTTTCATTCATTCTACGGAAATTAACTTTGAATGGCCATACATTCTGAAGTACCTCATCAAAGGGTTTTGTGATGCTGGTTTCCAACTGCCAGTCCATGGTCCGCCACACCTTCAAACTTCGATCATCAGCCTGAGAGGCAATATATTTTCCAACAGGATCCCAGGTCAGCCCTTTCACCAAGCCAGAATGCCCCTTTAAAGTGGCAAGAATTTCTGTGCACACAAAATAGAGAATAGAGAGGAGTTACTGTTATGTCCTTTAGGACAGACTGTTGAGGAGATTTACACAATCTTTTTGAAACAGCATATTAAGTATAACCTCTTTTAATGTAAAAACAACACATCAACCAAACTGGAACTTATATTTTAAAAAGAGAGAGAGAGAGAGATTGGAAAAGAATTCGGGCCAGAATAAGATGCAAAACTTTTTGTAAGAAATAGATCAGAGCATGAAGACCAGCAGAGCCAAGGCACTTCAGAACACAGAACAGCACTTTCAAGCTATGGAAAGCAGCAGTTTAACTGGAATTTCAGTTAAACATTCACCCTTTCCTCTGCACCCAAAAATCAACACAACAAATTCAGCTTTGTGCACCAAATGTGAACTAAGTCAAAGCTGTGACTGAACAGAAACACAAGCCCAGCAGACCTGGTAACCTACTTTCAGTCAATCTCTTGCTTATCAGACTGTGAGAGAAGAGGCTGAGAGTACTGCACAGGGTACGCACTCTGCTATCAGGACTGGAAGCAACTCTGAAATAAATGGCAGTGACGAGGCACGACGCAGTGGGAGTTTTAGCCCACATGAAGTTATGTAGTGAGAAGCAGCCAAATAAATGTACATGCTCCCCAACTGCCACAGACCCTCGCAGGTCAGCTAAAGCTGTCCAGTGCGCCGGCTGTGCCTGGCAGCACAGCCTCTGAGAAATGGAGGCCTCAGGACTGCGTGAATTGCCAGCGCTGCAGCAACGAACAAGGAAAACGGCCATGAAATATAAAACTTGAGAGCTTCTGCTACTATGAGGCTCCTCTAGTCCTTCCTTCCCTCCTTCATCGTGTAAAGTCACACTGCTTATTAAGTAGCAGCATTTAAAATGGGGTAAATAAGATAATGTCCCCCCCCAAAGTTAAATGAATAGAAAATTCAGTAGGTACAAAGGTAACAGGGGGAAAAAAAAAAAAATATATATATATATATATGCATATATAGATGTAATATCAAGCTGAAGTTCTATCAATTTGGGATTTTGCAGAGAAGGTAAAAAAAGAAAATACTTGTAATAATGACCTTCATGTAAAATCAGCAGCATGAGCTGAATGTAGCTGTTGTCTACAGCAGAGTGGAATCCACAGATCACTGCCACCCAAACTTGGAGGGAGGGCTGACTGACCAGACTGCAAGCGTGTCATCTCAAAAGACAGACAACCCATTTCCACATGGAGATTTTCAGAGTCAGTGAAATACAACCAAGAAGAGAAGAGTTTGTCACAAAGCTTTACATACTTGCACATCTGAAATGTAAGAATTCTCACCTGGAAATTTGACAGCATTCCAGATGACAACAGTGTTATCCACACTACAGGATGCCAGCCAGGCATCATGCGGAGACCATGCTACATCCATGACATCTGTTTAAAAAACAAGTTTCCATGTAAGGTGTTAATGATTATCATCTTGCTAACTTCTAATGTTCAATGGGGAACAACAACAACAAAAAAAAAAAATCCAAGCCAGAGAATGCAGTGTTTAGTGATTATAGGAAGTACTAATGCTTGTATAAAGTCTTTCTCATTTTGAATGAAAAAGCAACAGCAGCTATTGCAATGCATTCGCTTTATTCCAACACACATGGAGCGATCAATGTTACTTCAATCTTTAATTTTATCATAGCTCATGTCAGCAGGTGGAAAATGCATTTGAAATTATCTGATTTTTTAATCTTTTGCATTGCTCTTCAGTTATTTTTTCAACTAAACATTCATATTCCTTATTTTAAAAAGCTTCACCAAAATTGATCTTTTGCCAACCAGAAGATTATTCACTGCAAGTGTGAACATTTATTTAAATAAAAATACAGTTTAGCTTCCTTTATTGAGATTCATTTTTAAGCTAGAAAATAGCAAAATATAAGTTTCTTAGTTGCTAATTTTTCTACCACATAGTTGCTGGAAATTACTTGTAAGAAAAATCAGCATTTGATTAAAAATGACATTTTCTTTTAGATTTTCATTGTTGCTCTTAATTACTGACTTGCCATCAAATATATACATTTTGAGCAAGAAAATGTAACACTCAAAACCATTTTTTTTCCCAAATACATGCAAATTATGTTCATTCAACATCTTTTAACTTACCTCCTGAATGGCTTCTGAGAATCGATACACACCTCCACTGCTCAACATTAGTAAGTTTGCTACTAGAACCAAACACAGTGCTAGGTCCAATGTACCTAATTAAAACAGAAACAGTTATCAACAGAACCACCTCAAGTTCTTCAAACTTTTTTTTCTAGAGAAAATTTATTTTATAGTCAGTATTCCTGCAATGAAAATTGAAGGAAAAAAAAAATTGTATTTTTCAGAAAAAGTAATTTCAGTTACTTAAAAATTAGCTTCAATAAAATGTACAATTTCTACAGATGGCAAAAAATGATAACATTTACGACAACTCTTCAAATTTCATCAGGAAGCTTTCTTCAAGGACAGAAGAAAATGCCTCAGCTCCTCGAGAGGAGAGAGACTGCCCAGGTAGACACACGCTCCAGTCCAAGAGACAGAGGAGACCTCATCTCCGCTAACAGTGATGTGGTGTCCCAGTACTCAGCTCCTTAAGCACCAGGCAAAGCGGTGAGCTTACAAAAGGCCAGCACAGGGAAGAAACACTAAAAGATGTGATAGAGTAACCTATTTGAAATAAAATACAAAATTGAGAAGGAAGAAATGTGCTTACGCAGCTCGTTTCCACACCATAATCAGCTTGTCATCTCCCCCTGAAGCCAAGTAAACTCCATTGTTCGACCATCGCACACAGTTCACACAAGCTGAAATGTAGAAAGGAAAGTTTGTAAGATGAAATATGAGAATAAGTGGTTCCGGACTGGAGAGAGAGTTTATCATAAGCAAAACTTGACAGGAGATGTTTAGGATTTAAGTGTTCTTTTTTCCACTCAAAGCAGTTACTCTGTCTGCTTTAGATAAATGAATTGGTACTTATCTTTCAGTAGCAGTTGAGGAACTTCTTACTCTAAAAAAACTATTCCTTATTTTAAAAAGCTTCACCAAAAGTAGCTCAAAATAAGAAAGATTAGTATTCATCTAACAAAGGAAACTGCTTGTGGTAAATGAGGTGGAATTTAGAGGGCAAAGAAGGAAAGATATCTCTTAAAGGAAAGAGAGGAGGCAGCTTGGTCAGGTTAACTATACTTTCAAATGTAATTTGCAATAAATCCAGAAAAATTTAGAACTATAACCAATATACTTCATATGATGTTTACTTTACACTTTTTTCTTCTCTTGCCTTTTCCTTCAGAGCTCCCCAGTTTCTCAGAATGTGCATTACCAATTACTTTGCGGCCACAGCTGGAAAAAGTTCATAGGGAGATTTCCAAATGTATCTATATTTCTCTGTACGTTTTCCCACATTTTAACATTTTCTGCTGGATCTATTAAAAAGTATATAGCCAAAATATGAGACCACTCTGCTGTATTTTATTGATCCTTCAACGCTGGACAGGGCATTATTTTTGTAATGACAAACACATAATGCTTAAGCTTTGGCAAATTACCTACAGTCAGTAAAATAAATAAATAAATAGAATCTTTGTTACCTAAGTGATTGTCCATCTGACAAAGCATCTTGGGAATATTTTCATTCTTTTCATCTTCCTCTTTCAGGACAGGAGCCATATTCCAGATCACAACTTTCCCAGAGTCTTGACCTGTAAGAGAACAAAAAGCCCCTCCTTTTAAATACATGCAAAAAAGCTTTTCAACTTAAATCTCAGTTCCAGAACAGATGCTAGAATTTAGGCATTACTGCAGCGGGAACTTTGGAAACACGTGAACACAGATACTGTCCTGATACAACTACACAAAGTCAGAAACTGTATTATTTTTCTTGAAGCTATTAAAAATAAAGCTATATATCGCTGTTCAAAAATCACACTTTACCTAATGACACTAACTATAAGGATGAACTACTTATAATAAAATTGTATTTTACAAGATAAAATATACATTCAAATCCTAAATTGCAATTATTGTAGCTAACAATTATTCACTATTTTAATACAAATATTTTTGTACTTATTTCTTGAGCTATTCCGTTTATATAATTGGATTTTTTTTTTTTTTTTGGTACCAATAGCTCTACTATTCAGCAGGTCTTTTAGCCCAACTTCACATTCGGTTCCTCTTCAAATAAAACAGAAATTTGTCCAGTATGGCCAGAACTCAGTTATTGTGCCTACTATCTCAGTGATGTCCAGGAGGATGAGTACATTAGAAAATGTAATCCTGCCTTCTGAAGAAACAGCAGCACTTTTCAACACATTTTAATGACTTTTACCTCTAAGAAACACATAATTATGTAAGTTACGTGTTTTTAAAAGGGTCAAACCGATTAAAGTGTTGTGAAGGCACAAGATTATTATTATAGCCCAAAATTCTACCTTGTATCAGTGGGCAGACATACCTTGTCCTCCTGTTGCGAACTTGGTCCCATCTGGATGAATGTCCACTGAAAATATCGGCTTTCCTGGAATTAGAGAACAAGCAACAACATATTGAATTGTTTTAGTCAAAAGAAGGCAGTAATGCCAGAAGAGTCGTAACTCCTCTGGTTGGCGCCTAACTGTCTTCTTCTGAAAGCTATAGCTGTAAGAATTGCTGCTGACTACAAGAGTTGAAAGCCACCTGATGACAGAAATGACAGCCTGTTCAAAGTGTATATGGACATTATCATGCCATACCAAACCAGCGACAACCAAGGACACTTAATCCAGCAGGATATGCCAAATGCCTCAAAGCAAAGCAATACCACAAAGCAAGCACCAACGAGGCAAAACTATTTGAATAGGGAACTTCTTCCAGGTTTCTACAGTTCATTAGCTGATTACTTGAAGCAAGTTTTGTTTTGGTTTCTGTTTTTGTTTTGTTTAAAATCCTCCCCAATCTCAGACTGCATCTGTTGGTCGCACAATTACCTGTCTCAAATTCGAATTCTGTTGTTAAGTGCTTCTACCGTAAGTCTAGCTTTTATTTTTATGGCTTCCATACAGCCAAAGGAAGACCAGCCAACTCTAATATTACTCTTAAATCTTTCAGTTCTCCATACGCTACACCTTTCAGAAGAAAACTAAGTTTTATGAAAATGTAAATCCTATAACAAATAACTAACATAGTTGGGAATACCTTTGGAAACCAGACAACCCTCATTCCCAGCCTGTTCTGCTCCGACCACTGGATCACATACGCTCTCCTATATGTTCACAGTTCTTTGAACCTTCGCAGGAGGAGAAGGAAGAGGGGAGAAAGTAAACTGACTGCCTCTCAATGATGCTCAAAGACCTACCACTAAGGATTAATGGAAGGAATCCGCATGCGATTTCCACATTCAAGTAATTTTTGGCAGCAGTCTGAACCCTTTCAAATTGGAATGCTTCTGCAAGCAAGATCACACACGTGCCAGTATAAAATAAGGCAATTTATCCTAACAGCAAAAAGAACTAGTGCCCACTGTACTGAGATTACTCGATAAATTTCCCATGTATGTACATTATTGCACTGTATCTTCATGATTTGTTAAGACATAAATGATAAAACCTGGAGAATTTATCAAGCAATAGGTTTTATGTTGCAGCTGTAGCACCTGAATTCCTTGATGCTAAGCTGCTAACGAAACCCTCATTCAAATATCCAGTATTTCTTACTTTTTGAGCGATACACATTTTGCTTCATGTCAACTTTTATCTTCTTTATGTTGACTTGTTTTAAGGTGTATTTTTTTTGGACTTATACTGCAACTCTGATATTTGATTCCCCCTAAAATTTTTACAGGCAGCCAAGCAAAGACCTTAAGTACAGTAAGATGGCACTCAACTTACATTCCTTCCAAGTCCTTTAAATCACATAAAACACATAAGCTGAAACTTAGCTGTGGCTTTTCTTCAGATTGTTGTGCCTGGTTCTACCTTTTATTCTATTAACTTGAATGCAACATACAGGGGTAAGCTGAATATTTTGAGAAGCATCGGCGAGCAAACGTTTATTTTGTCCTTCCCAAGATGTGGAAGTTCGCTCACATTAAACCAGTGCATCATTTGAAATAGTTTAACCCACAGACACTTACAGAAACAGGTCATCCTGTAGACCTTACAGGTGACAAAGGTCACCTTTCCCATCTGTGTCAATAGTCCTGGCCAAGAAGACTGACTATACTCTCAAATTTGCCATTAGACATGAAGAGGAGAGTGCTCCTTCCACTAAGCCAGTTACCAAAGACCTCTTAATTGTACTAACCCGGCTCATGTTGCCTATGTATCATTCACACTAACAAGCTCCCCAGCAAACCAGAACCTCTAACACAGGGGCATCAATTATCAGGAGGAATTAGGGCTTCCAGAGCCAGCATGGCACCTGTGAACAAGGCTTCAGAGTTTAGGTGGTTTGTAGTTTTAAAATCAGTTTAACAGATGCAGCCATCTCACACAGGAAGACTCGTTCCTCCTCTGCTCCGGTTCCACCACTCTTCCTTCCCAGAAGTCTGCATTAAGAAGTAGCTGTGACCAAAGCACAGACCGGTAAGTTTGTCTGACAGACACGCTGGCTTCTCATTATTCAGGCAAAACAGATATGCTATACATGCCGAAAAATTGTGAAGTAAGTCATTGCACCTGTTGTTTTGCAAAAATTACAGACATGATGTGATTTTATTTTCCTTTACTAGGTGTTTAAACTATTATAACATCTCCAACTTCTGCCTTATCTCAAGAGCACAACTGCACAGGAGCCGTAACATCAGCTCTCTTCCTCCTTCTGGACAAAGTTTTTGCACAGATCCATAAATGGGGTTGATGAAATTTAACAAATTATTTTACTTATGAAGCCAGAAGTAACTTAGCTACAAGTTTATCATAAAAACTTTAAAACCACATCACACCAGGGAAAATGTCCACCTAGCCCAGTACTCTGTGTTCAGAAACCAGTACTAGATATCTCCTTAGGGATCTGCACAATGGCAAGCACACAATGCTTCTTCCTAGGATAATCTTCCAGCTGCAAAAATTTTCAACTCTGACTTCTTAAATCAGAGGCCCTCAACAGACTCCTATAAATTCAATCAGCCATTTATCAGATCCATAATTAACAGTGTTCAAATGCAAATGATCCATGTATTTATGTAGTAGGACAATGTTCTCCTTTTACTTCTTTTCCTAGTATAAATTTGATTCTCGATCTAACGAGCATCAAGCGGGTATTTTCATAAATTGTTATAATCTCAAAAACTCAGACCTCAATGGAAGTCGTCAGGTCACAGGGCATTATTTATATGGGAAGTTCAAAAAGGGCATGGACTTTGCTCCCGGGAAAGGCAGTGGTGATAAATGAAGTCCTCAACAACAAATCAGTTTTCCTGTGTGGCTTAACTGTGACCCAGGAAGAGATCTAATTCCACAGGTAACTAATCACACACAATCATCTACCCAATAAACTTGGGCTTTCCCGCAGAATTTGCCAATAAGCTTAAAGCACGACAACTTGTGAACATGAGGCCTGTCAAATTAATCTCCTGTAAGAGCCAAGTAAACATTGTTTCCATCCGATGGGTAATTCCTAATAAATTGGACTAGTTTCATACATCTCAATCTCACCAGCAACATCCAGATGCAGCCAGTGGTTAACCTTTAAAGACATGGTTTAGTAAACTAATGTTTCTAGGGAGAAAAAGCAAGTTCCAGACTTCTCAGAGTTTGTACAGATCAGAGAATTCCATTTTCCATACACAGGAAATCTGTCAAACTACACCCAGCCTCAACCTGTCACACCCTCTTCTGAACAGACATTCTGCATCCACCAAAATACGAAGAGCAACTGCAAAACGCCATGTCATATCCTGGCACAGCAGAATGCTCACAAGTCAGCCTAGATGAAATATTATTTACAGGTCAGTCTGGATTTCATTTGAATATTATTCCAAGATCTAGGGTAATATAATTAAACAAGGACTGTTCAGTTGTTTAGAGCCCCTGGCTTTCAGTTCACAACACTTTCACTGTGCTCTTCTATTTCAACTTGAAGGTGAAGTAATTTTATTAGCAGAAGAAAGCATAAACTTAAGCTGGCAAGAGTAAAGCAAAGAGGGAACCAACTACTTACAGACTAGCTCAGGACCACAGGGCATCTGGATTTCTTTCCTGGCTCTGGCTGCAATGACCTGTTGGTGAAGCCAAGCGAGGCAGCAGCCCTGTTTGGATGCCTGCAGGTAAAGACTGGATACTGAAACCTGAGCATCTATTGCTTCAGCTAAAAAGATCCTTCACATCTATTTCTCAGGCAGTAGCAGAACTACTGTGCGTTTCAGCACCTGAAAGCTTAGAGACTCACGGCGGCGTAATCCAGACTATAGAGCACCTAACGCGGACCCTTTGGCCAATCCTCAGAAAGGAGCTGTAGCTTTACTATTGACTAGAAAGCAGCTATCGACATCACAGAGAGTTCACTTCCTACCTAGCACAAACATGCATAAAATTCCAGTCAGTTCTGTTACATACTCGCGTAGTCAAGAGTACAGAAACCGGTGAGACACGCAGTGGCACGTTTAACGTTAGCACTAAGAGACATTAGAACCCCAACGCACCAGCCAGGAAAGGAAAATCTTCCCAGTGTCCTGCTCCAGAGCTGCACGTGCTTTTCTTGGCTATCAAGAAACATGAGGCTTGTCACAATTAAATTAGATTACTTAGATTTCAAAAAAGGAATCACTACTAAACCTACATATTATGAATGTATATTAAGTCTTTAAAGATCTAGAAGGAATTTCTTTGTTTTTAATAAGTTTGCTCTCTACACTTTTATGTCTAACCCTTAAAATACAGAACGAGTTAAATAATCATTAGATTGCTTGCCCAAGTAAACCAAGATTTATATTTGTTTCCAGTTTTAACAATGTAGAGGTGTCAAATGAAAAAAAAAGAGAAAGAACCAATGATTTTATTTTTTTTTTTTTATAAGTGATCACAAGACAGAAATTTAGCAAGACAAAGTCATCACCAGCATGCTCTTTCCTCCAGGGTACCGTTATCAAGGGAATACCATTTACAGTGGTGGATAACATCACAGGTTAAAGCTGAAAGACTTGTTCCATACTGTTCTGGTTTATAAACTGGGTTTCTCCTCGCTTCCTTCATTTTCTCAAAATAACAGAGAAGAAGCCATTATTTGATAGCAACCGCTTCCTTCCATGGGTCCACATCTCTACTTGATTACATTGTTGGATCCTGTGGAAATGAGCCAAAACGCAAAAGGTCCCCATTTCAAAGTGACTGAAAGCTTTTCCATGCTCCTAACTGGAGGAGTGTTGGATTTCCTAACAGTAGCCAAGCATCAAAACAAAATGTAAGTGATTCTTAAGCAGTAACATTAAAATCTAACATAGTGTGTTTTACAACATTTTGCACTCTTGTAATAATTTCTAAAAAAAAATGGCTTAAATTATTGAAGCTCCCAGCATCACATTGCATGAGGAAGTAAAGCAGGTTCATTAAAAACAGAACACATATGACAGACCAGATGTCCTGCTGGATTAGTTATTTAAAGAACTCAAATATATATTATGTACTTAAAGAAATACTGATAATGAAACTAGCTTGGAACAAAGTGTCAAACCAAGTAAGATAATTCAAACCCAAGGGGAAGGTCATGTCTTAAAAAAAAAAATACACCAGCCAAAGGAAAAAAACCCACAATTTTAAATATTGTGGCATTTTTGTTTGTTATTTAACTTTAGGCAATAATCATTGAAATATACATAAAATTGTCTAATTTTATGTGAATTTCTACCACAATGAGTTTCTATTCATTTTGCTTCCAGCCCATCTGATACATAACATCCAACATGACTCACAAATCAATTCAAATATTTACATTCCACCATTACAGCTTAGAGAGATAATAAACTCTGTGTCTATATTTAAACAAAATCAGGCTCCAATTTCTACAAGCTGTTATACATGAACAGCACCTTGGGGTTTGCACGGGTTTCCCGGAATGGCAAGGGACCTCCTTTCCTGCAGGGCTCAGCGTTTGCCTGCGTTAATCACCTTTAAGCATCTGGGCTCTCAAAACCTTGTGTGCCAAATACATATATACAACGGTTGGATGTGTGATGCATCTTTATAGAGCAAAACTGGAAAAGAGAAGGAAACCACACCACCTGTATCTTACAGTCACCTGTTCCTGCCCCCACCATTAGAGCGAACTTTTTAATATTCTTCTTTGCTTTAAGTCAAAGAGACATGGAAAAGAAGAACACAACAATAATGATAATTTAATACAAAAATCTAATAAACTCACATTAAGAGTGTGAAAAGCTTACAGAAAATGCATCTGAAAAAGAAATATTTCCAATAAGTACTCAGATAAAGTGCCATTAAGAACTCCAAAACAAAAACCTGTAGTCAAAACCTGTTAAAGTGCTTTTACCATAAATGCACAGCATCTCAGCTGAGCGGCACACAGCTCCCAGGTGCACTGAATTTCCCTGCTACGACACTGACTTCTAATGTCTATTATCTCATGGAGAATATATGCCTGTAAGCATCATTAAATTCATCTTAGTCGGTTCAGTAAAGTACAAATCCAAAAACGGAGAGGGGAGAGGGAAGGGCAGGAACGACAGCACCTTGATCTGGTGTGCGGAAGAGCCTGTCTTGCTATCAGGCCTCTTGCTCACAAACCAGCCACAGCAAAGTAGCCTCTTGCGCTCATGGAGAAAACAAAAGGAGTAGAAATTATCACAATGAGTCTCCAGTATGCACAGAATCAATTATCTTTACCCTGTTTCTGGAGAGGCTTCAGAGCAAATACATAGGCCCATTAAAAGTGATGGAGACTTCTAGCATGCAGTGATGCCTGCAGGATCCGGAACCTGGGTACGTTAAAGAGGCCGACTAAACTCACCAGTTTCTAATCCTGCACTCCCTGCCCCAAGGATAAGAACATGTGAATGCTATATAGTCCTGTATACGTTAGCAGACCTTAAAGCGTTTTACAAATGAAGCCAGTGATGAATGTCTGTTTTGCAGGCAGTGAAACTATGACAGTGACTTGTCCAAACTCATCCCAGCAGGACCGTGGCAGAAATGAGAATAAAAATTAGGACTATTGAGGCCCTGAATAGTATATTACCCACTACGCAAAGTATCACAGGGCTTTATTAACAGAGCCTTGCTGCAAGATGCTTGGCTGAAGACTGTTTTCTGCAATTCACAAACCAACACCAAAATGGTTAGACGTATTTTAAATTGCTACAGATTTCAAATACATACCCATGCCAAAAGATGCACCCATTCATTAAATAAGGAAAGAAGTTACATATCTAATCTCTGCGATCTGCAAAGATTTAGGCCAAAAGTTTTTATTCATCTGCTCGTAAGTGTACTCCCACTGAGAGGCACAGGACAGTCTGCCCACAGGCAGCCAGAGATTAAGATGTAAATGCTACATTTGTTTAGATTAACTAAGTAGAAATGTAAAAAACATCTCCCATGTTTTTCCAGTTCACCACAACCTTTCACAAAAAGGCTATGTCCCTCTGTGACTATACAGCCACTGGAGAGTAGTTCAAGTAAAGACAGATGCAAATTTCAACTCGAGCGTTAAGTTACTGTTCTTAAAACCTGCAGCATGATTACAAAGACAACAACAAGCAGGAAGGCAGCTGTGAAGTTGCATGTCTGTTTTTTAACTCAAAGTACACTTCTCCAGCTTGAATAAGGTGGTCTCAGCGTTGGTTTTATTCTAGATACCGGTCAGCTAGATGAGTCCAACTATTGACATTTATACCAAGGTATAAAATTTGCAGTTGAAATAAAGCTGTATGCAAGAATTTGAGGGCAAAACTTGCATAAGCACAAGTGAGCTCTTCACGTTAGAACTTTTCTCACCGCTTCGCCAGGAACAGTACAGATTTTACTCCGGAAATCCATCATATGTGGTGTAAATACACAATAGTGATGCTATCCTGTACTTGCCGCGCTAGGAAAGCATGGAGCTTTCTGCCAATATCGACACTTCATTCCAAAAGTGTTTTAGCTCACAAATCTACAAAATCACCGGAGGAGCGGCAGAGAGGCTACTATATAACTTCAGGGAGTCGTTTTGAAAGTTCTGTCGGAAGAATCTTTTCCCTCCATGGCAAATGACAGCGCAGGTGACCAGTGCTGAAGCTCATTGCATCTGGACCTGACTCAGCACCGTGAGCCCACTGCGGGCAGTGCTGGGCACTGGCACATGCGGGGGTACCCCCACGGCGGCACCGGAGCCCCCCCTCCCGTGCACAGACCGCACTGGATTCAGACTCTCTCTCTCCCCTCTCCCGGTGCGCAGCTGCCCCGCACGCGTGCCCGGCGGTAGAAGCAGCTCAGCCCGCAGCTGGCGGCAGCTCCCCCCGCCCCGCACAGCCCGCGCTCTCCCCGGACACGGGCCCTGCCCGTCCCGCCGGCTGCCGCCCCTCAGCCCCCTCCCGCAGAAGGGCTCGGGCCGAGCCCCCTCACCCCACAGGCTCCGCACGCTGG
>WHYT01014879.1:51478-63913 GCA_009806455.1 Tetrax tetrax | reverse complement strand
GCCGGGCCTTCCGTCAGCGCGGCCGGCCCGGCGGGAACGTTTGTGAGCCGGAACAGGAGAGGCGGGAGTCGGGGCGCTGCCGGCGGGGAGTGCGGGCGTACGGCTGGCACCCCCGGAGAGCCATGTTGGCGGCGGCCGCCCGGGGACTCTGCGCGGTCAGGGCAGCAGCCGGCGGCCCCCGGCTCAGGTAGGGCTGGAACGCTTTTTGGGTCTGTCCGGGCAGAGAGCCCAGCGAAGCGCCCCTTGCTCGGGGTTCCTGCCTCGCCCTGCTCCCGATCGCCCGCCCGGGGCCCCCTCGGCGGCCTGGGCCTGCGCTGCGGGGCCGGGAGCGGTGTGGTGTGTGTCGGCCTGGTTGCGCACCGAGAGAAGCCGGTGCAAGGGCCCCTGGGCCCGTTCTCTCTCTCCTGACATCCGCCGAGGTGTGAGAAACGGAATCTCTCTCCTGAATGAACGGAGGCGGTTTATCTCTCCGAAACCAGTTCTTCAAGGAGGCCGTTGTCAGAGCTTGAGAATAAAATTGCTGTAACCTCTTTGTAGACTTAAAGACTTGCTTAAAAATCTGCTTCACTGCTCGCTATGCTGTGGATTCACAACACTGCACAGCCCAAATACTGGGCTTGGTTACCTCGCTGAAGAGCTTGAGGTTATCACATTGGGGCAGACACCGTATGGTGTCGTGAATTCAGCAGCGAAAACGATTTGAAACTCATCACTGTAATTTATGACTAACAAATAGCTCTTGTATTTTGCAGAGTCAATGTCATCAAAGTCTGTTTCTCCCCATGCTTTATGTTCCTCTTTCTTCTTCAGGTCATGGCTGCCCCAGACGGTTCCGTTCAGAGGAAGTCACTGGCAGACGTCGCTGCTGGCGTTCAGGGCATCCCTCCCTGTGAGGTGAGAGCAGCTTCCATGGAGTCACGTAGCAGTGTTGTCATCCTTGGGGGAACACAAGCCTTCCCAAGTCCAAATCAACTTTCAGCTATAGATGCTTGCTTTTCAGTTACTAGATGTAACAATTAGTTAAGACTTGCTGGCCTATTGAGGGGAGTTTAATGGTAACGTATACAATTATTGCTCTATGCTTGTGTGTAGTTGTATTTGCGTCCCCAGCCACAGAACGTGGTTGGAGATGTTTGGATTTAAGCTGTGCTCCAGAGTTCCATTTTGAGCAGCAACGGAAACAAAAGCTTAGCTGAACCAAAATATACTATGAAGTGGTATACTAGACAGGCTGCATTTATGTCTATGTTACGTTTTGGTATCCACGTTTTATTTTGATGAAACTAAATTTAAAATATCCTGGTAGCTATTAGCTACCATCAGAGAGACTGTTTCACACCATAAAGGTTGTTTGTCTGATCTGCAAGGCAGGAATGATGTCCTGGAGGCCCACTGTGAGGATTAGTTTGTTTGTGGAGCGTGCTGTTTGTTAGCTTGGGTATACTGGATGTGCGTGGAGAAGTACAACAGGAGAATAACATCTGCACCCTGAATTTGGTTTCAAATGTGGAAGTCTTAAAAGCATGTGTAAAACCACTCACTCTCTTCTTTAATGTGTGATGACGGGAATACTTGCAGATAAACCTGCTGTGCTGCACTCTGAGCTAGTGCAAAACAATTCCAGTTGAATTTTTGTGGAACTTCCTCGGGTCATTCTAATGTTCAGCACAAAACCGGACACTGCCTTTCTCAGGCAGGTACAGTTCTTTCTGCAAAAAACCTCACGAGACATTACTGTGTCCTGGAAATTACATTACTTGGATAAAGCTAATGGCTGGAACTTCTGTTAGGGGCCAAATCAAGCAATGAGAAGGAACAGTCCTCAGAAAAGGGAAGTGAAAGTGTTGAATGGTGTTGAATGACAAAATATCTTCTTTCATTCGTGTATCTGCCTTATAGAGCACAACCAAAGAAGAAGAAGAAAGTGGATGTAAAGAGAGAGCAAGCACAGAAGGATCGTATGAAAAAGAAGATTAAAAAGTTGGAAAAAGCTGCCCCAGAGATGATTCCAATTGAGGATTTTATAACGCCACTTAAGTACTCAGATAGCAACAGGTAAGTAAGACTGTCTTTCACCATGCACTTGCATGCATGGAAGAAACACTTCTAATTTCTTTCTCTGTAAAACAGCAGTATAGTGCCAGCCTTGGTACAAAACATTATCTGCTCCTACCAGGACAAAAACTTGGAAAGAAAATTCAATTTGCTCCTGCTAAAGGTAGTGAAAAATAGTGACATGAATTTCCTGTTAGAATGACCATGGAAAACCTCACAGAGAGACACTGCATGGATGAAATGTATTCTCTGGGTTTGGTGGGGATTTTTTTCTTTTAATTTGCTCTTTGGGTTGCAGGCTATTTCTCTATTACAATGACATCTTATTCTTTATCAGAGTGCGAAGTCTTCCCCCTCTGTCATTTGAGGAGTCTGAAAGAAGAGTTTTACTTATGAAAAAGTGGTGTTTGTTTAAGCAGAAACAAGATAAGGCAGAAAAGAAAGCAATTCAAACCCTTGTAGAAGCTCAACAAGAGGCACTACAGGAACTGCGCCTTGAATCTGAGGAGTTGTATCAGGCAGCAATCAGACGAGATGAGGGGCTTTTCCCCTTTCAGAGAGATGGACCTAACTATACCCCACCACTTGCTGGTTACGATGCTCCTGAAGGAAAATGCATTGATATCACCAAAGTGTATACGCAGTGATGGAGGAGTTTGTCGTTCATCTGGCAAGAGCTACTCAGCCAGCTGAAGAAGAATGGAGTAAGAATAAACAATTCCTTCTGCAGGTTAAAGTACTGTAGATGCATGACTGTAAAAAAAATATATATATATTAATGAACTATCTGTTTGAGTTTTTTAAACAGTGATCTAGGTAATAAGACACCCAACAAAACTCTGCTACCTGACACTTGTGCCATACAGGAGGTCGCAGCTTACTGTTTACTGCCTTTCTTCTCAGATTTCACTGAAGTACTTTTGCATAAGGGGGAAAACAGATAGAAAATACATCATGACAAAGCCAAAATTAAGAGTTTGATTATATTTTTTTTTATAGTTTATCTATTGTAACATGTAACTAAGTTTGTAAGGGTTTACCCTAAAACAAAACAGATCTCTCTTCATACATTTAAACCTTTATTTTTGTAGTATTTTTAAATACTGCCACTGACACACAACACCATTCAAGAACAGTTCCACAAAGGGGCAGGGTTGCAGTTACAGGGTCTGCAACATCATCCCACATGACAAGCTCTTAACCCATGACAATCCTGAATCTGGGAAATGCCTTTTAAATGCCAGCGGGTGTGACTATCCTGAACTGGCAAGAGGGGAGTCCCTGCTTCCTTTTGTTTTCCCATCTGGCAGGCCTGGGGTGGGTCCCTTTTCCAAAAGGGCACAATACTGATGGTTAGGGGAAGAGGTTGTGGTCTAGCAAGAGGAGCCAGAGTTGCCTGCCAAGTTCCTGAGATGAAATCCTAAAGCACAAGACAGTAGTAAGAGCCTAGAATCAAATTAAGCACCTCAATTCTCCCTTTAAAAAATACTGAGTGTTTAAATAGACTCTGGGTATTTTTGAATGAGTACTCGAGTACTGTAGGGCAGAGCTACAGCTGTATAACTTCAAGATGACATGGAAGAAAAAAAACCCAGCATAGTTCTGCATTGTGTATTACATTACTGACCTAACACAGCAAAACAGTCTTGTTAATTTGGTTTGTCTTGGTCAAGTGGAAGATACCAGTCAGGTGGTGGGCTCTTCCTGAGTGTCCACACAGGAGCATGTTTCTGTTTTTCCATAACTCGAGCTCTTTCACTCTTGCACAAAGCTTCCTGAAATACAGGAAAAAAATATTACCACAATACTGTTGGGTGTTCCAGTCTTACAGAGCTTGTTTCCTGCTGTGACTATTTGAGATAAAACAAGGAATAGAAATTTATCATGTTAAATAGATGTGCCAAATGCTATCCAAGCAAGCCAGGATACAAGCTTTTAACTATGTCACATTTATATTTTGCCTCTGACTCCTCCATGAAGAAAACTACTGCTAATGTGCTACCCTCTCCCCTAGCAGCTGTCCTAGCTGGCTGAACGGATCGGTGCTGAAGGGTTCGTGGGGCAGTAGCCTGGCGTGTTTCTGCACACCCCAGGAATACCTTTTGCCTGTAACAGGGCAGCTTTTCCTATGAGTAATAGGAATATCAGAGTAACTGAAATCAAGAGCTTTTACAGCAGAAGACACTGAAGATACTCCCGCTGGGTGTCAAGACCCTCTTACCCGCCTCCTCCCCGAACAGACGCCTGATTTCCCACTGCCCCCCCACCCCGTCCGCCGACACCGCCCACCCGCGGGCGGCTGCGGGATCTCTCTCCCACCAGCACCGGCCTACGCAGCCCCGGGCGGGACAGCGACCGCCGCTACCGGCTGCCGCTCGCTCCGCGGCGGGAAGGGGCGGGCGGTACCTGCGCGGCGGCGGCGCGGCCCCTCTCCCAGGCGCAGCAGGCCTCGTAGTCCTCCCGCCAGCGGCCGCAGGCCGGCAGCTCCCCGTGCGCGTAGTAGTGGTGGAAGGCGTGCCGCAGCCCCCGGCAGTGCTTCCACTCCCACCAGTAGTCCTCGCACGACCGCGGCGGCTGCGGGCGGATAGAGAGGCCGGGCTGAGCCGCGTCGTCGCCGCCACGGCACGGCTCGGCTCGGCTCGGCCCGGCCCGGCCCGGCCCGCCCATCAGCCCCCGCCGCCCCGCTCACCCGCCAAGTCTTTCCGTCCGCCATGCTGCCCCCGCCTGAAGGCCGCCGCCTCGCCACCAATCCCCGCCGCGCTTTGCGGCGAGGCCCGCGCGTCCGGCCAATGGCGACAGGCGACACAAGCCCGTTGTCTCATCGCCCCGCCCCCGAGCGTGCGAACCAATGGCTGCCTGCTGGGCGGGGCTCCCCGGACAGCACGTGACGCCCACCGCCCCAGCACCTCCCCTCCAAAAACCCCCACTCAGCCGCCCCAAAACCGGCCGTTCTCCCGTGAAACCTCCCGCCGCGAGGAAGCGCTGGCGACGTGACGCCACCGCCCCTGCTTTGGTTTTTTTTTGTTTTTTTTTTTTTTTTTTTTCCGAAATCACCACACGAGGGACACGGGCTGGTTACCAAGGGACCTTTACTCGGCCTTGCAGGAGGGAGCACAGGGGTTTCGGCCAGCCACGCATCTAACCTGCTCCGTAACTGCCCAGCCACGCATCGGAATTGCTCCGTAACTGCCCGCCGGCACTTGGAAGGATGCACAGGTTCTACCGACAGCCCTTCCAAAGCGCTGGACGCTGCAGCTCACCGGCATCAGGCAGAGAAGCTGCATCTCACCTCTCCCTACACGCGCCATTAGATTGCTACGGTACGTTATTGTATCTGGACTAGTAAAAGGCATGTTATTATTTATAAATATAAAAAGCAATTACAGGGGGATTGTTCAGAATGATTTATAACCCCACACCTGAAGCTAAGATCAAAGAGACTCCCTGCACAAAAGTCTTAAACCCCCAAGTGTTAGCCTTCATTTGCACCACACCAAGAAGTTTACCTGGAACTGTGGCAAAATATATACAGAGGGAGGAAAATAGGAAGCACAGAGCAACATGAGACCATCATCACTCAGGATATAAGAGGGAAGGATGTAGTTTAAGAATTGGATCTTTTAGTAAGGTAGAATTTGGTTTTACTTCTCAGGTTTATGCAAGATCTACTTTCCCCTCTTTACAACACATACAAAAAACTCCTTCAGAACTCCTAGAACTTAATTTTCAACTGAAAATTAAGACAGTCTGACAACTCCAGTTTTAAACGTGAAACCAAAACCAGTCAGAGTTCCTGTGTTGCAAAACAATCTCTCCTCTCAACTGCATTAACTAATATCCAATATACTGCAATTGTTATTTTATTTTCCTCCTAACTGACTAAACATACCACAAACTAGGGTTTTCTTCCCTTTTTGCGCAGGGACTGGCCTTCTCCTGAAAATGCAATAAACCGGCTTCCAGATTCATCCTGGAAAAAGGAAAGTGGGAAAAAGGCTGTTACCTCTTTGCTTACTGCTTGTATGTGATGAAAGCTGAACAATCATTAGGAAGAACATTCTCCATAAGAGCAGCAACTGACTGTAGACATTTCACATCCTTAGTCTACATAACAACCACTTTCTTCCTGAAAATAAAATATGAGCCTTTCAGTGACCTTTCGGTCAATTAAAATAAAAATGCAGTGGCTTATTAAACTTACATCAAGCCAGTATTTTTACATCAGCAAGCAATGAGATCAGAGGTTGCTTTCACCTAACTCAAACCACTCTTTAACTACTACCCTTTTTTAACAGAGGTGCACTGTGAAAAACCAAGTATGGAGAGAGGAACCACAAACTTGGGACAGTAGTTCTAATGTTCTCTTCTGTGCAAAATTGGGAAGGATCCAACTTTACCTCTTCGACTTTCTTAACTAGTGGACGTGAGTTTCTAATGAATGTGATTCTACCGATCTTGAAGTCATAGTTGGGTATTCCTCTGTAAAAGAAATAAAAATATTATGAAAGAATAAATTTTAATCCTATCATCTAACTGAATACAGTGAGACCTGTTCTATGTCTGCAAGTACTGCACCAACACGGGCTGCAAATTTTCATTACCAAATAATTCTACAGTTAAACCACTGAATTATTTTATGACAGTAGGCATACAATGCATGAAGTAAATAATTAGATACTGGAGCTGCTGTAGAAGCTTGGCTGTGGGCACGTTTCCACGTAGCCTGTGGTTTCCATGGGGCTATGAACATGCTTTTCCCCAAAGGTCTAAGTTTTACTGTGACAAGTGTAAATGACAGACTATGACAGGAACCACATCTCTGCACACTTCCACTAACTCTGAATTGAGGTTTCCTTGTAAGAAAAACCAAACCAAACCCACACATGGCTTGGCTTTGTTTATCCACCCTACTCAAAAAAGATTTCACTCTACACCAAATTTCACTTTAGAAAATGGTCAGGGTACTGTGCATCACTTGATCCAGCCCACCAGCCCAGACTAGACCCGCTGCCTCTCCCTGGTTGTCTTCTATAGAAACAGATTTGATTGAGAGAGTTTTGGCAACATTAATTTAGGATCTGCAGCTTAAGTGATGAGGGACACCACAGTCAGTCTAGAAGATTAGACTACTTATTTTCTAAATGCAAACTTATGAGGAAATTAGCTTGTTTATATTGCAGGAGCAGGAAAAAAAAAGAACAAAAAACCCACCACTCCACTCAAACACCGATCCTTCACTTTCCGACAACTGAATGAAACGGACATACCTTCGAATGTCTCCTGGTTTAATTGGCGATGGACTAGGCTCAACACCTTTCTTCTTGCCATCCAATCTGTTCCCAGAACCAGAGAATGCCTATGTACACATAATGAGTTTTCATTTACCTGTATCTTGTATTTAAAAGCACACTGCACAGGGATACTATATTCTGTAAAATCTTACTATCATTTTTATTTAATTCTTTGATTCAGTATGTTTCTTTTTAGTATGTATAATAAGCTGATGAGCAGTATGTGCATGTACATTTCAGTCTCCCGTTTATAGACTGCCCCTTTAAAGGACAAGTCCTACTGTTACTGGCTGTAAGCACCACAAAACATGAGCAGATACAAACACCTCTAAGAACAGATACTAGTATTTTGCAGTTGTTTGGAATAACCTTTCCTCACCATTTCACAACACTCAGAAAACAGCAAAATAGGGGACTTACACGAAATCCTATGTCACTCACATAACCGCTATGGTCTGCTTCCACATCCTGTGAGGGAAAAACCAGTTACTTCATTGTGTTCATGTTCTGATACACAGAACGCAGGAAAACAGTTCCGCATTTTTCTGACCAAACAAAACTTTAGAATAATCCATTTCCAAAATCAACAGTTGGTAAAAAACCATCTCCTAAGTACACAAGTGAGAGCATTTATAAAATAAAGTTTAGTCTTAAGAAATTGTTTCAAGAAAAAAGTTTATGTTGGCGCTCACTGCTCCACGACAAGCAAGGCTGATGTCTAGAGACTGCGGTTTTGGAGGACAGAAGCTGAACTTACTGTGCTCTCTTCATGTTGTGCACTTCTTTCTGGTTCTTTGTACCCCAAAGGAGCATCAAAATCCACCTATTTACATAAGAAGAATGAAAATAAGTATCTTTGATATTTTTCTTTTAATTATAAGCTTTATATTGCCATTCCTCAAAACTCCACAAACTATCACTCCATCTTCATCTAGAAAGAATTAAAGTTAAACATTTTAACTCAGAACTAAAAAGACTAAGCCTCCCAGGAATGAGTAACTGAATATAACTGCATGTAACTGAAACAGAGTAGTAAAACAGCACTCCACAATATCACTGGAGTTTGAATCATGACAAGCTGTTAAATAAAACTCAGATTATAAAAGACGTTCACACTGAACAGTGAATTCTAGGCATGACAGTCACCTGATAGTACATGAAGGGCAGCTCAAGACCACAGATGTGGTCACAAAGGTACATGCGGTACTCTCAAATGAGTCATTTTCCCTATCTGATCTGATTTTACCCTTCCTGCACATCAGAGCTGCTTGGTGTACAGTGCTATCCTTGAACGAGATGCCCTCTCTTTTTGGGAGGACATAGTAAAAGCAGACTTTCCATGTCAGCTTTAACTTACATTCATATCACATTCTATGATGGACACAGCCTTATCCGGTTTGGTCTCCATTACCCGAAGCTCATAGATCTGAAAGAGTAATGAACATTTTAAGATTGCACACGAAAGAGCTCAACTTATACATAAGAAAAGCAGAGCTAAACCTTTCCCTTCAGACAGCTTCAAGAAATTGACACCAGTGCTCTTTAGGTTGAGGACTGGATACTGCAGGGTCTCTACAGAACATGAGAACAGATTTTTAACTTGGATTGCTATGTGCTGGAGCTACAGAACCTACCTTTTACTGTAATTTGTGCACTCTTACTGTACCTTAATCTGCATTTTTGAAAGCAAATTATTAATTTAGGACAAACTCTGTCCCTTGACTTGTGAAAACATCAACAGCACAAAATTTTATTTTCTTGTGAGTCAAAAGACAGTCTAAACAACAGTTCAAGAGAAGACTTAACTGAGTCCTTTTTTCCTCCAATAGAAAACTGATTTGCGAAACCTACTGTCTGTCATTACTTGTCACCAATGCTGCACAGCTCTGTGTTGGATGTCGGTGCTAAACCAATCAACAACCGAACTTAGCCTACAACCCCAAGTGACCAGATGTGCTGCAAAAAATACTCATCTATAACATCTGTTTACAAGATGCAGTCAAAGTCCTTATGTGGTCACAATCTACTGAAACAGAGCATACTTTTTCACATGAGGCAGAATTTATTTCCTCAAACTGATGGTATCCAAATGAAACTTGCATGGACTGGTGTTGTGTACTGTACCTTTTCGTTGTAGTTGATGGCAATAACATCTCCAGTAGTTAGACAAGCGAAGTTTCTCAATGCATTTTCTAATCTTTGAAGTATGTTAAGATGAAACATTTGTTTAAAGCTTTGATGTTGCACTGAAAAGTTACTATGTTATAAAATTCTGATCCTTGATCTCTCAAACACAGTTTAAAAGTCAGCAGTATTGCAGACAGCCTGTCCATAAGCTCTCCATCCTTTTCGTTTTCAGAAGGAGCAGTAGTAATTACCTACTACTGGAAGAGTATGAGCCACACCTGAAAAGCTAGCCCTGCTTCCTCATTCCAATCTGGTAGAAAACTTTTGTCCCCTCCTCCATCACTGAATAGGAAGGATACACAGCTTTGGGATTAGTGATGTCAAGAAAATCCGGACTCTGTGGCTGAAATTTTGAGTAAGTAGCAACTTGAAGATTAACACTCTCCACTTGCACCAGACCTCCCTCTTCCAGCAGCAAGTTCTGCATCATCTGCAAGAATGAAAACAAAGATATCAACAAGATCAACATTATCAACAAGATCAATATTTCTAATTCTCATTCCTTGTGTATAATTATTTTTGCTGGTGCCACCACCTACTATGTTTTAATTTCAGGAAAAACAGTCAGGTGTATCTTAAAAAGTACTGTGTTTTGCTTACTTAGTTACACTCTTATGGAGGGAAGCCTGTGCTGTGACTGAAAGCTATTGTAGGAACACAACCAGCAGACATTAACATTAAACTGGCAACTGCCTCTTTAACATTAAACTGGCTACTCACTAACCCTACTCTTCAGGTTTTGACAGTTCAGTATGAGACAACTCACCCAGTGTGGAAGGTAACATATGCCCTCATCAGCCACAAATTCAAGCACTCCACAATGTGTCATTCGGTCTGAATTTTTATTGGTCAACTTAAACAGCATCGGGTAAGTAATATTAAGTCGGCCTGGCGAGAAGGGAGAAAAAAAATTATTTGTTAAAAGCCACTAACACACTTCTGAAGCCTTCAGAGATTGAACGTTAGCAAGAGAATGGGCCAGACTACAGGACAGCAGTAAACTCTATTAAGGCTAAAATTCAGAGGGAGCGTGGGGGAACTGCTTAGTTAAAAAGGCCAAAAAAGATCATTTATACTATTTACATGGTTATCTTTTTCCCTATTTCAAAGTTAATTATCACTTATTTCGTTTTTAAAATAAACTTTGCTCCAAACAACGGTGTCCAGAATAAACAGGCTGAGATTAAGAATTTACTGGATTAAGGGTAACCATTATACTGTGTTCGCTATTAATTGCTAATAAATATTGATTCGTTCCTCAGGTAGCCTGACACTTCAGATCCCTGTACTTAAAGACAGACAAGCCCCATTAATCCTGACAGACAAAATAATTCCAAAATACAGTTTTTTAACTAATTACTCTCAGACTTTAAAGTTAGACTTTAATAGATAATTAAAATACTGTGGTATTTGCTTGTGCATTTGCTCATATATCTAATGTTGTTATTCCAGAATAAAATATTCACTTACTGAGTTGATCCAAAGCCGATGGTGGCATAATTACTGCAGAAATGAGTAAGAATGTAAGATTAGCAAAAGTACGACTGTACAAAGAGAACTTAACATACAATTTTATCATTCCTTTCTCTAAAGTCTCCTTTAACATAAGAGATTCTGAAATCTGTAAATTTTTGAGCCACAGTTTTCAGTAAAATCAGTCATGACAATTATACCTGCTAGCATGGAGATTTCAGAATTTAACCAGAATAAAATAAGACAAGGTTTTACAATACCTATTACTAAAGAAAATATTTCCTAAAGGTAATTTCATTTCTTTGGGCTTATAGGTGCTGTTAAATTGATGCCAACTCAAAACAACATAGCATTAGCCTGACAGCCTGAAAATTAAGTTGGCTAATCGATTCTCTTTGCTCAATTTAAGTGAGGTACAAGGAGGGAAAAAAAAAGCCCTTAATCATAAATTTCCATGGCTTACAATGGAAATTACATGAGTTTAACAACAGACTTTAAAAAAGAAGACTGTCTTGTTCTACTGTTCATAAACCAGGACTCACTCGGTAAATTTTTTAATTATACACTAATGCCATAAACCCCTCCTTCCTCCTTCTTAAAGCCCCACCCAGGGTGCTTTTCTGGCTTCCACCACAAAGGCAACAGTACGTCTCCATGCTGTTCAACAATGTTTCTACAGTCTTGGCCAAGAGCTGTATTACTTGATATTATTCACAAACACTCTTCCAACAGGTTATTAGTCAAAATAAAACATGCACATACTCTTCCCGCCTTTCTCCACATCTGACCTGTCATTAGGTCCAGCAAGCATGGATACCGAGAAGCAGCGGTATTGGGTTGAGAAGCGGTTCTGGAAAACCCGAGGGATGGGGTGATCAAACATATTAAAAGAGAACTAGGTGGAAAAAAAAAAACACAAAGAGAAACGTGTATTAATAGGTGTCTACAGCGCACCGAAGTGTTACAGCACTCACTGAAGCCTCCTAAAGTTTGGCTAAAACTACGACGAGGAGCCACCGTTGGTGTCCCTGTCAGCTGAGGGGCCCTGCTTTTTCATCCGGCTTCGGCGCGGCTTGGGGACAGATCTGTGCGCCGAGCGCAGCGCGGGGAGGCAGAAAATGGCAGCGGCGCGCTTCCAGATCGCGCTTCGAGCAAGGCTCGGCCGACCAACCGGGCGCCGAGGAGGCACCGATACCCGCCGGCCGCTGACGGCCGCCCGCCCTCGGCCTGGCTCTCCACGCCGGCGTCAGAAATGAGCTCCGCCAGCGGCCACCGGCTGCGGATCGCGGGCCCCAGCCGCCCGCCCGCCCGCCGTGACTCGGCACTTCCCCCGGGGCTCACCATGGCGGCGGCGCTGAGGCGCAGGGCGGCGGCGCTCGAGCTCCCCAGAGGAATCGCGCGGGGCGCGGGGAGGCCGTGCCGGGCCGGG
>WHYT01014879.1:0-51458 GCA_009806455.1 Tetrax tetrax | reverse complement strand
CCTCCCAGCGTGCCGCGCGGCGCCCGCCTCCCCGGCGGCCATTTTGTGTAAGGGCGGAAGGCGGGACCTCGTTCCTGCCGATGTGGCCACTGTGGGAAGTTTTTCTGGGCGCTTGGCCTCTCCTCAGTCAGGGAGCGTTGAGGTGGCATCTGCCGCCTCTTCCTCAGACTCACGTAAAGGGTAAAACAAACATTTCGCCCGCGGCAAAGATGGCAGACACGGCAACAAAAGCCAGAACGGTGCTTCCGGCCGATCTACTCCTGGGATTGGCCACTCGCACGTGTCGCGACTCTTTTTTCCCAATCCCATTGGCGAAGATCCGGAACGGATTGGGCTGTTCGACCAATCCACTCTGCGAAGGCGGGACAGCCAGTTTTCCATTGGCCAGCGCGTCGTGACGAGTAGACCAATAGAAAGTGGCGGTGATTTGGCGCCCAGTTTGAGTCGGGGCGGCCCATAGTTGCCGCCGCTTCCCCGCCGCTGCCGCCATGTTCATCTCCGACTGCCGCCGGGAGTTCTACGACGTGATCGTCAGCCAGGTGCCGCCGGGGAGGGGCTGGTGGTATCCCGGGGGTCCCGGTGGCGGGTGGAGCCGCCTCCTTTCAGGCCGCTCCCCGCGGGGCTGCGGCGGTTTCCGCCGCCTCACGGAGCGGGGTCGGTGTTGGGGCCTCTCCGGCTCTGTCGGCGGCGGCTGAGGCGCTCCGGCCCTCTCGGGGCCGCGACGGGTATGGGGGCGGTGGTGCCCGGGGGGGCTGGCGGCGGGGAGGGCCCTGTCAAGCGGCCGTAACGCCCCGGGCCGCGGGGAGGGCGGCGGGCCGGCCGGCCAGCCCGGGCTGTAAAAATATCCCAGCTGAGCGGTCTGCGGCCTTGGCAACCCGACCCACAGCTGCTGCCGGCGCGACGAGGTCTCGCCAGAGCTTTTACTTGCAGTTCGCCGTCTTTCTCGCGAGTGCTTGGGGTGTTTCTGTGGATCTTTTGTTTAACCGAGACATCTCTCGATCTGTTTTCCCCTTTATGTCTTTTGAACAGTTTCGATGTTGTTTGCCCAGACACTAAATCTCGTATTCTGTCCTCTCTGAGATTTCTCTTGCAGCCTTCCTTACAGCAAGGCTGACTGGCTGCTTTCATTTTTCACTCACGATTTGCTTAACTTTGTTCAGAGTGGATTTGCACACCGAAGTGGTAAAGCTTTTGTTGGACAGTCTCTTAGTATTCATACTTGTGAAACTATATTACAGATTATGCAAGTGAAAGGATTTCCCTCAAATTCTCCAACTGTGAGCAAAATCTAAAAAAACAAACAAACAAACCCAAATTGAAAAAAACACCAGATAAATTGTTCTGCCTAAATCAAGGTTATCACAAGTTGCCTTGCTCTATTTTTGCAACATTAAAAAATGTTCCAGATCCCATGCTGTAAACTTAGGGCTTTTTAGATGTGATGAAAATAGTTGTAGGGCTGACTAGCTCTGAACCTTCAAAACTATGTGCTGTTCATAGGAGTCTGAATAATTAGGTGTCTTCAAAGCAGCTGACGTATTTTGGGTATGTGGAGTTGTTTATTGTTCATATTTACAGGGATCCAAAAGAGTTAATTTTGGTTGCAGTGTCTATTCAGAAGCAACCCTGGTTTATGCTTGTAATTTCTCACTTTCTGGTCTCACAGTGATTCATGCATTTCATGTATTAGCACATCAGATTTGGCACCTATGTTAAAATATTAATACTGTTACTTTATTATTTACAGCGTGTTCTTCTTCTTGTTGCTTCAGATGTTGACGCATTATGTGCTTGTAAAATACTCCAAGTAAGTCTTTGTTTATTATCACTGTAGGCTAACAGTAAAAGAAAACATGCCCAGGGATTTAATAGGTTTTAACTGGAGGTTTAACCTGCTTTTGTGACTTATTTTTCCCATGAGCTATGACACTAAAACTGCTAAGTCATACTCCCAAAGTTCATGTAGATTTGGCTTTTTTTGGGATGTCTTCAAGAAATTTGTATGAAATATCGTTATAGCACAGTATAGTGTTGTAGAAGAGATTGTTTCCCCCTACTCCTGACGTTAGCTAACTGCAGTTTGCTTCATTCCAGGCTTTGTTTCAATGTGATCACGTGCAATATACACTTGTCCCAGTATCTGGATGGCAAGAACTTGAAACTGCCTTTCTCGAGCATAAAGACCAGGTAAAAAAATACTGTAAATTTTTAAAGTGGCAGCTCATCTTACATAGAGGTGCACTTTTTCCCTTTTCCCAAGTGAAAACGTCAGCTTTTAATTATTATTATTAGTTACCTCAAAACAGTGGTTAAATTTTAACGTACTGTCAAGTTTTTTACATGAGCTCAAACACATGTGCTATAATTTGGACAGATTCAAATTAAGTTTGCACAGTTTTGAGATATGAAAGCTGTTGGTTTTGCCTTACAATTTTTTTTTCCTCCTTTAAGGCATCAGATGTCAGAAAGTAAATGTAAGTTTTGGTGATGATGAGTGCTTTGGAGGTTTTGTAAAGGTGTTTTCAGTCTTCCATGTTCCCTGCTAATTGAAGTAAAAAGCACTCTTGTGTTTTTTTTGTTTTCATTTGCAGTTCAAATATTTTGTTCTTATTAATTGTGGTGCCAATGTTGACCTTCTGGAGATTTTGCAGCCTGAAGAAGACACTTTTTTTTTTGTATGTGACAGCCACAGACCTATCAATGTAGTGAATGTTTACAATGACACACAGGTAAACGAAGCTTTCCTTAAAGATTCATAATAAAAATCTTCACACAGTGCGGTGGTGGGCGGCGTAGTGCTTTTCTGTGTATTGCAAAACTGCTTACAGTGCTAGCTAGTAGATTAGGAAGCAGTATTAATGGATATTTATAGTAGTAATATACATGATTCAGAAAAAAATCTGCTTTCAGTAATAAAATATATACCGTTAGTAGTGTGATAGTTGTCAGTAGTGAGCACCTGCTAATCCTGTTGCTATAAATCAAACTGCTACAAATCAAAGGATAAACATTCTCCAGAATGTAACTTTTATGATCTCTCAGAGTCTAGCGTAGCAACATCTAGAATACGAGTATTAAGCACAAATTATTTGAGAACATGCCTTTAACAAGCATTAAAAAAATGTTAATGCTTTCAGTAATGCTGTAAGGAATATGTTTACTCTCATTGTGTACAAATAACTATGGCATTTGTGTTAAAAAACAGTAGTTTTGTTATGCCAGGAACAGATCACAGCCAAAATGAATTTTTACTTTTTCTTACCAAGTATCTGAATATTCTCATCTGTCTTTTGAAATGTATTTTAATCACTAAATAAGGTACTTTATTTTGGTACTTTATTTTAAATTTTTTTTTCTTGATAGATTAAGCTATTAGTTAAACAAGATGATGATCTCAATGTTCCTGCTTATGATGATATCTTCAGAGATGATGAGGACGAAGAAGAGGATTCAGAGGATGAAAGTGATGCGTCAGAACCTTCAGAGAAACGCAGGCGTTTTGAAGAGGTGTGTTTCTGCTGCTTTGTTGTGAAAAGAAGGAAAATAAAACAGCTATTGCATATACTTTACATCATCACAATAATTATGTTTGAGTTGAAAATTTATGTTCCATGAGATCACAAATTCAAGAGTAAGATTCGTAAATAATCTACTACAACCACTAGAATTTCACATACACAAAACGATTAATTATCTGAACTGCACAGAAATATTTTCTCCTGATCAAAACATCTTTTTAACTCGACTATGCGTGAAGCTGGCCTTATGTAACCAGTGGACTGATGAGATCTATGTCTGATTATGTGCTCTGGGCTTTTCAATCTAACAAAACAACTTACTTAAATATAAATATAACATTGTTCTTTTTTAAATAATTGTTTGAGAAGATAGAAGCTCACAAGTAATTTAGCAATACATTTTGTCTGTCCTTGTAGCAGTAAACTAACAAAAGTGTATTATGGTAAAGACACAAAAAATAATTTGGGCATATGTTATTTGTAGCATGTTTTCTATTTATACTGTACAAGGAACCAAAGGCGTGAACATAGCAATATCAAGAGACAATTAAATGTTAAGACATTCTCAAATTTAATATACTTTTAATGTTATTTTTTTTATTAGTATTATACTTTTTTTTTCTGCTAACCTAGCAGAATCAGGAAAAGCTAGTATCAGAAATTCAAAGGAAACAATCTATAAATAGTATACACAAAAGCTATTTTTTAATTTGTTAAATATTTCACAAATATCTTTTTTATTTCTTTGAGTTTTCAAGCTGATGATGCTATTTATGGAGCTTAAATGTACAGTGCCTTTTTTCTGATCTTCAATAATTATCTTTATTTTTAATCAGTATCATTTTTATGATCCAAAATGGTAGAGTGCAATGTTGGTAGTTTAAAATATTGTGTACTGGGCCTCTTATTTGTGAAAATGTGCTAAATAAATACTAGCACAGAAAGATGCCATGACTTGATAAAAGTGTGTGCCTTGGAAAATGTTTGATAATAATACTTTTACAGTTAAGTGTTGTTAATGGCAATAATTCTTCTTTTAAGTCTTTTTTTATAACAGCCATTAAAGTATCTGGATAGGTGTTAATCTACTAGAGTATTTTTTTTCTGGCTTTTTAACATCCAAATTAATTTACAGGAAGTAATAGAGAGAACAATGAGAAGGCGACAAAGGCGGGAATGGGAAGCACGCAGGTGTGTTTAATTGTTTTTTCTGTGTTTCTTTCTCTTATTCTTCGGCTAAAATCCTGTTGACAATACAAAAACATACCATTATGCTTGATTTGCAAGATGCTTTAGTTATAACTTTATTCAGAAAGGGAGGGATTTACTATATAAAAATACAACATTTAAATGGAGGGTAGTTGTAAATAGTGATTTATAAATTTCAGTAGCAATAGGTGCAGTGCTTCACTTCTAAGCAGCTGTAGTACTCTTACCTTGTCTGTCTTAGGGTGAAATTTGTGCCTCTGTTTTCTTTCTCTACTATCCCATTATTGTCAGTAGGAATGAGCAGGAGCAAATCAGATAATTGGTACCTCAAATCCTATTTTTCTTATTTAATAAATTTTTCATTTTTACTTTATGTTTCAGTGTAGTTTCCACATTTCTTCTAAAAGCTAATTGCCTTGCAGAAAAAAAAATTCTAGTCCAAGTTTTTTTTAATTGCTAAAATGAAATTTAAATTTATTTCACAATTCCAGCTTATATTTTTAATTTGATCCAATGACCAGTTCACCATGTAGTCAAACACATTGTTGGTGGGTTTTTTTTTTTTCCCTTTATAGACGAGAAATTCTTTTTGATTATGAACAATATGAGTACCATGGGACCTCAGTAAGTATAAACTTGCTTGCCATAGCAACATAAGGTGCCAATGTAAAGGTAAATGGATGAATGTTATAATTATCTACCATAATATAATAATTCTCTAATAATACTACACGTTATAACAATATGGTTATATCTTATTGTTAAGATGTATGGAGCTTGTTTGCCTTTCAGAGTTCTCAGTGTCAGGATATTTCAAACATGACACTTAGGACACCAAATTGTCCCTTCTGTTGTTTGGCCTCTTTGATTATTTTTGTATTTTAAGTGCTGCTTTATATATAATGCAGATTTGCAGAGCTGTATAAAGTATTTTTCTTTCCACTTAATGTCTTAGAAAGTAAGACACAGGCAGATTGTCAAACTCCAGTGTGATTTCTAGAACTTTAATAACATGCTAGTACTTGGTAAATTTAACTGTATTTTATTTCTTTAACGAAGTGAGTTTTGTGTTCATTTATCGTCTCTTTTTGCTTTTCTCTCATGTAGTCTGCGATGGTTATGTTTGATCTGGCATGGTTAATGTCTAAAGACTTGAACGACATGTTGTGGTATGTTTGCGTTATCGTTGTTCATAGAGGCTAGAAGCTTGATCTGATATTAAAAAGAGGCAAGATTTCCCAAAACTATTTGATTTCAGTATGAAGTTCCAGTTATTTCCTGAGTCAGTGTATGTCTTGAATTTGAGGATGCATCTGTGTAAATTAATTACAAGCAACACACAGATTTTGCATGTAAAAGGGGAGGATGGTACTATGTGTGTATGTCTGCTAAAGAGGGAATAATAATATATAGATTTGTTATTAGCTTCTGTGTACAGTTGATGAACGGTGTTTCTGACTTGTTCTGTTACATACTTACAGAGTTAAATATAATATACTCTACTGGAATATTTTGGGGTTTAACTTTTTTCCTTTTCTGTTTTTCCCCCCAATTTTAGGTGGGCTATTGTTGGCCTAACAGATCAATGGATCCAAGACAAAATCACTCAGTAAGAATGATTTTTTAATTTATTTTTATTATTTAAAAAAAAAAAAATTTAAGGCTAACTACTAGAAATCAGGAAACATATAGGAATTAATAAAATATAAGATATTTAATGTTGCTGTTTATTAATAATCTTAATGAATGAATGAATGTGATGCTTTTCAAAACCAGGAATATGCATTCAAAAGAACTGTAGTTTCCTTTTCTACTATTTAGAATTTTTAAGTTCTAAATAGTAGAAAAGGTATTTTTAACTTTCTTTTTCACAAAATTATAAAATAATAACTCTGACCTGGGAAGAAATTATATTTAATAGTAGTTTGTGTAACTATAACCTTGATACAGTTTTACTAAATGTAAAAAAATTCTGTGTATTCTGTATCCTCCAATTTCCTTTCCTATTTTAGTTAACAAGTTCCAAATCTCCTTCCCTCCCCATCCCAGCCTCATATTTCCTTTCAGAATTCTAGAAGTACATGTCTAGACCTTAATTCTGATGTTCTATTGTTACTAATAAACCGATGTCTTTAAGGAGATAAATGTAATAAATACCTGATTTCATTGGTCAGTCTATCTGTCTCTCTGCATTCGTTTTATTTTGGCTTAATTACCCGGGTGTACGGCTGAATATTGAAAGAACATTATTTAACAAGTTTGGGTTTTTTAAAGATGTATCTGCAGTTTTCATGCTGCTGATTGGCCAATGTGTTAACTTTAAGAAGCATTTTGTGTTTCATAATCAAGAAAAAAAATACACAGGAAGAAAATGAGGTGACAAATTTGTTTTTGTTTAAGAATGAAGTATGTGACTGATATTGGAATCCTACAGCGTCATGTGTCTCGCCACAACCACCGCAACGAGGATGAAGAAAATTCTCTGTCAATTGATTGCATGCGAATAGCATTTGAATACGAGTATCCTTGCATAAGATGTGGGAAAAAAGGTCACCCAACTGGTGAAACCAAATTGAGTTTCTATCTAGGGAAGAAAAAAAAAGCCAAGCTTTTCTGCTGCTGAGAATGTAATCAAATGGAAATTGGAGTGGTTTGTTGAACATGAATGCCTCTTTCAATAGCTCATGTAGCTTCAGTTCAGTTTAACCTTTCAGAAATAGTCTTGTGTTGCGTGCGCCTGCAGCACATAACTATCTTATGGAGCATAGAGATGCAATATATAAGAGCAGATGAAGACTTACCTGCTGGTTATGGAGTTTTTTTTAGTATTTGATCTATGTGTTTATAACTATTTTCCATAATTCCTGTTCAGTCTGCGCCTAGCACTGTATCAGCACTGGTCTCTATATGAAAGTCTCTGTAACACTTCATATACCTCTGCTAGCCTTAAGCTTTGGTCTGTACAAGGGCAGAAAAGGCTCCAGGAGTTCTTGGCTGACATGGGGTGAGTTATAAAAACCTGAATCTCGATTAAAGGATCATTTTTTCAATGAGTTATGAGAAAATATTGAGAATATAGCTTGTGAGTACTCAACTTGTTAGTTTTAAAATATGGTTGTGGGGCTCTGAGTAGGTTCTAGAGTCTCTTTGAGTTGAGTTATGCAACTTGTGTCTTGCTGTGTGAGGAGTATGCCTTTATGGAATAGTAGATTAGTAAGTAATCTGTGCTGTCTCACATCTGCTCTTCAATGACTAAAGGAAAAAAAAAAAACCACAATCAAGCTTAGTCACACTTAAGTTCATAAATTATCTAATATTAAGAAAGTCTGAAAGGAAGGCAAAATATTTGTTTCTTCTGGTGTATGTATCAATGTATTTTTTTCCATCTGTTTTTAGTTTGCCTTTGAAGCAGGTGAAACAGAAGTTTAACTCCATGGACATGTCTTTGAAAGAAAATCTTCGGGAAATGATTGAAGAATCTGCAAACAAATTTGGGTAAATTGTTTTAAATACAAAATGCATTATCTGAAAACAGTTTTCAATTAAGTGCAAATATTTTTGAGGATGTAACACCTTGTTTTTAAAAGTATATTTTTTAGATTGACAAAGTAATATTAGGCTCGTTGCAAATGTTAGATTATGATTTGTCTTCATGCTCTTAACATTAACATACTGAGGAAATGGCTGGTCAGCGTTGATAATGATGTTGATAAAACCAGTAAAGATTATTAGCATTATCTCATTTTGCAGAATGAAGGATTTAAGAGTTCAGACCTTCAGCATTCACTTTGGCTTTAAGAACAAGTTCTCAGCAAGTGATATAGTTTATGCAACAGCTTCTCTCATGGAGAATATAGAGAAAGAGGCGCCTGAAACAACTAATTTCATTAAAGCTTTGGACAGTCTCTCCAGGTACTAAAAATATGTCTCTTCATTCTTGTGCAGTTTTGTTTAGGGAACATAGGTTACATACCTAAAAGAAGCATTGATGCTTAATAAGTTGTTGAAGAAAAATCAAAATATCCTTGTAAAGAGTGTTTAGAGAGGTCTCATTTTTGTGTGAAAAGCTTTATTTTTATTCTTTCTCTTGCAGGGGTAACCTGGACAAACTGCACCAAGGACTGGACCTCGCCAAAAGGCAGTTACGTGCCATTCAGCAGACAGTAGCCAGCTGTATTTGCACCAACCTTGTAATTTCTCAGGGGCCTTTTCTCTATTGCTCTCTCATGGAGGTCAGAATTCTAGTTTTTGGCTGTCTCATTTGACTGTTGTATTTGGATGTCTCATATTTGAATAACACTGTTTTCCTAACTGCTTGACTTAATAAGAACGACTGTCAGAAAGAACTTACCTATACTGTGCTATCCTCTGATGGGGCAATACTGACATCTGCTCTGAACTTCCCAAAGGAAGACTCAGTCCCCTCAAAGGGGAGAGGTCTTCATTTCAAAGTCAAGTGGGTGAGATTAAACTCCTATACTGTAATGGTTCTTGTTAGTGTTCTTTGAGCCACACAAAACCTTTAGACTTGTCAGTAGATACTAACATTAAGTAAGTGGAAGAATAATCTTGTAATTGAAGTAATTCTTCTTTTCCTAGGGCACACCAGACGTGAAACTGTTTTCCAAACCAGTGTCTCTGTGCCTGCTTAGTAAATACTTACTCAAATCGTTTGTTTGCTCTGTAAGTAAATCAAAACCTCTTAACTGAATAACTTCTGGGCTGTGTAGTAGTTATTGTTCTGCTGGATACTTGCAGTTGATTATTAAAAACATTATATTAAAATCTTAAGGTTTTTCTGCTAGTTGATTGGATAACTTCAGCACATCTGTGAATGCTGCTCTAGGAAATATATCTGTCTGGGAGTCTTTGTAGCATTAGAAAGAGTTTTCATTACTAAGATACTTACAATTTAAAATCTTCATGTGATTTTGTTTTGTGGGAGCATATCACTAAATATGTACTTTGAAAAGTTAACTTATTACCAAAAAAGTAATATTTCAGGACTGGTAATTGTTATCTAAAGATTTCTGTGTCTATTTAAATAAAATCCTCTGATCTTTATAGCTAACATAAGTGAAATTAAATTGCATTTGTCTCTTTAGCTATTAGTTACACAATTCAGTTTCAAAGGAGGTTTTAAGATTGAGAACTCTCTTCACAGTGAGCACTTTATAATTTGTAAATTAAATTTATGCTGGTCCATCCTTGTCAAATGGCATCTATCTGTCCTCACTTGGCAAGTTAGACATTGTCTATTCTGCCATTAGGAGCATGACAGCATTTTTAAAAGTTTCTGTGAAACATTTACCTTAAGAACAGAACACTTTTAAATAAACTTCTATTTCATTTACTTAAGTGTCTAAAAATGTTAAAATCTTCATCATTACTTTTTGATTTAATTAAATTATAAAACCTGTTGAAGTTACAGCTTACTGCTACAAAATAATACGACAGGAAAATAATTACTAGTGAAGTCAGTGTTTGTCTGTAGTATTTCAGTGTAAAATGATTATTGCAAAAAATCGCGCCTAGTTCAAGTTTTTAGATACCCATACCTGCAGTTCTTTTTTTTTTTTTTTTTTTTTATAAAGAACTTTTTGCTTTACTGTAAATCATATCTTGTCTGTCTATATCATTTCCATATTAAAATGGAATACAAGATTGGAGAAAAACTGACATTTCTGTTGGTCCTTAAAGTGACTTTTACTGTAAGAAAGAAGGGGATTAAGATATTATGTAAATAAACCACCTCTTGTTGAACTGCATTATAGCTTTATCCTTAGATGAGTATTTGCAATACCAGCTCACACAGAGAACTGAAACTAAATTGTTTCCTGAGTTTTGCGTAACAAGGAGGCTTTCTGACTTCCAGACAAAAAACAAGCGTTGTAAATTGCTGCCTCTGGTAATGGCTGCACCAATGGATGTTGATCAGGGAACTGTGATCATGGTGGGGATTCCTCCCGAGACAGAAAGCTCTGACAAAAAGAAGTAAGCATATTGTTTAAAAGTTCTTACTAAAGATTATGTATAGGCTTTTCCTGTCTCTGAAGCAAATGCATCTTTCCTGTATCTATTTAACACTGAATATATTGACTTGAATTGTATCCTTCTTAAAAACATGCTTTTTTGCATATGATATGCATGAGATACTTTAAGAGACAATACAGATGTTCCTTCAGCTTCTCTGCAAGTTTTGTTTTTTTTCACTCCTTCTTACTATTTATTTATTTTAAAAGAGGGAAATAGTTCACTGGATGACTCATGACATCATTTCTTAAAACCTGCAATGTTAAGATGTTTCCACTTTAAGTGAGGTGTTTGTTGAATACGTGGCACATGAAAACCATCTGGAAGATATTTTCAACTCTCAAGAAGGACAAAGTTTCATATTTCTACTTTAGTATATATGTCCTTTTCTGTGATGCTCATTGGCATTTCTGTTCATCTTCTAGTTTTTTTGGAAGAGCATTTGAGAAAGCTGCAGACAGTACCAATTCTAGGACTCTACACAACCATTTTGACATGTCGAGTGAGTAATGCTGCCTATCACTTCATTCACCAAATAGCCCTTTAGGGGTCAGTGTTTACGCAGCCTCCATAAGCATGAGGACTCTAGATAATATACTCGTTTGTGTATGTCTTAAACACAAACATCAAAGGTTTGTGTATAGTGATACACTATTCCTGAATCTAGTATAAACACAAGTGATGTTATTTGTCAATCTCTTTCTAAGTGCTATCTGGTGCAGAAATTATGAACTACTAAACAGAGACTTGCATATCCTTTTAAGATGATCTACATTTTGCATGGAGTAATGATTTTGATATGTGCACTTCAGTTAAAATCTATGAGGTTATCTGTGAGGGTTTTTATATTTAGGAGCCAAACCAAGTATGGTATTGGTGTTATGAGATGCATTCTTTATTGTCTGTTTGAAAAATGAGATACTTGGGGAATGAGATTTGCCTGTCTTTGTATATGCTTTCAAAAGAGGCAATTTTTAAAAATATACACTTAGGTATTCATGTTGAACATACAAAAAAATGTTCCTAGATTTAAAATGTGGCAGCTGTATCATATAGTGAGCACCTAGAAATCAGTTTGCTGGAATCTAGGAGCAAAAGAAAGAGGGTGCTTCACATTTTGTGCAACTAAATAGTTTCTCTTTTTCCTTCTTAAAGCTGATTAAGAATATAAACAAGTATACTTGGAATTAATATTCCTCAAGTGCAAAATCTAGTATATCTTTCAGTTATTTGCATCTTGTAATAAAATATTTCATATTTTAGTAATGGAGTTGAAAACAGAAGACCGGAGCAAATTTCTGGATGCACTCATTTCTCTCTTGTCCTAACGGTAAGACAGTGTAAGGAGGATTAATTTAAAAAATAATTACAAATCAAGTTAGTAACCAAATGACATTCACATATTGTCTGTAGAATGTTATAAGAAAATGCGGCAACTTCTAGTGAAAATATAAATTGAAGGTAATAGTTTCTTACAAAAACAATTGGTTTTCCTTTTGGAAAGAGGAAGACAATGTACAAGCAGAATTTTTTTTTTTTTTTTCTCCTTAAGAGTTTTATTTGTTTTGTCATCCATAAGCTTCTCTTCCACTGTTCTTAACTTTTTGTAGCTTTTTGACTTTAGCTGGAAAAGGAGCAGTTTCTTGTGTTGTGAAAAAAAAAAAATGAGATATTAGCTATTTGCCATTGATACTCTGACCTCATCTTCTAATTGTGATGGCTTTTTTGAGCTCAGAATGGAATCTTGGCGATAGCAGTGCCATTCTTGGCTTCATTGTTAATACAGAATTTGCATTTTTCTTTCAAAGTGTTAAGGCTGTAGCCTATGTTAGTGTGTAGTTTTTATCTGGAATAAAGATGGGAATATAAGACTTCATTTGTAGTTGTGACTATTAGCTTCACCCTAGTTCAAAGTCTGTTTTAAAGCTACTTTAGGGCAAGACAGATTTTACTGTAGACCTGATAAGACTGACAAATTGTTGCAGTTGTCTTCAAATATTCACTGCTTTTCAATTGAACTCTATATTGCTTTGTGGGTTCTGCAGTGATGGGTGGAGACAGCCTGCTTTCTCTCAGAGAAGCAGCCGAACTCTTAATTTTATTTTTTTTTCTGAAGTCTGTTCAGACAACCTGTAAGACTATCTGAAAGTATGTAAAGTACCTCATGGCTTTTTCATGCCTAGATAAAGATTTGGTCTTTAGTATTAACATGTGAAGTAATCTCCCAAGATGATCTTTATGGTGTATATACCAAAACAAAGGAGTAAAATTAAGACTTTAACAACATTCACAGACTGTTAGTCCTAGCCATGTGACAATATGACTTACCTTCTTTCAATGAGTATGGAAGCTATAGTTTCTTTTTTCTTCTGTACACTGAGAAGTTTGAAATAACGGGTCAATAGTTGCAGTTGTTGTTTGTTAGATGGCATAGTCATGCATGGCTCCCAAGATTTCTAAATCTGTTTCATTCGTTACACTCTGAATACTGACTGTTTCAGTTTGTCTTCTGCCCTTCTTACACAGTGGTGTTTTTGGGCTCCATGTGCTGGAAGCTGAGGATCAATGATCTGACATTATTTCGGATGTTCCAAAGTTCATGGTGCTGCAGTTGTGATGTATCATTTTGCTTTATCTTAACCGTACAGGTATGGGCCTGGACTGTTGTTTTTGTGCCTCTTGGGAGGCCAAAAGGATTTTAAACTTGGTGCACAGATATTCAACACTGCCTCTTTGTAAAGATCCCATCCTCATAATGGCAAAATGTGTAAACTAGGAATCTTTGCAAATTGGACTTGTATTTTTCAAATGTGCTTTTATTAGTAGATGAGCTTCTGTGATGTTTAGTCGTTGGCTAATAATAAAAAAAATAGCTTTTGAAGAAGTTCCATATTTATACTACCATTCAAATGTTCTTTTAAAGTAGTCTTGAATGCTTTTTATTTATTTTTTAATAAGAAACTTTCTGGAACTCCCCTAGAATTTTTAGAATGTTGAAACTGTTTTATAGTACCATCAGATTGAGGTCTTGTGCTTGATAGAAATAATTGTTCTGTGATAAAAGTTTTGAGATTTTTAGGGCTTTTAAAATCCAAGTACTGAGTAACTGCCAAATATCCAAAGAAATATCTGGGGAATTCTGATGTCAGTGCATTTTTAGTCATGCATTGTAATACTGTATTGTCACTTGTAGCATGGCTTTGGGAATAATTTTCCAGGAAAGAGTCTAAAATACTATAATTGTGTGTAGACTGTAGCATTGTAAATATTGACAGACCAGCTCAATCCTGTTCCATAACAGGAATTTCATTTCACTTCAGTCATATGACTCGGTATTGCTTGTTAGAGGTATCCTGCTGTGCAGTGCTTCGATATGTACAGAATGTGTTTGGACTTCTTTTTCTTTGCAATGTTTGCTGGAATTCTATGTGACTTTAATGTTTTCATGTATTATAATGGACATGTAAAGGTTATGTATCATTACATCATACTTTGTACAGATTTTTAATGCAATTTAAGTTAATATGAAATGTGATTTAAATGTAGCCAACAGAAAGCTAATTAAACTATATATTTTTATTCAAAGGTGATTTTTTTTTTTTTTTAAATTATTGTCTTCTTATCTGAGCAGTAAAATCCCTTTGCCAAGCTGTAATGGCCAAAAAGTTGTGCTTCGTACGATAAAACGTAATGCCACCTTTTGATTTAGCATGTTTAGTAGGTAGTAGTGATAGAAAATAGTATCGCCCTTTGTCAGTGTACTTCGGGTCTTGCCTGTACACAGCATACAGAAATTTTATTACATTTCTGAAGTAGATTACAGTGCTTTAAGTCTCTGGAAATGGAAACACACATGTTCTGAACACTGATACCAGTGCCAAGCAATGATTACAGTGTAAGAGCTAGGAGTCTGTGTGACACTTAATCACACTGCTGAATATTTTCACTTTATCTTTCAGTTGCAAACTGCTGAGTGAGTCAAGTAAGTTTAAGACAAATTTAGGAAATTCATCTGTCACAAAAGAATCACTACCATTTCCACAGCACTAAAAGACTGTAACTTTAGTTCAACCCTATTTAGGACCTTCATGTTTCTAGATGTAAATATCGGAGAAAAACATGGGTAGCAGTAAATACAATGTCCTTCAGTGTGTGAGACCACTTTTATGTATATGGAATGAATTATATGTGCTGGGAGAAACTGAATTTTTTTTTTTTTTCACCATCTGCTTGCTCAGTAAATGCATAAAAGGTGTTGCACATCCTTGATCTCTGACTCATGGTTCAGTGGCTGTCTATCAGGAAATCCTAACCAAACAACTAAATTGCCCATTTTCTCCCTGTACAAAGCCTTTAGACAGAAAAAAAAATGTTGTGAGAAAGGCATCAAAAAGCATGGGCATGTGATATCTCAGTTTAATTACTGTCTCTGTCTTTAGTTACATTTCATGCTGTGTTTTCAATACATGGAATAGTTTTGATGGGTAGCCTAGCAAACTATTACCTTTATCTTCTTGCTTGAGGTTCTGGCTTTCCTGTTTTGTTTTCCTCCACCCTCTCATTAGCAGCTCTATGTGAATGCTTTCACCTCATCAATTCTTTTACCGCTGTTGTATCACCGGTCCCCCTCCTGGAACTTTTTGTATTTACAACTTTCCCCTTCCAAGGCATGTTTGGGTTCTACCAGTAACACCTTTTCCTACTGTTGTGATAAATGTGGATCTTGCCTTGCAATGAAGAAGGAAGTTGTAGGATAGTGTTTGTGTGTTTGTTTTAGTAGGTGACTGTCATGTCTCGAAAAAATGGACAAATTTTCAGGTGCGTGCATATTGAGCTTCAGCGTATTGAGTCGTGCTGGGAAGATGAAAAATGGGAGCTAGTTTTTATGCTGGGATGTGTTGGTAATTGCTTACTGGCAGGTTTTTCAACCTCCAAACAGATGTGTAAGCTTTAAGCTGTGGATCTATTACATGGAGAACAAACTTCTCTTGTCCCTCCTTTATGGCTTTTGGGAAATTTTTTTTGTGTTTTTCTAAGGTTATTGTTTTCCCCAAGATCTACTGGAGGTGCCAAGAATGCTTTTGCAAATATTAGAATTGATCAGCTGTTGAACTGATCCCCAGGCCATCCAAATGTGGCCCGAAATCAGTGAGGAATGCTGAATGCTATGTAAAAAGCAAGTTATTAAATGTATGTGGAAACATGAAGAAGTGTCTGCCAATAGAAAAAATTTTTGCATGTCAACATTTTAAAATATGTAAAAGAGTATCAGATACTCCTTATGGAGTTTATTCTATGCTGTAGAGTTTGTAGATTAATAGGCTAGTATTACTTGTAGAATCACTGTACGTGGAGATCCAAAATTGTGGAGGCCCAGTATGCAGATATAAAGGACGCTCAGTTCAGCAGCAGAGAATTGGTGGTTTGAATGGCTCACTGGAACTGCTGTGTAGGTCAGTTAAAATGGTCACTTCTTTCAGTGAAGCCTTGGACAGAGACTCCATGCCAAGAACTCTCGACATCCCTTCATGAAGAGATTATTATGCTTTTGATTTATTTGCCCAAACAGAAAATGTGGCTCTAACGAGTAATTTTAAAATAAATAGAGCACTAAGAAATCGGCTTACCCTCTTAGATGTATGGTGACATTCCACCTAGCCATGTCTGAATACAGAAACATTCCCTAAGGATTATATTTGAGCTGCAGTAACTCTTTTTCTTCCACTGTGTTTGCTTGCTGTAATAGCCCCCTCATAAATCAGCTCTTTAAATTATTTCTGCTGGTACTAATCTGTTTTAGAGAACAATAAAAGTATGAAGCAAATCCTTTAAAATGTTTTCATTTTTTAAGGGAAAAAAAATAATGAAAATCCTTAAATACCAAAGTGCTGAAGTAGCTGAACAAGCTGACTAAATTATACCATTCCTGCACAGTGATTCATGGCCATTTTCTTTCTGGGGTGATAAATTCAGACATAACTGAAATTGTACAGTAAGGACCTCGTTTGACTGGAATTAAAGTTACAAATTTTTTGTATGAATGAGCTACTGAGTCTATACCACATGGTGGTAATAGCCATGGTGGAGACCAAAGAGCCATTTAATCACGATCAAATAAAAATGAATAAACTCTATTTGCAATGTTAGAACTATTTTTTTTTTTAATATTATTGTTTGTATTTTCTCTGTTGTTGTTAATGGGAGTAAAAGCCTCTACAATGATTTCTAAGCAAATTCTTTTGCAAATATTCATTATTTTTACTTGCTATTGTAAAACTTGCTATATAAAGGAACAAAAAGATTCCTGGATTTACTATTTGGAGATATTAGGGAGTTCGTCTTGATCTAGAGGAGTATGTATGCCTACCCTCAGACTATCTTTTATGCTTTGGTACTTGGATGAAAATGTGGTTGATACTACAACGATATGGGCTCTAGTGCATGAGCCATATCAAATTAAACTACAGTATCTGCTATTCCTTCCCACTGCTCACCCTGACTACTCTCTTAGAGCCTACTGCTTTTATGGCAGAAGCAGTAAATCAGAGAGATTTCAGAGTCTGATGTTTTTATCTGCTCTATCATCAATTTCAGTTTATGTTAGTAGATAGCAACCATCACTTTTAAACCTGACAGGTTCTAGGAGAGACATTGCAGTCTTAAAATTCTGAATGGCTTGCGGGAGAGCTGTTGTTTGTTTACTAAAATCCAATGTACTCTAGAGAGAGCGTAGGTAACTGCTTTCCTGGCAAGTGGAATTCAATGGGACCAGAACTGTAGGTAGAAGAGTTCTGGGAAGAACATAAATGCTGGAAAGCTTGAGTTTGTACAATGCATTGCATTCTGTCATTTGTTTTGTAAGCAAAAGGTAGTAATACACAGCAAGGTTTAATCTTCCTTGTTTTCTGACATTTTCCAATCACCAATGTTGTTATTACAAAGGTATAGATTTCTTCCTTCTACAGTCATTAGGTTTCCTATGGAAAGAAGTAACTAAATTGGGGCGGGGAGGAAAATACCTTAGAATTGTCATCTTGAAAAAATTCCTCTGAAAGTTACTTTGTGCATAAGTCTGGCTTGTCTAAGGGAAAGAGAGCAGCGAAATGTTTGTTTCTTTAAATGGAAAAATTGAAGTCTCTCTTGGCTGTTGTGTACCATTGTTGGCTTGGTGGTACTGAAAGTTCCCTTTGGACCAGATTCAAGGACTAACGAAAAAATGCTGCCCAGGGTGGAGCTCTAAAGTACAGTGCCACCTTTATGCTCAAGCATTTGGGTTATAAACACTTTCTAACCAGGAAATATTACAAAACATTCACTGGGGAAAGAAAATTATGTGAGCTTTTATTTCATACTGGACTCCCATTCTTTTCAAGCATTTGAGGTTTGATTTTTGTCATTCAGAAGGTGGCTGAATTAGAGAAGCAAGACAAAGGTCAAACACATTAAAAGTAGGCAAGATATATTTTACTCAATTGTATGAAGCTTCATGACAGTCATGGGTCTGACAGAGCAGAAAATGTAGGTTTCCCAGTCACTGCTGTTGCGTGACAGAATAATTTTTATTTCTGCTGCCCCCTTAAGGCAGTTGTGTCTGCTGGATTGCTACCCTGGCACTTGTTACTTTGGCTTGCTACCTGTTACTGAGTGGTGTATCTAAGAGATATATTGAGATATATTGATTTCAATAATGAAAGATGAAAACAAAGAGTTGTCTAGTAATTTGATATCACAAACAAGCATTTAGCAGAATCTGTGCAGTGTGCTGTTCTCAATGAGCTGAAGGCTCAGAAGGCATACTTCAGAATTAAAATCAAGCTCTCTGTAGAGAACTTCCATGTAGGAATTTGTGGGCAAGCCTAATCATATCTCAGGAACTAAAGTAAAACATATACACAAGCCGTATCACAACATAGTTCCTTCCATTGCTGGATCTGGGTTTATTTTATTAAGAGGTCTGAGGGTTTTTGTATTCCCCAGCTCAGTAACACTCCTCTCTGAAGTCCTTAACACTTGTTTAAGAACTGTAGATTATTTCTCCGGGTATTCCTTGATGTAAACTAGGTTACTTGTGTTGGAGAAGTACTGTGATATTCTGAGTCCTTTGTTTTCTTTTCAAAACTAGTTGTAATTGAGATGGTACCTCCCTGCGGTAATACGCCCTTGTGCACAGCACAGGGGTGCTGTCTTTTTAACTGTGTAAAGTCACCTCTTCTCATTGCTACAGCTTATCTGGGTTTTTTTTTGGTTGTTTTTTTTTTTTTTTGTCCCTGTGGTGTTGGTGTCTCTTTCCACTGTTTAGCTCAGTGGAATTTACTTTCATTTAATCATTCATTTGCAGCATGTCAGTGGAAAATCGGAGGCACCTGCCATTGAATTGGAAAGAATTCACAGGGACATTCAGCTCTTGGTATGTTTTTATTTGATGAAAGAAGTCACCAAGGGTCTCCTGAAATAAGTGTGCCATTAATAATTATCTCCTATCTGATCTGAAAGTCTTGCTGGATCAGTAGCCTATAAGGAATGGGCGTGTAAAATGGTATTTTCTTTAAACATTATTGTGGTCACTGTAGTATTGCAGAACTCAAATAACAGGACTGTAGAATCCACGTTCAGGTTCTTATGCTGTCTTATGGCAACCGTTTGCTGTTAGCAATCTACCTGAATATTTGAAGTTGTAGCTCATTTTAAGGGATTGTTGCATTCCTAAGTGTTTGTATGTTATGTTACCCATGGCGTTGCAGAACTGGAAGGAAAAAATACTTTTGACTCCAAATAAATTCATTTTCCAATGGATACAGACTAGAATAAATGGAGGTGGAGGGGGGCATGACTCCTTTCTGTGGCTTGGGAAAATCTCCTTTTAGGGGAGTGAGGCTGTTATAATAAAGCATTTCAGGAGAGTGGGGAATAAGCAGGACTTTACACTTAAAGAAGCAAAAATCTTGCTCTAGTCTCTTCTCTAAGAGGTCTTGTCTGTATTTTTAAAACACTGGCTAAATAGGTCTAACCAGCACTGAGTATTTTTAATATTAGGGGGTAGCTTTTTATCTTATAACGTTTTCTGGATGTCTTCAATTATTCTGCTTCAAAGGATGATTGTGAGAAACCATTGGTGCTTTTCAGATACTGTTTTTTATCTGCTGTAATCAGAAATAGGTCGCCTGTGAAGAGATCACAGGACTAGAGATAGGGTAGTGTGCAGGACAAAGCTCTAAAGAGATAGTGAAAAATCTTTAAAAAGTACGTTATTCTTGACCGTTGCAACGATGTGCGGTTTATGGCCGCAAAACAGATTCTGTGAACAGCAGAATATACTGGGGTTGAATATGCTCTGAGGTCTGAGATTGCCTTTTAGGACCCCTGCTACGTTCCTCTCCTCAGACACTTGCACTGACCACAGTTTCCTCTCCCTGTTTTACAGGGTGACAATCATCTTTTAAAAAATTAGCATTATAAATTTTCACCTGAGGCTGCTGTTGTTTCATTTAGGAAAGTCTTTTTTAAATGGAAGCTGTTTAAAAAAAAAAAAAAAAAAAAAAAAAAAAGGGGAGAGAGACAGAGAGATATGCTCTCCAAACCGGTTTCTGCGATTTTCCAGTGGTAACTGTCCAGTTTGAAGAAACTCAAAAGAACATTGGCGGCTACTAGCTGTTCACTCTTTATGGGGCAGGCTACATCTTGGGAGCTTTTGTTTACATGATCTCAGATTTGAAAAACTGCTGGCCTATGGTCTCAGGATGCAAGCTTGCTCTCTAGGCTATTCCAGGTGTCCTGCAAATCTTAGAGCACTTAAAAAAAAAAAATTAATAAATTAATGGAAACAAGATCTTGACCTTAACAGTTGCAGAACTTGTGCTGTAATACAATTCTGCAACTTGATACTTTAGGTGAGAACTGTGGTGTTTTACGGTGTGCAATTTGGTATGTGCCATACTCCCCTGTCTCAGAATAATTGCTTCCTGAACAGATCTGGAGGTTGTTTACTGCATTTACACTGTCTGTGTTTGACTGCTTCAATTAGATGTTCATTGCTTAGTAGGTTAAATCAATATTAAGGTTTAATTTTATCTACAATTGAGGATTCAGGTAACTATCTAATACTAGACCAGTTCAGCACTTAATACTAATAGTGGTATCTTGCTTAGGAAGTTTAAGATTTTAAAGGCAGTATCCATCATTTTTACCTTTCCTTTCTCACTTGCCAAAATCTTCATAGCTCAAAATATTTTTTTTCTACTTTTAAAAATAAAATCCAGTAGGTTCTTCTATATTTATACTTCTTGTCAGTAAAATCCATTCCCCTTTAGGGTTAACAGCACTGTGTGAGCGTAGGCTGTAAGAACAGCATCATTTCTGGACTATGTAAAAGTTACATTTCAAAAAATTAAGCACAATCATTTAAAGACCTGTCTGCACATACTGTAAAGCACTGGTGGAATTTCTCAGACATGTCTGTTCTAGGGGGGGGAATATTGTCTCCCTAAAACAGTGTGAGGAAGAGAAAAGCCAAACGATCCCGCAGTTTTTCCCTCTGCCTGCCTGGTCTCTCTCCTTGTGAGATTTTTCTGCCTATGTGTTATCTGTCTCTAATGTTAAGCTGCCTCCCATTCTTCCTACTAGAGATCTGAATCTCCCTCAAGTGTTTATGTTTCTTTATCCTGTTATTTGGCTGTAGTTTGTTCACACCCACAAAAATAGCATTTGCTCATGCATGGGTGTTGGTATATGGTTACCTGCTTTGCAAATCTAGTGTGTACTGCTTCATGAGCATGAAGGGGAAGAGTATTGTTGTTTCAGCTGGTTCCGCTTGCAATGCAGCCATGTAAGTAGATCAGCTGATATCAGTGTTAAAGTTTCGTAGTTAGAACAATAACTTAGTTAACATAGCCTCTCTATGACACTTTTTCCTTGCTAAAGCTGCTGAATTCTGACTCAGTCTTGCTGGCTCTTATAGAATATCCCCTCAGCAACTCTGAGCGTAGCACCTCTGTCAAAGGGAAGCTTTTCAACTGTTGCATACAAAACTGAGGGGGGAACCTGAAAAGGACTGAAAATGACAGGGTGAAGTACAAAAATAGAAAATAAAGAACTAAGAGGAAAAGAGAGACTGAGTAACAATAGAAGGTCAGCAGTAAATCCGGTTTGCCTTTCTAGCTCAGGAAGGTTGTCTTGGAATCTGTATTTTAGGGCACCCACTGGGTGGTCACCAGAGCTCTTTTGAGTGTGTGAAATGAAATGGAAAACAATAGCTCAGCAGCAATTGCTTTTTTCCTTCTGATGAGGTGTTCCTTGAATTGCCAGCACGACTCCTGCTTGATTTAGCAGTGAATACAGCCAGGCATTTCCTGAAACGACAGCACTACATGGTGCTATTAGAAACGTGAAGTGAAAGGTTCTGCTGTGAATAACTAAGGAAAGGGAATAGGATACGGGAGTGTGTCCTGCTAAACTGTCTCTGTAACAAAAGGGGGAATGAAATATAGCACAGCTGCACAGGGACCATCTACCCAGTCTGAAAATCCTCATGTCTTTGCACAAATGGATGACAGGAGCCAACAAATCTTTTTGGAAGAGATGGTTCGTCTTGGAATGGCTAGAAGTTGATGCCAGCATTGTCTTCATTACTTGTCTCTTTTTTTTACCTTCTTTTTATTCTCTAATAAATTTTCAACTCTATGCTTCTTCATGGAAACTTTTTGCCAGTAAATGTAGATACTGTTTCTGTTCTTGGCCAACGTCCCATTACGAGTAGTCTTCACATACATATGTATCTGCTTGCTCATCTGTTCCACTATCTTTAAATAACCAATAAATGTTTCCTTTTTAGAAAGGCTATCTTGTCTTAGTCTTTCAAAGATAGCAATGCTGTACATGGCTCCAAGCGTACTGCATTGACTTGGCAGAAACTACTTAAGAATCACTACTCCTCCTCCTGCCTGATTACAGCCCTTAGGAAAAAAATGTGATGACCCCTCATTTTTTTGTTATTCAGTACATTTTTGTGCCTTTTTATTTAATTAAACCTCAAACTGTTTTTATTTCCTCCTTGCCTCAACTTCTTCCTTCAGCAGAGTTATGATCTTAGAAAGAGCGCCTCTGATTCAAATGGACAGGGAGACCCAAAAGGACATTACTGTGACAGATAAATTAGTCATTAGGTGAGCAGTATCAGGTCTCATGAGTTGCAATCTATATTTAGTAACTTATGCTGTTTTTTACCCAGTGTCCAATCACTCATATTAATTCTGTCCTTTTGTTTTTAGAACCAAAACCACGTACTTTGCTGAGATCAATCTTGGAGACCTCTAGCTGTCCAGGACACTCACTAGCTTAGGTATACAGGTGTTATGTATACTGTTTTCTAGTCTATTTATTAAAAAAACCCACCTTCCTATTTTACCTTCATCTTGTGGAATTCTAGGCTTTTTGAAACACATCCATTTTAGTCATACATTTTAAGTTAATTGAGCTCTTTAGTTTTTTCCTTCTGCCCTGGATGTGTTCATTTCCGCTTCCTGGCTCTCATTTCTGTTAACCGTTTGTCCGTGTGCAATGTCTGTATTTTCACTGACATATCAGGGGAAGGTTTCACTCGGTTTGGTGCCTACAGCCAGATGGTATCTTATCCCATATTTGTTCATTATAAAGTGCTTTCATTATGTCTGTCTTTTTCACTTATCTGAGTTAAGATGATTTGTTAAGATGTTTGATTCAGACTCACTTGCAAAGTCAAAAAGGGAAGTTTCACAGCAGTTTAAATGCTCCTGCATCCTGCATGCCCATGTCACTGCGTGGAGCAGCAGGATGGTGGCTGGATAAATAAAATCATTGCTTTTTTTTTTTTTTTATTGCTAGTTTTTTTCCTCAGCTAGCCTGGTCTCCTTAACCAGTCCACGCCTCACACGACATGTGCCAGTGCAAGGGAGGGGACTGAAACACGTGGCTGATCCATGACTAATCTCTAAAATACCCATTCCATTGGGTTTCATCCTTTGTGTGCTTTGCTTGCTGTTATGTCTTTTTTGAGGTGATCATGCTTCAGTTCTGTCTGGAGCTTTCACTGAAGCTGTGTTCATTCTTCTGACTCTGGACTTGTTGAGGGTTGTTGAAGTGCCTGGTCTACACAGGTGTCTGATGCGCCCATCTCCTTTCCTTATAGGAGGGACAAAACACAGTATCAGGTATCCGATCTAAGATATTCTGGTTCAGGAGAAGGACTGCAATTTGTCTTTTTCCTTACAATACAAGTTCCTATGTACCAACAGATACAAAAACTCAAAGTCTCAATTCCATATTGTGACATGGCTCAGACTTCAGTAACACTATTAAAAGGAGAAAACCTTGTCTTACAGTTTACCTCCCCCTCCTTCCCTGCCTTTGCTGTGAACCTGTTTGCTCCACACCAGTGGAGCTCAGTACTAGCACTGCAGTCTACTAAAGGGCCATTTCTGCGGGGCTATGAATGCATTTTGCAGACTGCAAGCGAGTAACATCTACAATCTTCTACGAGCAGCAAGAGGCAAAGGGATTATTCTTCCCACTAGTGATGATCAGCCCTTAGGACAGATAGCAGCGACGGCTTCAGAGCATGAAGTGAGCCTCTACAGCCATCCAGGTATGAAGTCAAGATTGCTGTACTGAACTGAAAGTGCAGATTCTAAAGAATGTAATCAGCTCTGGAGGAATCTAGGCAGGCTGCCATGGATAATAGCTTTCCTTTTAGGAGGAACACTATAATGATTATATGAATGTCTTGAACAGTTGTAGTCATTAATAACCCCAAGTAGACAAGAAGTCTCCTTTCCATATTATCCAAACAGCATTTTACCCCTACAGTCTTAGTACGGTATTGGTTTCTGGTAAAATCCAATATCTGTTGGATATAAACAACTGTTTTAACAGTGCCTTTGTTTAGTTTCTTGCTATACCACCCAATGGAACTAACTCTTCCTCTAAAATGGTGCTCAATCCACGTTGTTACAGTAGACTAAGGTTATATTTATAGGGAAACTATTTCCATATTTCTGAAAAGCTATTCTTATTAATGTCTTATACATTTTTGAACAATAGAAACTCCTCTTCCATGGCACATGCATATGAAAGCTGTGGGAGTTAAGACTCTTCTAAAATTGGCAGGTAGTGGAGCATGTAGACATTCTTAACTGGATAAAACCAGGAGAAAATGGGAGAGTTGAAAAATAGTTTGGGAGTCCAAGAACATAATGGAATTCAGAGTAGATGTTAAATTTTTAGAACTTCAGTCTTGCATGTCAACATTTTAAAATGTCAACAATATAACAAAAATAAAGTAGATGTAAACAGTGAAATGTATTATGTTGCTTGGATCTTGGCAGTCACTTCCAATGAAATAATAGCAGGAAATTATAGAGGAAAAGAAAATGGTGAAATCATTCTGCAGTCATTGGGTATTCATGTGAGTCTTCTGTGTTGAGATAACACTTGGGTTTATTTGTATTATAGAATGAAAGATTGCTGTTATAATTGGAAACTGTTAAAGGTTGTGTAGCTCAGGCTAAAGGTTATCCAAGCTGCTGCAGCAGATATCCTAATTCTAACAAAAGATATACAATAAGGACAGAACATTATAACTGGAAGTGTAATCTAAAAATATACATAGAGCAAGAATTCTGCTGTGCTAGGCACTTGTTAGAGCTGGTAAGAATTGTGGTTGTTTTTTTCCCCAGTCCTTTAAATATGTGATGCTATATTGAAACTGAATTGTACCATTTTGAGATTTCACATATGCTCTTGTCAAGGAGTGCTGATTTTGGTTCCTGAGTGATCTCTTTTGTGCCCGAGCCTAAATTCTCTTAAGGTTTAACTTTCTGTAGAAGTGTTCTGATTAGAAGTACTGTTAATGCTAATGAGTTACGTATGAGGGTAATTGATTCAGGTCAGAGTGTGTTTGAGAGTAGGAGTAGAGACTGCAGGTGCCCTTATATAGTTAGATTAATTGCCATACTACCTGGTATGAGATCGAGATGAATGTCACTTAGACCTCTCTCAGCTAGCCTGGTTGGTTGAAACTTTAGGAACATATGCAGTTGAAATCCAAAATGCATTTAACATGGCAAACTATTTTAGCTACCAGATTAAAAACGTCATTGTAGGATCTGTTTTTGTGCACCTCCTAACTTTTAGTGGTTTTGTTTAACTCATGAAAATCTTCTGCTCATCTAAAAAAAAAATAAAAATCCCACAGCCAGCACAGCTGGTGCTGTAAGATGCTAAGACCTAAATTTGCACGTGTAACTTACCTCCTTGCAGAACTTAGCCAGCAATGTGTGATGCATAGCAACATTAAAAGTGGCACAGAGTTCACAGATTGCTCATCGGCTCAGTCACTTTTGAGAAGGTTATCTGTTGTTTGCCTGTAAAAATCAGCTATTTAAAACATTTACTTTTGTTCTCCACTGTAAATAAACATGAACTGGCTTCATCTCATCTGTTATGTTTGTGTACACCAGAGCACCTTCCTGTGTCATGCAAACTCTCAGCCTGGCTAGTGCAGCCTGGAGGATCCACCAGAAAGGGAACCTTCCTGGACTTGGAGCTGGAAGGAATGGATCCATCGCTATTGCTATACGTAATAGCACTGAGGCACTTCAGCCTGTCTAAACTAAGCATATTTTTTTTTTCCAAAAGAAATAGGAACTTGTGTGACTGACACCTCAGCTGGGCTTCAGGAACAGCTGGTACCTGCTATGAATACTCTGCCAGTTGCTGCCAGGGCATTAGTCAATGTGAATGGCTTTTGCTGTTCAAGGTGGTCTGAGGAGGATCAAAGTACAAGATGCAGCTTCTTTTGTTTTCTGCCTAGTTTTATAGTTGGTCAAAGTCCTTTTGCACTGTTCTGTCCTGGGTGTTGGAGATCTTGCCTTAAGTTACTCTCCTATGTTAACCTTAGGAGATGGCTGTGCCTTGTTGACAACTCTGTTGGTCATGGACTGAGTTGTATTTCTTTTTCTTCCTTTTGCAGATTGAAAGCAAACCAGCTAGATAGCAGTTTCAAGGCTCACTCTTCTTTTGGTTTAAGAATATCAGTGTTGTATGTACAGTTTCCCATGCTGTATGATCTCATTGCTCTCAAAACAAAAAGATAGAGCTGGTAGTTCAGTAAATGCATCAGTTTAATTATATTCAGACTGCTTATCATCCAAGCTCATTGATATATTCATTTTCGTGGAGAACTTTTAAAACAGACTCTTACTGATGGGCATTTTCACATTTTAAGTGGTAAAATCTGTGTGATATGTTCCCCCAATTTCCTGAGCTTATTTATGTGGTACTGGTGAGAGTGACCCAGTTCAAGTCAAAATACTGATGTACAATACTGCATTTATTTACAAACTTGTGAAGGACATGAATCTCCCTGTGCGTGCATGTATGAATAAGAGGCAGAGAGGATCTTTGTGACCGTGCATTGAAGTGATCAAGACCATAACATGTATAATCAGTAGTGACAATTCCTTTGCAGTTTCTATGGGATAGGCTTGGCACACCTGGGTCCCAGCATCTTGGGGTGATCAGCAATCCAAACAGTAGGTGCCAGTTTCAGTGAGGCAAAGCTGTACCTCAGGGCAACATGAGAGTGGCTCGGGTCCAGGTGGAATCAAGCGTGGTAATAAGATTGGCGCAAGCCCTGGGGAAATACCTTTGGCATAACACATGGGCTTCCATGTTAAGTCCTACTACTTGCTACCTTGCCTTGCCAGATTTTGGTTTGAAGCTACTTGGTGAGCTTTGGAAGCCGAGGGAAGCTCCGTGTTGTAAACAAAATCCCAAAATGCCACAGACAAAGGACACTGTTAAATTGATTCATGGCAGAACGTCTCAATCAGGTTTTTAAGAAAAAGAAAAGGTGAAGCAAGGCTTGTGTATCTAAGCAACTGTAAAGCCTTCACTGTTGCCATGGGAGGTTTTATCAGTGACGCGGTGGTCGAAATTTTCCTTTCTTAGAAGTGAAGGTTGTGGTAGGAAGAAGGGGTTTTCTAGACAGAGAGCCTGTTCCTGCAGAGAATCACCAAGGAACAGTCTGAGGCAGTCACACACACACAGACAAAGGTCTGATCAAAGCAAGAATGATAGAACTCAGTTACTCACAAAATATAAATATGAAGCCCCCTTGAGGCTCTGCTTTTGGCATTATTTATCCTATCACAATCAGTCTACAGGTAAAACAAATGCAATAGTTTACCTAAAAAGATAATTCACCTTCTATTTCCCAATTAATCTAACAAAGCAGAAATACTTGCTGTGGCTTACCAAGCAGACTTACAAAAGCAAATCCTCAACACTTATCCATAAGTAATTATTTTCTTCTTTATCATACAAAACAAAAAAAAAGGGATGCATTATGGGTATTATCTGATGCTGAATATTGCTGAATATATGCATTAATATGGCACTTACATATGGTGTATGGCTTCTGACTGGCAGGATTCTCATTCAGCATTACAGATGTATGGATCAGGCTTAGTTTGAGGAAAGGTTTAAGAGACTATTTACCTACATTTGTGGTTTGAAAGGTGGCCAAGGAAAAAGAACAAATTCCTTGCATGGTAGTTGATCGGGGAATAGATTTATAAATTAAAATCCGGAGTTACACTGGTTTCTTACTCCAAGAGTAAAATGTTTCAATGTGTTCCAAAGAGCAGATGCCCAACAAACATCTTTGTGCAGGAAAAGGAAACATTTCCTTAAACATCCTGCAGCAAACGTGACTGATTAAGCTTCCTTTTCCCTCTGCCTGGTGCATTTCCCTTCTTTGCACAGACAGGATCTAACCAGATTTGCAGGGTATGAACTGCAGGTTACTTTCAAATTCATAACTATGAAATGGTTCGTTTAGCAGGACAAAGGCCAAGCCGGCAGACACCCTTTTTCCAGCTCAGCGTGTGCATAGCAATGGGAGGGTGGCAAGGAGCTTTTGTTAATCTCAATCGAGTTGGCAAGAATGCTGCAAAATGAAGTCTTTGAAGATGTTTTTTCTTCATTTTTAAAGCAACAGTTTGTTCAGAAAAACTTGACAGTCTTGCAAAAAGAAAAAAAATCTACCGAATATTGAAAGACCTCCTTGGCAGTCATATAACTTAGGCGAATTTCCCCCACTAACAATTAACTTTTACAGTTTCCTTTAATAGCCCCTTTTTTTTCACAGGTTCTATTCTGATGCATCTGTGAAAATGTTTTTCCACCCAGCTTGAATGCACTTTTTAAGAAAACTGAGTGGCAGAAAGGATTTAGGGTATCAGGTCAGGTTGGGGCTGATCCAAGCTGTAGTGAGATTTTTTTTTTTTTCCTTCTAGTTTAAACGTGTAGGAATTGAAAGCTTAAAGAGCTTCATGCTTAGAGTTGTTCTTAAAATAGTTGGGACTCACAGTCCACTTCCTAATGTACTCACATCACAAGACCAACCGCTGCTACTTGCTCTTTTGTCTGAGGCTCCAGTGGAGAGCCCAGACAGTGACTGCTTTGCAAGGGAAGTTCCCGCTTCCCCAGAGATGACCCAGCTCTTCCCACAAAGGTAGCCCAGGTAAAAGTTGCCCTTTGGGCACCGACGTCACACCCCACCTTGAGCCCGAACAATCCAGTACCTTTGACAAAAACCAGTAAACCTGTTCAGAGGTTGGTTTAGATGTTTTTATTTTTATGGGAAATCATAAATACAAAATAAAAATAGTAAATAAGTGCTATAGATTTCTCTTTTCATTGGGATGAGGTTCAGGCCTGATCCTGAGCATTTCCAAGTCTTAAAGTTCAGAACTAGGTCTTTGCTCCTGGAAAACAAAATCTAGCAAAAAACAACTTAGACTTTTACCCTGAAGCCGGTGACATCAGGAACAGCGTTCTCTTGGATTATTTTTTAAAGCACAGCAACAAGTATACTGAAGGATGAGATTAAATATAAAAAATATGTTTTAAAATGGGCCCCACTTCCTGCTAGTATTGTTTGGTACTGCCCCACTGACCTCTGCAAAATCGTGTTACGTCAGCACCGAGTTACGTTTTTGGTAGGATGGTGCTGTGTTTACCAGTACATACACAGCACTGACTTCTTCCAAGAGATCTTGCTGTGCAGTTGTTTCAGATTTTGGTTCTAAGTGGACGCAGCCCTGCCATGACACAAAGCTACATATCAAGAAGTTTGACTTGTTAAAAAAATTTCCCTTCTTAAGGCATGGGTTTCCCTCCCTCTCCCCAAGACACGAGATCTGATTTGATTTGAAGTGCTAGTGATGCACTGCCCGGGAAGATTTCATCTTTTGGTCAGACGCAAAGTCCTGCAGCACTTCTGGAGGCTCTACAGTAAAGATACATGCAGGCATGTCTGTTGGTGAGGGTTGATTTTTAGTTCTGTAATTTGAGACAAAAGAGAGTAAGGTCCAGGATTTGGGCTAATATCGGTGGACTCGTTTGCTGGACACAAGAGGGCCGAGTGAGGGTGTAGCATGTCTATGGGCTGGGTGACAAATACAGTTGGATATTATCATTTAAAATAAAGTAACCATGAAACAAATAAAGGCACCAAATCACATAAGAAGCCAACTTTGGTAGATTTCTTGCAAAATATATGCATTTAAATACATTTACAGTTTACAAGGTTACATTGTTTAAAAAAGTTGCAATTATGAAATACAAAATATTTCATTCTTGTACCAAAACTACATATCACATCATAACAACAATATTATAGCTTTTATTTAAATGCAGATGGTGTAAGAACTGCACCTCTTCATAGAACGGAACCAGTTCTAGACATAGTGCTCTGCTTTTGCATTGTCTGATGGGCTCAGACCCTGCATGTTTAAAAATGACAGCAGTTATCTTTAAAAGGGTAAATCTTGTGCTCAGTATTCAACATCAGTATTTGCAGGGGCAAGGCTTTAGTCTCTCATTCAGGTCTGTGTACATACTGATACCACTGGGATTTTACGTTTCCTAGGCAAGCCAAGAACACAGTCAATGTAAATCTCTCACAAACCCACAGTTATGGTTGTCCACAAGTCTTGGCATTATCAGGAACTTGTAAGATTTAACGCTCACGTTAAGCGTGCACTGTAGTGCTAGGTGGTTGTGAGGGACCCACGAGGTCGTAGCATTGTGCTCTGAGGAACAGAAGCAGCACACTTCCTCGCTAACTCTTGGCAGAAATCTCCTTATGGCAATACAAATGCTGCCATGGTCTGTAGCAGAATACTGTGTTGACTGAAAAGCAGAAGTAATTCATATGGAAGAGTATCGCACCACCCCTTAACCCTTCCTTCAAAAAAATGTTTCTCTGCAGTCTAAAGTGGAAACGCGTATGCTAATATTCCGGGCTGTGGCGAAGTTTAGCAGGTGTTGAACTCAGAAAATAAAAGTTATGCTGCCCAGAGCATCATCCTTCCAGTCTGCATCTGCACAGTGTTACCTGGGCAGTAAAGAGCTGAGACAGCTACGACTTCACATCTGATTAGCCTGCAAAAAGTCTCAGTCAATATATTTGGTAAAATTCTTCTAGCATTTTTTTTTGCCTGATTTGGTAAATGAAAGAAAAGCATGTGTTAACAAAATATGGTGAGGAGCCAACCAAGTGCATGCCCAACCGAACACACAATTCAAAACTGGCAGCAAGCAGGGTTCGGCAAGAAAGCCACGGAAGCCATCCATACCCCAACCGTGAATACCCACGGCAATTTTTATGTTTCCAGTCTCCTGTAGAGCAGATGAGAGGATGCAAAGGGATGCCCTGCTGGAGCCTGGACACACAAAGATCTCCTGGGTCTCTGAATCTAGTTCTCCAATAATTCTGGCAACGAGGTCATATTCAAGTAAAAATAGAACAGAAGCTGATAAAGGAGAAGGGATGAAGAACCTCAAGCGGCAACCTAGTACAATCTGGTTTGTACTCCACTCAACTACCTGAAATCTCTTTCAAAGTCCTCAAATGCACACAGACCAATGCACTTTTCTGAGGGACTGAAACAACTGAAGAAAATCAAACACCCTTCTCCAAACAGTTACTTGCCTGCGTGATTAAGGACCAAGGTTACTCTCCTTTAGACAGAATCCCTACTTTAGTTGCCCAAATAGAAGAACAAAAAAACTCCTAACCAGTGAAAGTCCCAGCGGGAACAGCCAGACGCAGGTTTTCAGGAGAGACGATGAAGAGGGGACCCTTCTCCTCGGCGACGGTGCACACCCGGTGCCCGAGCAGCAAGCGCGGGGGTGCAGTGCTCACCAGTCTCTCACGGTGCCGCCGGGAAGGGCCGGGAGCGGCAGCGGGAGCCGGGCGGGCGGCGGCGGAGCCCGGACGGGGCGTCCCGGCAGACATCGCCGCGGCTCGCCCGGGCTCCTCGGTGCCCGCAGCCGCCCCGGGCCAGGGAGACGCCGGCTCGGCTGCTCTGTGCGGGTCCCCCCTGCCTAGGGCTGCCGCTCTACGGGGGTCCCCGTTAAGAAGAGACTCTAGGTAGGGGAGCGCTCCCGGCCCCGTGCCCCGCAGCGCCGGCTCGCAGCCGTCTGTCCGTGTCCCCGCGGGGCCGGGGGAGCGGGGCAGCCCCGCTCAGACGTAGTTCTTCTTGTCGTACTCGCCGTTGGAGGTGGGCCGCCGCGGCGCCGAGTACTTGACGGGGAAGGAGGTCTCGTCGCGCTGGGAGCAGGAGCAGCAGCAGATGAGGCAGCCCCCGAAGAGCAGCAGGGCCGTGGCCGCCCAGCCGATGTAGAGCGCGGCCCCCATCTCCCGTTTCTGGGACGGCGGCACGGTGGGGTCGTAGAAGTCGCTGATGACGATGTTGGCGAACCAGCAGAGCGGGACGAGGACCAGGACCCCGCAGAGGATGTAGATGGCCCCGCCGGCGATCACGATGCGGGACTTCATCTTGCCGGGCTGGATGCAGTTGGTGCACTGGGCGCCCACCACCGTCACCATCAGCGCCACCAGCCCCAGCAGCGCCACGATGACGGTGAGCGCCCGGCCCGCCTGCACCTCGGCCGGCAGCGCCAGGATGGAGTCGTACACCTTGCACTGCATCTGCCCCGTGCTCTGCACCACGCAGTTCATCCACAGCCCTTCCCAGATGGTCTGCGCCACCACGATGTTCACGTCGATGAAGGCCGACACCTGCCACATGGGCAGCCCGCAGGCCAGGATTACCCCTACCCAGCCCAGGATGCCCAGCCCCAGCCCCAAAATCTCCAGCGCTGCCGAAGTCATGCTGCTGCCGCCGCGGCCGCACCGAAGCCTCCGGAGAAAGGACGGCGCAGCGCACCCGCTCCGCTGGTCCCGCCGGCGGCTGCCCCCACGGCTCTGCGCCCCGCCGCCGCCGGGCAGCGCTATTTGAGGAGCCGCAGGGCGCCCTCCCACCGCCCGCCCGGCCCGGCCCTTTCCCGCCGACGGGGGGGCGCGCACGGTGGCTGCGGGCCGGCAGCGGGGGCGGGGGGCGGGAGCGGCTGCGGGGGTGCTCCCGCCGGAGGCAGGGGAATGGCGGTCCCGCTGCCCGGCCCGGCACCCTGCTCCGGGAGGGGTTCGCAGGGACGCTGCCTGCTCCCAGGAAAAGCGGAATCTCCTCCTGGGTTTCTGCCGCGCAGCCTCTTTCCTTTCAGTGCCGTTATCTGTGTGTTTCCTATTTACTGATACAATCCACAGCCGGACCTTCAGTAGGCACCCAGCGGTACGGGCGTCCTAATTATCAGAGCCTAACTGATCATTTCCGAAAGGACTGAGCACGCTGACCGACCTGCACACCCCTGTCTCGCACTCTGACAGCAAAAGTGTAAGCAAGCACCACAGAACGACTTAGGAACCTCCCTACAGATGGAAGAGCTTTGAATATGGGATCTGCACATCATCTGTCGGTACTGATAGGCGGATTCTTAATTCGGTCCAGGAAGAATAATCGCTATTAGCTTACACCAGGCACGAAATTCTGTTTTGATACTGGAGCCAGGAGCAAGGCATTCTGTTTAAATATGTTGCCACAAATATTTCAAACTTCACTTTACTGTTTTGGTTACTCAAGTACATTTTAAATCTTCATGTTGTGTCAACGAGTTAAGTGCCTGTATCAAAAAGAGTGTCTTTGCAAGAAGTTTCATCTTCTGGCCATTTTAATTCCTGCGTTCTCTTCATGGACCACTGCTGTCTTGGATTGTTCTTGCCAAGAAAGTTTGATTCAGCCCCTGCAGGCCACCAGCAGCTCCCAGCCCCGCAGGCTGGCAGATGCAGCGAGCGTTGGTGCTGTGAATGCGGCTGTTACAGCTGCAGCAGAAAGGGAACAGACCTCACCAGCTGCCTCACTGCATTATGGCATGTATTATGGCATGTAGAGATTTGTGATGGAAATATTAAGACTGATATCAATGCAGCATGAATGGAAAAAGCCCATGTGTGAAGCAGAAGTGGCTGAAGATGCAATAAGCACAGGTTAAAGGAATCACATGCATTGACATCTGAGGATGTGACTGATGCGTTAACACTGAGCAATGCCCTGCTTGCATGCTGGCAACTGCTGATGACTCCTCTGCAGGGGATCTGTAACAGGAAGATGGCAACAAGGTCACAGCACACTGGATGTGGCCTTTCACTTCTTTTGTTTTTTTCCAACCAGAAGAGACACTTTAGCCACAAGACACCCAAAAAAGAAACAGAAGAACATCAGCAGCTTGTGAATCGTCATGGTGTGGACGTGCTGACACATGACAACTGCAGCCTGCCATTGATTATCTCTGCCTGAGAAGCTGTAAACATTTCTAGCATGGAAAATGTCTTCCCAACAGAGACTGCCTGGTAAAAGGAGTTAAGAGGAGTTATCTCCTCTTCCAGCTGCATATGAAATACATACAGTTTACTTCAATTATTTAAAACTGTAAATTCCAATGTGGAAGTCCAGGAGGAATGTGTGACTGGGGCTGTGCAGTCTGTCAAACTGAGACTGCTTACAATCACTCAGGAAAGTCCCTGGTGTCAGAGAGAGGAGAATGTGCAAAATAACCAGCCACAGAGACAGAGATATCTCAGAGGTGAACAGGAAGAAACCCAGAACACAGACTGAAACGGCATAACATCTGTATTTATGATGATAATAATGATTGTATAGAAAACAGCACAAGAGAACAATTAGAAAAGGGGGGGGAGAAATGCCAGTTATCTTAGCCTGTAAGCACAGGAAAGCCCCACCCTTGCCACTTGCCCGGGAGCACAGAACTCTGAATTTCCTCCGATAAATGGCCTATGTGTGCTCCTGTGCCGGCCGGGAGGCACTCGTGGGGCCTGTGCAGCTGCGCAGGGCTTCAGGCTGAGAAGGGAAACCAGCTCATGGCTTGTGCTACCTCTGCAGCCCTTACCCCACCTTCCCCTGCTACCTGTTACCGAGCAACTGATTCCTACAAATCACTTAATCCATGACAATTATTTCTCTGGGGAAATACATGCTTAATACTCACAGAGTAAACCAACCTTTCTGCTTAGAGGCGTTTCTGTTCCTGGTATTTCACCTTTGTTTGTTTCTTTTCCTTAACCCAGATATTAGGTTTTATCCTGGCTGCTGGCAACAACCTCAATTTTTAATTACTCTATTCCTTGATCCTGAAAGTGAGCGCTTGTTGGACAGACTACCCTTAATGAGTCCACCAGTGCAGGGTGCTTACTGGTCTGCGTACTTGGCTTACTGGTCTGCGTACTTGGCTTACTGGTAACTCGACAGAGACAGCTGCTGGGGGGCCTGAGGACCCCATCAGCTTCAGCACCTTGTGGCTTGTGATGGTGTTAATATCACCATTAATGCAGATTAATTTACACTCCCCAAAATGAAAAGGTTCTAATTTGTTAAAATGAAACACAAATCAGCATGATATTTTTCTTGGGATATTAAGTAAAGAAATCACTACTTAATAAATTAAGTCCTTGCTGGTGAAGTCTGGATTCTTTTCAGTTCAAAGGCATGATGTTCTTGCAGCAAAGTAACTCATGAACAAATGACCATTAATGCCATTACATCTGTTGCTGCTCCAGCTGTACATTTATTGAACTACTCTTGGAGGGATACATAGGGGGGCTTTGCAGCCTGTGAAAATGGGCGGAAGTGGTATTCAAGCTGAGAACAATTGCACAGAAGCCATACTATAGCAAGAGGGGCTTTGGGATTAGAGGTGATTGTGTTTTCTCTCTTTTCCTGACATAATCAGGACAAATACCAGACGCAGAGTTACCGGGAGGGCTGGTAAGGGGGGTCCTGGCTCTTACCAGCATTGCTTGTCCTCGTGTATGAGCCCTGTACCATGGCACAGAAGAACTGCTGTGCTCAGCCCTCCAGTGTCACTAGGGGTTTGCTCAGCCCCAAAGCATCCCACCAGCAATGTTTAGATAGATTTGCCTTTTGGGACCTGAAGTGTTTGTTAGTCTGCAGAGCAGGATTGGTTTATAGCTTGTGGAGTGTCCCTTACCTATGTGCTTCTGCTCCATATCATCCCTAAAAAGTTAGGCATCTGGAAGACAGAGAAGGAAATGACATTTGGTATCAAACTTATGCACAAACCTAGTGTTGTTTGTGTGAATAAGACAGAGTATGAGTCAAAAGATGAATTAAAAGCCCAGTAATGTCAAGACAGCTTACAATAACTTTTGCATCAGACATAAGCAAAGGTAAAAAATCAGAAATCCTATTAGACATAGATTTTGTGCCATATTTTGTCTTCTAACTAGTACTGAAAAAAAGGGAAGGAGATTTACAAATACAGAGATGTTAGGCAGGGGCTGTTCTTTATTTAGAAAGCTTGAGCTTTCTCAGTGAAAATCACTCCTTTTTGAATTATCCTTTAAAATGGAACTGTATTTCCCAAGAGAAGAGATTTAGTTGGAGCTTGAGTGCACACACTGTCTTCCACAGTAAGATTGGCCTCCATGAAGTCCTTACATGTCCGCAGTTGGCAGATGCCAACGTGTCTTCAGATCAGTGTGACACATCAGAAGAGTGGCATGTAGGAATGAGTCCTTGTCAAATGAGCAGGTTATTACAAAACGGAAGTGCACAATTTCACCATAGGATTTATCTCAGCATCACTTCTTTTGGAAACAAGATGAAGTGGTTAACACAAAATTGCCACTTCCTCTCTCAGTTAATCTTTTGAACAAAAAGGAGTAATGAATGATTTAAGAACCACACCAGAATTTTGCAAGAGGGACCAGAAATGCTCTATGACTGGTGCTAATGATGTAGGATCCAACACCTTTTTTTAGTACAAGAGTTGGAACTGCTCTTCAGGATTGAGAAATCCATGCCCATGCTACTCTTCCCCCTCAGTGGTGATGTGACAAGACTCGTGTAAAAGAAAGGAAGGAAACAGATATACGTAGTTGGAAAAACGGTGAAAAAGGTTACAAATCTGCTTCCAGCCTTCTTGTATTTGCTGCTGTATGGCTGTATGTCCTGTTCCCAGTAAAGTTGCCCTAGCCCTGTATCAGTCCCTGCACTTCACGTGCATCCTCTGCCTGCACTTTTTTGGTGAACTGCCCACTGGCTCTGCCAGGGAGCCAGGAGAGGGGCATTCTGGCTGGGCTATACATGGTGGGAATACTGAGACAGTGTTATGAGCCTTGTCCTCACATAATGAGAAAATTGATTGTGCTAAACCATCATTAGAACTGAGTTCCACACCTCACTGCTCGAATCCTCTACACACAAACCTCTCAGCCTCTCCCTGGTTGGAAATAATCTTCACGTCTCTATGTCTTACTAAAGCATGCTCCTGACGGGAACATTTCCAGCCACCACTGTCAGGACCAGCTGGGCTGCACTGGTGAGCTGCCGTGCATCTAATTCTTCAGCACCTTGTTTTCTGTGGCTTTCCAGAGGACACTGCGGTGTCACTGGACAGCCATAACCCTGTGTTAACGGCATTTCAGGATGGTTAATATGGTGAATGATGGCCCTTTCCCAAAGTGTAGAAGGTCCTCTCTGTAGATGAGCATCTAAACAACCTGACCGTCCCACTCGCCAAGAGATCACACTAAATATGTGCTTAGGCCATGTCACTTCAAATACTTCTCTTTAGTGCTATGGGCAGCTCTTGAGAATGTATTAAAGCTTGGGCAGGCGGGGGGGGAAATCTATAGGAAATATACATTGTTTCATACCTAAGGGTCCATTCTATGTCAGGTTTCCTATCAGAAGAACTGCAGTTTAATTTTGTACTCTTCCAAAGTTAGCCTCCTTCCATGGATTGTGGTGTAACAGGATCCTGATAGATCTCTTTCCCATGTAATTGTTGGGAAATCACATCAGATGTCGTTTTATAAAGAACAGCGTCAGCAAGGACAAATGCCATTGTTTTAAATATACATTGCAGATGTTGAAAGTACTTAATAAAGGCATGGCTGTCAAGTTACTGAAAACTGTTCAGGGCTAGGGATGGGAAACATACTACGTTTCTCTAGTGTTGCAGGAATTTGCGTTCCTGAGAACACGTAAGAGGTCTGGGACACCTCCTCTGATTATGAGAGTGAGTGATTAATTCTCAGCTGTGCTGTCCCTATTCTTAACATCATATCTCTGAGGCAAGCCCCGTCTTTGGGAATAGCATGCATCTGTTTTTTCAATCTTGATTCCCTTCTTAAAAGTCAAGTTGGTTTCCAGTAAGAGGAAAGGATGGCTGTTATTGGCAAAAAGATGCAAAATGTCTCTTATTCCAGAGAAAATTTTTAGATTCTTCTTACTGTTACTTCATTGCCATAATTAGCATCTTGAAAAGGTGGGCTTGTGTGTGCTTGTAAATGCAAAAGAGACACTTCTGTTCCTCTGAGACTGCTATAATTCAAACACAATCTTCATTTCCTATACTGCATCACTAAAAATGCGTCTTTTTTTTTTTTCTTTTTGCAGCAAGGGAAAACACTTATCTGTTGCAGATTTTCCTATGGATCGCTAAATAACTTGTAAAGCAGCTTGTGACAATAAATCCTGGTGCATCCACAGATACTGACTTCCTGTTCATATGCTACCAGAGCTCCAGCTCTCAGCTGCACCCTTTAAAAGGGCTCAGCAGTGAAACCAGCTTTCAGCGGACCTGACATTTCCAATTCCCAATGCAGCAAGTCTGCAAAAACACAGAAGATTTGAGGTGTTAGAATGGTTTACCCCGTTAGTGATTCCGTAAATAAAACACTACACAGAAAAATATTTTGATCAAATCACCACTTTACTAAATACTAACAGAGAATGGGAAGTTCACTCTTAAATTTCTGTCTATCACCACAGCCAAATACTGAAAATTAGCCCAGGGAATATCTAAATTACGTATCTGACATTCACACTAGTTGTGTTCAAAGTACTTTTTTCTCTGGTACTCCGTTAAAAAAGGGTGTCACTCCCAGTGTGCAGCTCTTAAGTATTTATTTCTAAAAGGTTTGATCCTGGAGCCATGGACTGTAATTTATCAAAGCACACACAAACATTCTGAATCAAACACAAACTTAAATCTTACGGTAATGGAAAACACTTATACATATGCTTAAGCATAAGTTGTTTAATCAGGACTTGAGTAATTTTATCTCCAGGAAAGACTGGGAGAGTTCAAGATGCTCAGTGTCTTAAAGCTGTGGGGAAATATCTCCATGAATTGCTCTTAGAGCACAACCATTACAGCAATCACATAGAATTTTAGGCTCAAATTCCAAATATTCATCTGCTTGAGGAACAGACTCAATTGAAAGAAAATAAAATTAAAAGGGATCTCATAACTGAAAAGATATTTATTTTGTCTAATCAGCATATTTCCTGTTTTGTTTTAATTTAATATAAATAATGCCGAGGAACATGGGGTTGTTTTATCTATGAAAACTCAATTTAGTTTTCAGTTATATGATGGTATTTATTTTATTATAATCAGTATTACACCATTTTCTCTGTTAAGGAGCAGAACAAAAGATACAGAATGTCTTTTGCTGAATGGATGAGGTATTTCTAACTTGCTAAGACGTGACTCCACATAAAGTTAAGATTTGAATTCAAGGAAGGACTCTAATTGTGCTTTTGAGAATGTAAACCTAGATGTGTCAGGAAATTTTATAAAAGGCATTTGAGCTTCCAAGGGAAGAATAAAACAAAATTCTTTCAGAAATAATAATTATGGGAATGAGTGTTCCACAGTCAGGCTGCTGTTCACTGCATTAACATTTCTAGACTATTTAACCATTTAGGAGGAACAGTGTTCTTCAATACAACAATTTCTTCTGTTTGCACCTCTGATAATACCAGTGTGAGAAATAACAAATATGAGTACATCTTCTGTGGCCACGCATTCTCTGCAGGTTTCTGCAATGCAGCATTTCTCAGTTACATGCACCAAATAGTGCCAGTTCTACCGCTCGGTGATCGTGCATACTGTAGTTTCACAACATGTCTCATAACAGTTTTCAAAAGTAACAAAAGTACGTTTTCACCAAGTGCGTAGCACCATGTGAAACTCATTGTCAGAGGATGCTTTTAATGCCAAAAGTTGAGATGGGTTCAAAAAGCAAGGAGAAAAATTCATGGAAGAGAAAACTATAAAGATAAAACTTCTGGCTCAGGAAGCTGCTGAGCTGCAGATTGCCGGAAGCTGGGAGGATATACAGACCCAGGGCTACTTTTATCTTTTCCTAAGCATCTGCTACTGGGCCCTGCAGAGGCAGGGCACTGGCTAGAACTGACCTTTGCTCTTACCCTAAGTGCCCTTCCTTATGTTACTTTCTGGCATAACGGGACTGTTTTGGGAGGATTGTAGCTTCCCTGAACATTTTGAGTGACAGTTAGTCAGACATCTGATTCACCCATGACTTGGGAAAATTATGGGTATGCCTCAGTTAACGAGACATTTGAAATTTCTGGAGAATGTTTCACCCATTGCACTAAATCCTGTCAAAGGAAATGAGTGACAATCATGGGAAAGCACTGACTTCCACTAGACTCTGTGTTGATGCCAGTCTATAGTCTGGCATTGTCCCCGCTAATCTCTTGTAATTTCTTCAAGTGCTAAATAGCTATTTGTAATATCAGTTTATGTTTGTAAATACCGTGTGCATCACAGTATTCTAATTTAGTGAAACAAATAAAAATCGCCACTGTTGTTCCTGTGGTGACAGCACAAAACACCTATATGGATATCCATGGAATAATTTAAAATAAAACGATTTCTAAAAAAAGACTGAAATGCCATCTTTAACTCCTCGAGAAGGTGATATATACCCGTACTTTGTGTTGTAATGTTACACTTTGTTCTAGGAAGTGGAACTTGGTGGCACTTTCATTGGCTTTTATCTTGTTCTTATTCAGATCACGTCAATGCTCGGTTGATAATATGAGCACAATGTGAATTACCAAATAATACCAGTCTGCCTTCAGCAGCGTTTGTTTCACTTCCACATTTTCCTGTTGTGGGCTGCAACCCCGTTTGCTTAATGGATGGAAATACAGACAAAACAGAAATGTACTTCTTGGTATTCAAAACTCTAAAATCCAAAAGGTTTGCTGCTAGATTGCTGCTAAATGACACATACAAACTGCCCTCTGCAAAACGTTCAGAGGGATTACTAGGAACTTTCCTGAACCCGGTCCTTGCAGCTGGAAGGTTGGAAGAACCCTTCCCTGAACTCCTGCTGATACTGTTTTGATGTTGTCGGCCTTGTATTGAGGGTTTGGGCTGTGTAACGCTGTTTCACCATGAGAAAGTGATCTGGTTCTGTGTCTGACTGCGGGTGTCATTTACACTCTAGGTTGATGTCTGCTGGAGTCCCTGATACCTCAGAGAATCCTGCTCACCCCTTCAGCGATGGCACTGACCCGGGCAGGATGGCTCTCACCTAACCAGAGGGAATGCTGCGATGAGAGGGAAGATGGCAATAGTGTAGGTAAAATGAGTACATTGGGGGTTTTGCACAGTGTTTGGGAGGGAAATTTGCTTCACATGTGGACAAGCAGCTGAAACCAAATAAGTTTATATCACATCCTGCATTATGGTCAAACAGCACAAAGTTTAAGCTACGTTTCCCCCTGGCTACGACACCTACAGTACCAAAAGCTTCTGTGCTGTGAGGACTATTGCTAAAACCTGCTGTAGGTGCAGGCAATTGGAAAACTCAACAGTATTTGGGTAGGAAATAAGAATCAAACAATTGGAGAAGGAGGTATTTTAAGCAGAATGGGCTTTGGCTGTGTTTCGTTCCTGAAGGTTAGCTCGTGTGCGTAGCTCCGGACTGGGACAGTCCGCACAAGGCGGATGTGCCGGTGTGCTACCAGCGGGGTGTGAAGTCGGGCTGGTGAGACGGATTTTTGTCATTTCGAAGTCGTTACCGCTGTAGCGCTGGCTACCGTGTCCTGTAGCCGGAGCGCAGGGACCTCCGTGAGCGGTGGCTCTGTCAGATAAGCCGTTCTCCCACGTTTTTTTTTTCCCTTTGGAATGTCAGCAGGATCGGGAGATGCTCCGTACTTCGGAGCAGGGCGCTCAGGGCCATGCAGGAGATGACCGGTTCCGGGCGCTGGGTGCAGAATCCCCGGGGACCTGAGCAGCGCGGCGCCGCTCCCTCCCGCGGGATGGGGGGCCGGCCAGTGCAGCGCGGTCCCGGGGGAGGGCACGGCGCACGGCGGGTTTCGAGCCCGCCCCACCGGGGCCGCGCCGGCTGGGAGTAACCCGGCAACCGGACGGCCCGGGGGGGGAAGCACCCGCCGCCGAACCGCCACTCGCGACGGCCCAGTGCCGGACCCACGCGTGCGGGCACGGCTCCCACCCCGCGTCCCGCCACCCCGAGCGGGACGGCAGCCCTGGGGCGGGGGAGGGTCGCCATGGCAACGCCTCGCCGCACGCCCGCGCGGCACGGGCTGGCTGTCCCCGCTGCCACTCAGGCGGGAGGGCGGGGCGGGGGAGACGCTCTATCCCTCCTCTCGCTCGTCCCCGGGCCGCGCCTCGCCGCTATCCTGGGAAGCGGCCTAGACCATAGAGTTGTGTGGAAGGAAGGTAGGCGGGTGCTCGGCCGCGGTGGCGTGTGGGATGCGGGAGGGCTGGGCACGGGGAGGTGGCGAATCGCGGCCTGGCAGCCTGGCACCGGCGGAAGCAGCCGCGGGCACAGGTAAGCGCCGGGAGGTGGGCAGAGGAGGTGGGCGCCTCTGCCCCGCACACCGCTCCGCCCGGCCAGTGCCTGCGCCCCGCAGCCCCGCGGGTCGGCCCGGCCCGGCCCGGCCCTGCCCAGCCGTACCCTGCCTGCAGCCGCCGGCAGGGCGGGCTCGGCCCCGGCCCGGTCCTCGGAGCTCGCTCACCACGGCCTCTGCTCCGTGTACGGGCCTAGCGACCTGGCTCCGGCCTCCGCTCTCTGTCCGGGGCGAGGATTTTGAGGCTGATGTGTGAGGAGGGGGGAAGCGTATCGGGGCAGAACCCATGAAACCCCGCCGCCGCGTCCTGGGCCGATTTGTGCACGGGTTTATTTGTTTTTAAAGCAAGGGGTGCGTTACTTTTGACATCTGGACAAGGCCTCTGTGCTGCTGGGATCTGCCTGGCGTGGTGTAGTCGGGGATGCGGGGCGAGGATGAAACAGGAAGCTCTGTCTCCGCTGAGCATTCCTCGGATGCTTTTAACATTGCAACCCTGAGTGTGGCCAACTGCTACGGACCGGGATGCTGCGGGAGAAATGCAGAGCAGCGCTACACAGAACGACGCAGACCTGATTTTTGGGGCGGGGGGGGGCTTGAGTTATTGTTCACATGCAGATTAGAGGCTGCATGGTATCGTGGGACTTAAGCATGGTTTGAAAGCGATTTGAAATACTAAATTATGACTCTTTGCTCTGCATTGCCAGTATTGAAATGGAACTTTTAAATAAAGTATTTAGGATTAGAGGTCTAGACTAATGCATTGTTTTTCCTAGACCTTTTCCTTTTAAGAACAGTGCTCCTACATGATTCTTCTTCTCTTTGCTTAGTTCTTGCCTCCCTTTGCTGTGCATTGTCTGCTCTTAAGTCACAGAAGCGTAACAGGGCTTGTAAAGACACAGAAATGTGACTAGTTTTGATGAACAGAAATACATTCCCAATAGTAATCTATATTGTATGTCAGTGGTTCAAATATGTTGTCAAAATGAAATCTTTAAAACTTAAGAACACTGAATACTGATTGAAAGGCAAAGCAGTGGCATATACTTCGTTTGGTCTACCTGCAAGTGCTGTAGCTGTTTTGTTGTTGTTGTGGCATTTGCTGTTAAATTCTGTATTTAGTGGAAGTGATACAGTCATTTTCCTTGGTAAGAGCAATGTAGAAATTTATTCAATTGTTGATGTGTAGAAAGGATTCCTTCCGTTGGTAACATCTGTCTCTAATGAGGAAAATGGAATAGTCTGGGATTGTTGGTGTAGAGGGGGTGATCCTTCTCCCTGGTAGCTTCTGGGAGGAGGTTTCTAAACACAGAGATGAGAACACACTACAAACAATGCATGGCACAGAGAACAGGCTCTGCTGGACTCGCTGTTGTTTGATAGAATTGGGTGATTCGTACAACTTTGACAGCATAAGCTACCAGAAAGAAAGTGGTTAACTGCTTTGCATTTGAATACTCCTATATCCAATTTGGAATAGAGTGAGGACATTTTTTATTTTCACATAACTTCCTTGTTTCTCTATATGCAGGACGCTTGGAGAAGTTCTAAATCTTTTAATTATTTATATGCCTCAGTACTTGTCTCTGACATTTCTTTGTGGGTTTTTCTAGCTCTTTTTGTGAGAAACCACAAATATTGGTATTTTACTGAGATACTCCTGGTGTTTCTCTGTTTGTTTTAAGTCGGAAAACATGACTTCAGAAAGCTCTTGTTGTAGAGACCATTTCCAACACTTGAAAACCTACTTACGTCTTTACTGCTTTCTGTGGTTCCTTTATTAGATTATTAAATACTTTCTTTTAAAGAATCTCAGACGGGGGGGAAAAAAAAAAAAGAGGCCTCATTTGAAGTATCAGGAGGGCTATTCTGCTTGTAGAGATAACTTTTAAGGTCACTCTGAAGTGATTATTTTAAAATGTTGTTTAATGTCCTTATATGGAAACACTCTGTGCGTCTTTCATAGCTTTTTCTTTGTGCTGGTTCCTTCTAAGAAGCTCCCAGCCTGCCTGTTCCTAACAGTTTTCTTCTTACATCCTGACAGGAACAAAGGAAATGACCCATTTTCCTTCCTCTCTCTTTCTCTCTCACTGAAGTACTTTTCTTAGCAGAAGGCAGTAGGATGGCGTGTTCCAGGCCCCTGTGTTTTGGAGGAGGCAACCATAACTGAATTTAATGGTCATCTGCTTCCTTCAGTTGCCCAGCAGCACGTTGTTTAGGATAGGAATTTGTTGGAATCCGAAATGAAACTTTATTACCTTATCCACAGTTCAAAAACTGATTTGAAAGTTCCTATTCTGTAGCATAGGGTCTCCTTTTTCTTCTAGACCTGCTAAGTGAGGCCCACAATTATTTAGAAGTAAAGTTTTGCTGCTTTTTGAAGCTGATACAATTGTATCTTACCTATTCCTTTCTCTTTGAAATATTTTGCTTATGCTGCTTTGCTCATCCCGTAGTGAGTGAAATAGTCCTTTGAAGATCTGAAGAAAACAGAACAGCTATGGCTTGCTCTGTTTTGCGTCAGTTGTTGTTTTATTTTTCAAATTTTATTTTTGAAAATTGATGAAAAATTAAACATCGAGGCCATCCAGAGTGTTGTCAGACACTGAACCTGATGTTATTTTAATGTTGGACTTGTATGTATGCAGACAGACCTCAGGATTTTGGCAGTCATTGATGTACAGCGTACTCTGGTCCATTGGCCAGTTATCACTTGTAAGCACACTGCTGTAAGCGCTGTGGTTATTTGGTGCTGTGAGAAGATGTAACATGATGTTTTGCTAATTCTAAGGTTTTGATTTTTTTTTTTTTATGATACAGTAAAGCTTCAGGAAGACAGCTTGTGGTCATCTGGGGAAGCTGGTTGGTTGAATGATTTTCTAGCAAACCTCATGAGGGCAGTATTAGGAATTGCAACGTGTTGAGGGTGATTAGTTGAGGATTCATTTGAACCTCACTGCTTCATTTAGGTGCAGCAGCAGGTTGTTTTTTTTCGTTTGTTTGGTTTTTTTTGTTTTCAGCTAACTTTTAGTTAGAATATTTCTATTCTAACAAAGTACAGTGGGAAATAACTAACTGGATGCTTGTTGTACACAGACATACAAGCCTGGGTTGCAGTCGTGGTGTGATCAGAGCAACTGTCCTGCAGCTTTGGCTACAGCAACTTTTTGGTCAGAGTAAGACATCAGGTGAAGGTAGTTTGCTCAGTAGAAAACAGGCTTTCTAAGTCATGTTTGTGGAAAGATTTATTGTAAATTTAGCTTTTTATGAGATGACAGACTAATTTTGAAGCCAGATGTGCTATAATCAGTTGAAAATTTTGACTCTTCTGTTTTTAATCAAGTAGCTTGAGTATTGCTACAATGGATGTGACTATACTGTCAGTTGAAAGCAGAAGTAATTGGAGAATTTGCTGTACATGTTTACATCTGAATTGTTCCCTCTTCTCACCTTTAACTACAGGCAGCTGCTCTGGGTCGCTTCTCGTCTGGCGTTATTGTGAGAGATGGGTCAGAAGGTCTAGCTACGTTAGCACTCAGGCAGTGACTACTGATGAACTTTTCTAAGCTTTTGAATTATGTTACTGATTTTGCAGACAAAGGTGACAACAGAGGTTTCCAAACATAGAAGCAAGATGTAGACAGAGCAGTGAATGACATCTGTCAGTGAGGCTGTGACTGTCTTTTAGGGATCTGTAATGCTAGTTGGCTGGAGGCCAAAATGAGCCCTTGTGTATTGGTCAAACAAAAATAAGCTGGTTTTTTTTTTCAAAACAATTCTTAAGGGATGTTTCTCAGGCTGTTTTGAGGCATACCCAATTGGAGGCAGTCATAAGATAGTTAGGGTCAGGACCTCAGTTTTCCAGGCAGTGGATGTATTGGGCTTTCTTTAGCAAGCAAATGAACTGGATATGGGGGAAAAGTAGTTGGGGGAGAGAAAAACCAACCTTTGCTTGCTTACAGGGTGACTGACGTCTACACAGCTGCCAGGATTTGAAATGTCTGCTTCAGGGCAAATGAAATGCCATGTGAGCTGAAGATGTATTTTCTTTAAAATTCCAAGTTGCAACTATGCAAACTTTGACTTTTCCTTTAGTCCAAAGCTTAGCATTTCTCTGCTAGGATTTGACTGTCCAACTGCCAGTGTCAGAAACGGGACTGTATCCTGCTAGAATGAGTGCTGTTATCCAGCAGGAAAGTGTTTCTATCTGAACATGCAGGTGCCTGCATAGGTCACTTCCCTGCTTTCCTGGGCCAAGGGCTGCGTTGTCAACAAACCAAGCTGTGAAGTGCTCCTGCCACTTCTACGTTTCCTGTCAGTGCTCTGCGGCCACTCTGTATAAAAGGGCTTCGCTATTGTTGTGATAGCTAATCTATAGCACAACTAACATCCTTGAGTGAAAAGATAAGGGCTTGCCAAAACCCAGCTGTTCTGGGTGGCTTGAAACTAAAGAACTAATCTTTTTGCTAGCCCTTTGAATCAGAGTGAATTTGCATGTCCAGCATGGGTTAGCCAAGTGCCAAGGTTCTGTAATGTTTGGTGTAGTGTTTGCACTCAGTGATAGTACCTTGAAGTGACAGACAGTAATGTTGTTACCTTTACCCGGAAATCCCGCGGGTGCCCTGTTCTCAGGAGAATTTTTGCTTGTGGGCATAGTTCCCAAATACAATTTTTTGGACAACAGATTACATTCACCTATTTGTAAACCATATTTAAAAAACATCTAATTTGTGAGTGGAAAGGGTAAAAATTGAAGGAAAAATGCTATTCTGTGTAGGGAGTTTGGAACAGAGATGATTTGAATTTCAGGTTTTATTAGCTAATTACAGAATTGGAGAATTTAAAAGAAAAATTACATCAGGAGTACCATGCGTACTCAGCATTAGCTTTCAGTAGATATTTTTCTTTCTTTAAAAACAGAGTGGAAGAAAGATCTTTAAGGATACTGAATTTTAGTATTTTAAGTTTTAAAGGAATCTTTCTGTTTTAAAACTTTTATGTATTTAAATGAAGTATTCTGGTTTTGATAATCCTATGTAATTTCTTTCATGTGAATAGCTTCACAGAAGCAGCTGTTTTGATTATGGCTTGTTTATTCTGGTAACCTTTGAGTGTGTGACACTTCATTCTGCTAGAAAAAAATGTGATTATTTTATGCAGCTGATTAGTTCAAAATGAAAATGAATGTAATCTTCAAGTCAGCTGATGTGTGCTATGGATTTTATTTTCCAGTATCTGAAACTTGGAGTGACGAAACATGTCTCAGTCGGGTGAAAAAGTAAAGGTAAAGAGATGGCTGCATAGCCAAAATTTTGTTTAGAATCTGTTCAACTTCTGAAAATATCTGTGATTTTACTGAAGTGATATAATAGTGAATAAATGTTACCTTATTGCTTCAGATGCATTTCTTAAAAGGAACTGTTTGGTAGAAACAGAGCTTGCATGGGATTCTAGTGAATAGGCTTTTGGATGCTTGCCAGATGTTGAATGTTTGCTTACACATTTAGAATGATTTCTTTACCTAAGGAAATTTCATTTGACAGACTTCCATTTCTAATATTTTTGTCTATCTGTGTGGGTTTTAAGAGGTTTATTAACAAATAACTAATTGCCTTTTAAATTATTTCCCCTATATCCCCCCTGCCTCACTGGAAGTGTGGCATTGTGTAAAAACTGTTCTTGTCATAAACTCATCTGTGAGGAAAACATGTAGTTCCAGCTAGCTCATAGGTCCCTAAATCAAGTGTCTGCAGTTCTTCTTTAGGTTCCTGTTAGATTTGCAGACAATTGATAACAGATGGTGAAGCAGAATGCCCTTTTTATATATCTTGAGTCTCTTTGATAAGTTTTTCAGGCACGCTTCCTGCTTTTGTGTTAGAAGTTAATTATGAAGATAGGTGAACAGCTTAACAAGCAGAAGGTAGATCTCTGTGTGATTGTATTTGGTGAACTGCATTGCTATACGATGTTCTTGGTTTTCTACATGTGAGTGAAGATAGTAGTAGCCGATATCAAATTTGAACATATTTTTTTGGCTTGTAGCTTAAAATCGGATTAATAATAGTGTGTTCTTGCAAGCTTGCAGATTTTGTTGGTTTGTTCTTTTTTTTTTTTTTTTTTTTTTTTTTTTTTTTTTTTAATCCAAGGTGAGACTTTTGTTTATGTGCAGTCCAAGGTACTTAGCAGAGGTCTATTTATATCAGACTGCTTGGTAAATGGGCCTGTTTCAAGGTCTGCCTTGCTACAGCAGCAAAAAATTGTTTCATTCTCTGTTTTCCCATGTGCTTTATATACCTCTGCACTTTATTGTATAGAATCAACTGAACTCTGTTTCAACTTTTTAGGGGGAAGGGGATCTCATTTATACTCAACTTTTGTTTTCTTGTCAGTTTTCCGACTCAGCAGGCTATGTGGGATTCGCTAATCTACCCAACCAGGTTCACAGGAAATCTGTGAAGAAGGGCTTTGAATTCACACTGATGGTGGTTGGTAAGTGACTTGTTTAAGTATTTTTGACCATTACACAACAACAACAACAACAAATTTCTTTCACGTAGACGTATGTTTTCCTATTTAGCAATTGACTGTTATACAGAAAAAAAAAAAAAGCTTTGAACCTCCATACACTCTCTAATTAAATCTCATACTATTTTGTCATGTTTGGTGGGAGGGAGTATTTGTAGTGATTAAAGATTATGAGTTTGAGCCAACGGGACATTCTTGTATTCCTGACTCATCAACAGATGGTAGGGATAGTTGCTTAATCTTTCTTTGACTCCCATTTCACCAGCTGAAGGCATGGATGCACATGGTGAATATCTTGCTGTTGAAATGCTGGTGCGATTCTTGTGTTTTCTGCTCTTCTGTACTGAGTCACTTTGGTATTATAAATAAACTTTTAATTTGCTTGTTCTGTGAATGAGCACCTGTGGGAGTCTTTGGAAAGTCCTTTAGGCACAAAGTTGTTTTAAGTGACATGTTGAATTATACTTGCATTGAATCAGTTTAATGTCATACAAGTGCAAAGGGAGTCCACAGTACTATCACCTTTTTGTAGTATTTACCTTGGAATTGCCTATTTATTGAAAAATGAAAATGAGAAGAGATGCATCACACTTCCTTCTTATTTTTTGTAGTACCATTTGGGATTATTTGGTGACAAAGAGTTCAGCAATATCTGTAAAATAAATAGGTAACTTGTGATAAGTGTTTATTTCATGTAGCTTCTGATGATAAATACAGATAGCTTATCTCTAAGATTAGTTTAGTAGCATCTAAAATAACATGGACAGTTGTTCTAAATGCTGACTCCTTTGATTCCTTGAGTTAGGAGAAAAGCGAGTTTTTGAAATTCAGATTTAGTAGTTGCATTTACAGGTTTGACTTTATTACTTTGATATAGGACAAAATTTGTATGACCTAAAGTTCTAGAATTATGGAGCTTCTTAGGTAAACTTTGAATAATTTTCTTTTTTCCGTGTCGTGTTTCGTAGGGCGTATGTGGCCTAACTATGTGGATGTAAAGCTTAACTCTTAGTTTAGGGTTACTTTATTCATTCTCCCTCCTAAAAGTGTTCCAGGTACTGAAATTTTCAGTAAGAGTATTAAAGCTCTTTATTTTGTAAGTTTAAATGAAAAAAAGCTTTTATTTCCCTGAAGTAATCTAACTATCTCTAGAACTATAGTCAAAGTGCTGTATGACCTTTTAGCTTTTATTGTGAAATCTGTTACAGTAAACTTAGCATTTTCATGTAACGTTTATGAAAACACTAGAGGCTTGTTTTTCCTGTGTTTTTTAAAGTGCTTAGCTGGACCTTTGATGTTTTTATCTCAAAAACTAGTGTGGATCCTGATGAACAAATTATTTTTCCTCCTTAACGTGGGCTTGGGGAAAAAGGAGGTGTGTTAAAAAGCCTGGAGTAAAAGGCTTATATGCTTAATAACCTGAATTTTTTTTGTTTGCAGGTGAGTCGGGCTTGGGAAAATCCACTTTAATTAACAGCCTGTTCCTGACTGATCTTTATCCAGAACGTTATGTTCCTGGAGCTGCAGGTAAATGTGGTTTTGCTGTTCCTCCAGCACACCCCCTATGAAATTTCATGTTCTTTCAGTTAACAGTGCTTCATTCTGATGATGACTTCATCCATGATGCACTTTCTTCATGCTGCCTAGATGTATTTTAATCCTCCAAATTCTTTTTTTGAGCTGTCATTTTCCCATTTAAATGTCTTTCAAAAATTCAACTTTTGATCTTTCTTCATCAATTGTTATTTAAAAAAAACCAAACCAAACAAACCCAAACCTTTTAGGTGTCAATATACCTAAATGTGGGTTTGCTCTAAACCCCATTTTCTCTAATGTTTTCTACCTGTAATGCCTTATGTCCTGATTGGAGGTGTAAATACATTTTGACAAAGAATGTAGTGTGCTTCTGAGCACTATAATTTTTTATTTTTGTGTATTTTTGTGAGTAAATCCCCCTTTTTTTTTTTTTCAGTTCATTACTTTTTGTTTACTCACAAAAATGTGTTGTTAAATTTTTACTAGATAGGTTGGTGTGGTTTTTTTTTTTTTTTTTTTTTTT
>WHYT01014878.1:127195-198048 GCA_009806455.1 Tetrax tetrax | reverse complement strand
AACAGATGCTTTGGACAGGTTGGTGCATTTTAGTTCAAACATTTTTTTTTGTTTGTCTTATGTGGGGACAAGTTGGTTTATAGGATAGAATCAATACTACCACTAGAGCAAAATGTGTAAATTGCACAGAGTCCTTTCCTTTCAGCTTGTGTGATGTTAAAATCCATTATCTATATTGAGTTTTCAACAGCTCACTTAAGTGGTCCCATTAAAGAGCAAAAGAGTAGTAACCTCTCTCCCCTGGAACTCTTCAAAGACATTAATTTACTAGCACTTGGTATTAGTTATCTAGAGAAAATAGGTGGTATACATAGATATGAAGCTTGTATGACTATGTTTTAACTTTGTTTTTCTCATGCTGCTAAAATATCTGACTCCTGGCAAGAGCAACTACTGTTTTGAAAACAGCCTATTACAAAAGAGACACAGTCTATGTCTCATCATAAAACTCACCTTCTGTTCATGCCTGATTTATTTTGGAAAGCAAAAATTGGAATTCTGGAAAAATATAGTTGAAATTAACATTAACATAAATAAATATTAACATAATATATTGTATAAAGAATAGAAACAAATGTAGCATGTGCTTAAAGCACTAGATATTTGCTAAAAAAAGACTGCCGAAAGTAGAAGCAAGAAATTGGTTTTCTTACTATTGGTAAAGGCTGCACAATTTAAACTACACAGATGTGGTGATCAATGATCAAGTTATGAGAGAGAAACAAGTCACGTCCCAACACCTCAGCAGCTGTATCTAAGTTCCAGTGATGTTTTTAAAAGAAATATTTCAACTTGCAGTTGAGATGGTTAAGTTTACACATTTGTACAGTCAGGCAGGTATGTGGCAGAAACTTAAGTCATCCCAGCGTAACTGGGTCATGATTAATCCTGTGACCTCTTGCAAATAATCCTTTATATTGTGAGTAGTACATGCCACTGGGAAACAGAGTAATACAGCCTAGCATAGGTTTAGCTTTGCATTATGAAGTGGATGGGATGAGAAATAAGACATAAGAAAATTTATTTCTTATATGTAAGACGTAACGTATAAAATCTTACAGACAGTAAGACATGTTTTTCCCAAGACATCAGTGCATATGAAATTCACTGTCCAATTCAGAGACAGATAAATTTATGTTGCTTATCGATAGGCACACTGCCATTGTATACATCATAATAACATCATAATAGTATGAAAATTTAATTTTATGTTGATAATTTTACTATTAGTTCTTAAAAACTTGTTTTGTTTTTAGATCTGCTAGGCTGGGTGAAATCCATTCCTGTTTCTACGTGTTGATATTCTAATTACCCGAAATTGCACGTTAAGAGAGTTACATTGTAGTAAGACAATATATTACATTGTCATATTAGTGCAGTTTGAACTATTAACTGAGATGCCAAAAAGATATCTTCATTCATGTTATTTCACATTCAGTTATGAATACTTCGTGCAAGCAGCTACATGCTTTGTACACTTCTCATTCCCCCAAAATGTGAAAAATACCCACTATGGTCACAGATTTATTCCAAATCTCCCTGTATTCAGCCTGCAAATAAGTAAATTTAAAAAAAACAACACTCCTCTCCCCCTGAAAACCAGCAGCTAACAACAAAGAAACAAATACTGTCTTACAACCTCCAAGAAATAAGAAATCCCAACACTATGGTCAATGAACAATAAGAATAATTTTTAAAGCTAATGTTACAGGTATATTTCATTTTATTATATGACAGTATTCATTCACTATTTCTTCCATTTTGGAAATTCTGATGATATTGGTGCTGCTTTCTGGGAATACGAATGGCTGACCTAAATGGCTATGTTAGGAGCAAATATTAATCACTAAACTCAAATCAGATATAAAGTTTCTCATGAAGGTGTAAACATTTTCTATATATTTTGGATCATGGCCATGCAGAACTCCATCTGGAATCTGCAGTCAGATGCAGTGTGAGCATTATCAGTAGCTTTCATGGATAAGAATATATTAAGTTCCATCAATCTCAATCACAGCTGGCTAAATTTACAGAAAATCCTGACTCTTCTCAGTCATTAGCTGTATCTGCGTTGGACCTAATAAGAGATACATCCAAACAGAGAAACTGGTGAGACTTTGGAGACCATAACACTACCCATCTGTTTCTATGTAGTTCTAACTTCCAACAGAGAGTGGCATTTTAATGTAAAATAATTTCAGGTAGCACTATCAACAGCCAGTGGTTTTGCAGTCACTCGCACTCATTCTTTCCTCATTTCTAAAACCAAATCTCAGTTGCTATATTCATTCCTTACGTAAATGGTGTCTTTATTGTGCATTGGCAGAGCATATGTTTTTTACAAAAAATGTTACAAACTGTCAGCAGCACAGGAATCCATGATGGATATTGGAAACAATAGTTCTCAAACCAGAATCTCATGTCTGAACAAACATGAAGAACTGCAATCCTCCCTAAGGAGAAACCATGGAATCCACTAGAGGTATGGCATGAAGCAACAGTTAAGAGGCTTCCTAAATTTTACTATTTTTCTGTGTGTGCGTGCTCCACAACAACCTGGAGAAAAATATCCACAGCGTCACCAACATCTGGAGTTCAATGAATGCTATTGTCAAACTGAGTCATCATCCCTTGTGCTGGGTCCAGAGACTGACAAAAAGAGGTCAGTGTAAGCACAGATGCATACAATGCCCAGGCATTGATGTGGTTATCAATATCACATAATAATGCAAGATTATTTGTTTATTTACTTGAAAGCAGTCAAAACACTTGAAGAGCCCGAAATGGAGAATATGTAGGTTTTTTAAAACAGGCAAAATCAATGAGTATTTAGGAAAGCATTTGAATTGAAAACTCTCATGCAAATTGCTTTCATAATGTACTATAGATTTTTCAAACAAAAAATAGTTTTGTGCCAGGATGCATTAGACCTTACTGTGGTGACAAAGCCAATGTCACATCAAGTTGCTTCAGCAGAGCCCACATGGTTTTTCAAGCTAGAAAGAGAAAGACTTCCTAGTTGCAATTATAGTCTTCATGGATCTTCTAAACACATGCTCTTATTCTTCAAACCATATTCTTGATTTCATCATAAAACTCAATGTACCTGTAGAAATTCTCAGTCTCAAATTCATGCAGAATATTCTGTGACCTTTTTACGACTTCAGGAAAAGACATAAGCAAGCTATTTAGATATGTTTAAAATCATGTTGGATATCTCTGAGGACCTTATATCTCAGCTTAGGATGCTTCTGAGAAAGGAGTGAAAGTATTTATCTGCAGAGGTATCAGATTCATATAAAGGCACATAAATCTTCATCTCATTTATATTTTAATTGTAGTGGTGGAAAATCTGAGAATCTTTGAAATAGTTTATTAAATGTACCAGAGTACTTGTGTGCATGTACGGAGGGAGAAGTAAGAGGTTTTTCTTAAGATCCTGCTTCAGAAGGCAATAATGATTCTGAGTGACTTAAAATTTGAATGCCTTTTAAGCCAGTTGTCTGTTCCTCTATAAAGGAGCAGGAATACGACCCATTTTATTCCAATATTTTGTGCTCAGAAGTATACTCATCGAGGAAGTGAAATGAGCATCGCAAAATACTTAAGACATCACTTGTGCAATTTATGATCAAGCAATTTCAGTAAAAGAGAACAAAAGATGTCTACATTTATTCAGCTCCTTATATGCATGCCTAGAATAACTTGGTGTATTAATTATGACATTTCATACTTGCTGTATATTGGTGAGGACATTTTTCAGAGGCAAGGATTATAAATAAATAATTTTTTTCATCTTTGAATTAATATTTGCCAAAGGAAGCAAATGATCAAAACTCTAAACAATATTTTATCTCAACTAGAATCTCTTTTGTAGTATATTTCAGGTTTTTAAAACATCCATGGCAGCAGGTGTTTCTACAGACGTTTGTGAGCCAGCAGTCCCTCACCTTAGAAGAATTCTAAGGCTTTCCAGGCAACCAGTCTGGTGTAAAAGGAGAAGTATTACTATGTGAGAAACAGTGGGAAGCTCAATTGGGATTTTTTAAACGGAAAGAGTTCTTCAGCTATGACAACAGAAATTGTTGCTATCATTACTAGTATTCTTACTGTTGTGAAGTTATCAATGAGAAATGTAATGGTTTTGTGTAGAAGCTAACAGATACTTTAAAATTTGTGAACTTAGTATCTGTTTTACTCCATTTTATTCTGGTGCACCGTTATTTTTTGGTTTCTCGTAAAATTATTCTGGAAATAGGTGTTGCAAAAAAAAAAAAAAAAAAAAAAAAAAAAAAAAAAAAAAAAAAATCCCTGAAGGATCATTTACAAAATGATTCCATCATGATATTTTACTAGAAATAAAGAAAATACACAGAAAACCCAAGAACATAAATAAACTATATCCTAATACTTGCTAGCTCTTTTCATAGAATCATAGAATGGTTAGGGTTGGAAGGGACCTTCAAAGGTCTTAAATAAACTCATTCTGTCTGGGCTGGCCAGGTGAGCCTCTTCTCCCACAGAACTTGAGCACCACTACAAAGAATAACCAGGAGAGAATTGATGATATAATATAATTTGACAAGAAATAAACAAAAAGTAACAAAACACCCAACAAACATAAGTTGCCACCTATAATTTTACTCCGGGGTGGAGAAAAAAATTTACCCCCCTTCAATAACTTATAAACTTTTCATAAGTGACCTGTTTGTCTATCTACTACTGTATTTCCAGTGTTTCTAAGACTGCTGTACCAAAGCTGTTAACAGCAATTTTAAATACAAGCTTTATCCATAATGTGTCATGCTTTCTTTCCATTCTAGAAGGGCCCCCATAGAATGGTCTCTGCTCATCAGAACATGTATTCTGGGCACAGGCAGCCTCAACAGCCTGAATAACTCTAGGTTTCACTCTTGTCTGAATTGTTTGAATATAAGATCAAATGTTAAGGGGGCTCTAAATTTGTAATATACCTTCATATACAGCATTGATATACACAGTACTTTTGGTTTGGGTTTTCACCAATGTTGCACTGCATGGAAGAGGAAAGAATTTCAGTTGCAGCGTGACAGACATCAAAATATTTGCACAAAGGTTAACATTTTAGGGAGTAAGAAAAATCAAAGTTAGTGTAATATTGCATACTGATGCACTAAAATCACAGAAGGATACAAAGAAAAAGCATCGAAAACAATTAAGCAGGTCTTTTAATCTGCCTTTTCAATTACCATGATTTACACAGTTCTCTGAACTGCATAAATCTCTAAATGCAAGTTTGTTCTGAAGGCAAACTTCTTTTGGAAGAAAAAGGGAAAAGAAGATTCAAAGGATATACTTAATGTTTAGCTAGAAATAGAGAAGTGGAAATCATTTTAGTACCAGTACTTCTGGTACTAAATATGGGTAGGAAAAGCACTTTCAGTCTTTACGTATGTGTAGATCACTTTTCTACCACAAAAATAAAAAGACATATTTAAAAAGAGAAAGTGGTTAAAACACATTATTTCTTTTAAAGTTTACCTAAAAGTAAGAAAGACACACTAATGTTTGGGTAAAGACCTGAATTTTTTTTTAAAAAAGCACCATTTCAAAATAGTTAGCTTTTGGGTCTTTTAAAAGACCGAAGTACTTAAAAGGTGTCCTGAATCAATTCAGAACTTTGTCAATTTGACCTTAAGCCAAATGACTATCCAATGAAGAGTAACAGACGTATCTGATTATAATGTTAAAAATTATAATCTTAAAAATTTTTAAGCTAATGAAAAAAAGTGTTCTCTTCACATGTTCAACAAATTCTTTATCCAGTGAACAAAATTTAAAAGAATGTGAACTGTTTATTTTTTTGTTTGTTTGGGTTTTTTTCCTCTTTTCATCTTTCTTTTTCCTGCCTAGAAAAACAAGACATACTTTCAGGAAATCCAAATTAATTGTCTGTCTTTGGTGACTGGATTCAGTAGACCAATTATTAATGATTCAGGTTCTCAGTGCATAATGGACAAGATATAACTAGATTCAAATTACCAGTTAACCTTTTCTCAGATGGATTTTGGTACCTACAAAATTTTCCATCAGAAATCAAAATGAACTACTCTACTATTCTGTGCTCCAGCTATTGAAAATGCTTGATAGTTTGAAAGATCAACAAGTTTGCACAAATCCAAATACAAAGCTTGTAAATGCTTTTGCAGACTGTGGTGAAAATCAGAGCCCTTTGTTTGGCCTTGAGCTGAAGCCAAACCCACAAGCTCTTCATACACATCAAAATCTGTTGTTATTCTAGAAAGGCAGAAAAAAAAAAAAAAGCATTTGAGCTGTAAATGTGCAATCAATAGTTTTGTCTGTCACTGGGGAGAACTAGAGCGATATTTCTGCTACGTCCTTGAACTGGAATGCTATGTCATCAGGTGCATCTCTTACTTTTCATTGGATAATCATTTGGCTTAAGCTTAAATTGGCAAACTTCTGAATTGATTCAGGACACCTTTAAAGCATTGTAGGACCATGTCTGGTTTTAAAAACCCCCATATGTGAAGAAAAAGCTTTCATACTTTTGCTACCTTCATGCTGTGAATGAAAGTTATGTCTTACCTGTTTCTTTGCCTCCGTTTATGCTTGATCATTGGCCTTTTGAATGGCTGCTTTCTGATGATATTTGAAAATTAGAGAGAAATATGCATTTCTAATAGACATGTTCCTGTTCCCTAAGAAAGCTCAAATACTTAGCATCTCTGTGATTTTGCTTGATGTTGACCCTTCACAATATTTGCCTCAAATACGTGATACTACCTTTTAAAATAAAAGATTTTTCTACTTAGCCGCCCAAAAATGACACATGCCTGAGTTCTGCCTTGCTTAATGTATAAATACAAAGTAGTATGGGTGGGAGTAGATGAGTTCTATTGGCACCACAGGATCTGAGGATATCAAATGCAAAGCAGGTGGGTTTCCCTTTGAAAATGAGGGTACTTGAGAAAACCTGTAAATGAAACAGCAGCAGACAAAGAGCCGATAAGAAAACCAGAAACAAATGAAGTCTGTTTCTTGCCCTTTGTGATGCTTTTGGTTGAGAGAGATGAAGAACTGAACAAATAAATATATCTTGATCTTTGCCTGTTCTCTATATTCTGACTTCAGTTTTCCACGTGCAACTATGAAGGAGTCAAAACACTCAGTACTCCTTTCTTTCTCCCAAGGTCTATTGTTTTAACAGTACCTGCAAGCAAAGAGCTGTGATGGCTTTGAAAGAGCCTCTGACTAGAGAGCATGTGCAGAATCATGCGTAATATTTTAAAAGCTATTTTATAAACTAATTAGATTAGTGAAAGAATTAAATTAAGGTCTGAAAATTAAAGTTCTCAAAGTGGGAATCTCCAGTACCCAGAGTCAGTAGATTTCTCCTTTGGCTGTGGCTATCCTTGCAGGTAATGGTGTCAGTGGTACTTGCAACAGCATAGACCTTGATTTCAGGAAAAAATTAAAATAACCAACAATTTTACACTGGGCATGAAATAAATTGATATCAGCTTTTATCTGTCAGCTACTTTTTACTATCTTAATACCATCACTTAAAAAAATAGAAGTACAAATTTACAGCTGAAGCATGATTTGTAGTAGTATGTTCTGCTAGGACAGTTTAAAAATCCATGAGGCTGAACCATTTGAGTATTCTATGTAACAATTTTGAGAAAAGTATAAAAATGTCATTATCTGGAACAGTTAATGATCCTAATTTCATACAGATTTAATAATCAAAGTTATCTTACAGAAGTGGGAAAAATATTTTTTTTTTTAAACTTCTGTTAAGAGGACTTTTATTAATTTTTTTAAACTTGGAGACTTCTAAAAGAATAATTTGCCCACACATACACACTTTAGCATCATTTTATAGCTGTACCCACTGAAATGCCTGGAGACCTCTAGTCGTGTACACTTATAAATTAAAATCGCTACTATTATGAATGGTGAAAGCAACCAAGTATCATTGCAGGCTTTCAAAATGTGAAATTTTTTTTTCACTTCAAAAATTCAAGAACTAATACTAGCTTCTTGATCAAAAGTAACTATTAGTGTCTCTTCCCTAGCCTACACTGAACACAAAGCTCAAAAAAAGTACTTTCCAGTAACCCAGATATTTGAACTATGACTCAAGATACAATTACTGTTGCCTTAGCGCAAGCTTAAACAATAAAAGCATAGAAATGACAATAACGCTTTTTGAAAATTTGTAACATATGCCACTTAAGGTAATGTGCATTTATTTCTTTTTTATGATACATTCCTTTAGAAATTATATAAATGCATGTTACCTTTTTTTTCTTGTAACTGCCTTGTCAAATGATTTTATTTTTTCCCAGTGGGAAGAATTGGATATGGTTATCCATACTTTGACCTTTATGGGACCCTGACTACTGGGATTTGAATGTCCTGATCTGCACCTTCTTCAGAACAGCAGTCCTACCTGTCTCTTCATCTGGAGGCGATCCTGGTACTAGGATCAGTGACAACTCAGTGACCTAGGTCACTGTTTTCTCCTGAAATAAAACTATGGCTACCAGTAAAGGAAATCTATCTCCTGCTTTTTGTTTAGTAGTTCCATTGGTAATAAAAATTGCACAACGATTAAAAGCAATGATTGTATCTGCTGTGCTCTGCATGGGTACCTCTTCATGCATTAGTAATACAGGTATTCAATAAAACCTTCATCTGCTTTCAGCTGACAATTGTTTAACTTTTCTTTACACAGAGGCTCATGTTCTTTTTCCAGTATGACAAAGCTTAATGGAGGTGTTGTGAAATGCTTTCATTGAAGATCTTCTTTAATTATATATGTCCTGTGTGACAAGTTCTTCTTTAGCATATGTTTCTTCACTCCAAGAACATCAGTTTAAGTCAGTGATCAAAGTGTAGCTGAGAGAAATTCAGTATATTAGTAAATCCAACATTGCTCTTGATGAACTCATCCTTTCCCCTGAAATTCAGCCACAGCACACCTGAATTAATCAGTGTATTTAAAGGTGCCATTCATACCAGGTACAGCCTGTTGAATCACCATAGAAATCAAAATAAAGTTCAAATAACTTTCTTACTACTTACTATGTGCTACAAGAGTAGCTTGGTTACTCTTTCGGTGTTTCTCTTCTGACTCTTTCCTTCTCTGCAGTATACAACATTGCCTTCTGTAGAGAAAAAGTGAACCTTGTGTAACTGATCACTTTGAAATTTAAAAATTTCAGTTCAAATATTTCACAATGCTTCTGTATCTATTTGGCTCTTTGCAATTCACTTTCAGAGATTCGGAATGTGTTTTTAAAAACAGGTCAAATCTGAAAATCTTTTCTACATTTTTCACACAGCTATATTTAAATGAGTTTAAAGTCAGCACAGTTGTTTTTACTGTGTTTAGAAAATTAAATCTTGAGTGTAGACACACTGAAAGATATCTCAACCATGCTTATTTCAAATGAAAAATGTTTATTCATTTAGCATGTTAGATTCAACTAGGTAAAGTGTGACTTAAATGGATTGCACAAATCTACATTTGTGCCCTACAGTGGTATAATGTAAGTGATTAATGTGAAAATGAGGGAATGCTGTCTTAATGAGTATTCATATAACCTGAGTGAGAAAATAGTTCTAAGAGACTATTAAATTGTCTCCGCCTGTTTGTATCAACAAGATATCAATTCCAAAGTGAAAAGGAAGAAACATCCCCTTAAGTATGGGTATGACTATTTCACATGTTAGAAAGCCTGTGTAGGGAACGATGGGAAATAATTACAGATGCGAAATACATGCTGGATCACTTTATCACATAATACGCTTGAGCTTACATGTGGTTAGAAACCGATCTCAGTTTGGGAATTGTTTTGGGTTTTGTTTCCATTACTTCGCAGCGTGTAGTGCTGACAGTAAGCTTTGCAGAATGTCATAAAAGGTCAGTGGCGGAGTTAGCCCTCAGCTGTAACTGTATCTTAACTATGCTGTAGAGGTTACAGAAACATGTAAATACAATTTTTAATGACAATATCATTTTATTACTCCTCTAGATATTAGGAGTCAAGTGTATTACCTACAGATGCTTGCACTCCGTGCCTTAGAAGTAAACATTCACTAAACGTACTGGTTTGAAAGTTCCTGTGTGCTTATTATATGCCACAAATCCCAGAGTTATACTATACTCCTCCAAGAGTCTGAAGCTCTCACACCAGTTCAGTTAAAGACTTAAGTCTTGAAGCCTCAACCCAGATTATGCCAGATCCTTGAATGTTAATAACACAGAATTCTCTATGTGCTGCATCTATAGGACATACATTCTGCTATCAGCAGTGTCAGCTAGAGAGTAGAAAAACCAACAACATGCACTTTCAATGCAAATTTATTTTTTATTTAATTTATATGCTTAATTTTCAACATAATTATGTTAAAAGGCTTGCCAACGAAGCACTTGAATAGTAAAAGTTGCAAAGCAGTTACAAAAAAGATTATTTCTCACTTACCCAGCTAAATTCTTATGGGAAGTACTGTGAAGTCACACGTATAAAAAGCTTTCATATTTATTGATCATATTTGTATAAATTAATCTCAGAATTATGTGAAAATAAAGTATTAGGAAGTTTAATATAATTGTACAAAATGAATTAACTTAACTGGGCAAATATTTTTTATTCTCTCAAACAGCAAAGTTGTTATTTATACCATCATTAGTTGGTATAAATTGGTGTTGCTCAACTGACTTCAACAGAGATATACAGATTTCAAAAATGGATGCAGTGGACTAATGTCTTAAAATACAAGATATCTTTAATAAACATTTGATACATTTTTAACATTAAACTATTTTAACTTGAGTAGGATATATTCCACTTTGTCATTAAGAGGCAGCTTGAAAGACAGATTTACTGTCCAATGGAAATTCCAGTAACTGAACATTTTCAATAATGTTTCTCACAAAACAAAATATAAAAATGAGGGAAAAAAAAGAATCAAGCCTTTTGACAGCTTAAAAGGCTGTGAGAAAATTCAAATCAGAGATGCTCAGATGTTTATTCGCAATATTTTTTATTTACACAGCATTTTTCTTCATGCTTGAGCTAAAACACTTCCAAAAAACAGATGTAATATCCTTAGGATCAAGTATATGTGGTCAAGGGCAACTGTTCAATTTTGGATGGGAATATGGGTAAACTGGAGGAGGTCCAAAGGGTAATTTCTTTTACAAGATCCTAAACAGACTTTAGCACTCATTAGGCTTTTTTTTCTCTTTTGTTTTTTTAAACTCGGGTTATTCCCCCCTATGTGAAACACAATTCGTAGACTCAGGCTTGGGCTTGAGGTCTTAAGAATATGCTAGGTTTAACTAATTTGGAAGTGAAGTCAGTAGAGGTGTTACCAAATGGGGTATAAATAAGGGGCTGTAGACCATACAGTTTATCAAACCTCTTGAACTATTCTTTAAAATCTCCTGCCTTTTCCACAGGTAGTTATTTTCTGTACTGTACTGACAACAGCCCTCAGTTTGATCATGGAGTCTGGTTGAGTCCATCCTGTTTAACCAGACAAAGTTTAAATATTTTATCTAATCAAGTTTTCCAGAGTCTGTCTTTAATAAGGGAGGAAGAGAGAGATATCCCCAGAGGAGAAATAATACCAAATCTAGGTGGAATGTCTAAAACTTGTACATGTAGATGCCTTCTAGGTGAATTAACAACAGTAAAGGTCATTTATAACCTTCATAAAGCTACAGTTGGGCAGATGAGCACCTATAGTGATTATATGCATAAATCATCAGGTAATGCTGAAAAAAAAATAAGTATTCTTTGATTGTTTTCAAGAGAAAATGTCCTGTGCTAACGTCTTCAGATCACATGCTTCTCTTCTATTCCTTTTTGTCCCAAATAAGACAGGAAAACGCTAACTTTTCATATTTCCCATGAAATATACATAATATATATGAAATTTTATGTTGTGTTTTGCATTTGAAGAAACAAGGCTAATTAAAGTAATTAATTAAAGTTAACTTTTAGTGACATGCTTCACAGAGTTATGGTTAGTCATCATAATGCTTATTTTTCTCTGAGTAGACATTTTTTCTAAGACAAATCCAGTTGAGTCATGTTTTTATTATTATGGTGGATTAGCAAAGTTAAGGTAGTTTGATTACTTTAACTATGTATTTTGAATGTTGGAATGGATTCCAGCTATAACTTTTATACTGAATAATTGTAAAAATCTACTCTTTTCACTCTTTATGTGAATTTAGTTTGATAGTTTTGTTTTCACCTCTGTATGTACTATGCCAGTATGTCTGCTTTAAAAAAAAAAAGCTCTCCACTTCTCTCCTCAGTTTTACATCTTACATCGGTGTAGGCCCAGTGAACTCAGGAGAGAGATATTTTGGCTCAAAGAAGTGAAAAGATTCTCTTTTCTATATGTGTTGACTGTAGAATTTAAATATTTGAAATTCATTCAATGTGTTGCAGTAGGAAGTCAGATCTCTCTCTGCCTTCTGTATTTCTAGTGTTTAGTTGTAAACAGCAGCATCCTGATACGCCCTGACAGCACAAAGTCCTGAAAGAATAAGTACTTTATATTGTGCATATGTTTTTGTTGGTTGTGTTTTTCATATTTCTCATGTCTGATAGTTACATTAATACTAATGTGTTAACTTCAAAGGAAAAAATGTTATTTTAATAGCGTTTAATATGGATAATTAGCTTACTTAGCACCACAATATTAGGAAATTTGGCGAGTGATTTGTTTGTATGCGTTGATTACAAATTTAAATATTCTTCTTTGCAGCTCAAATACTTTATTAAAGCTGTTCTACATTTTTCCCAAGTTTCATTTTATTTTGTTTGATGATAAATTATTACTTCTAATGCACTTGCAAAATGTTGCCATTAAATACATGATGAAAATATTGTATCTGCTTTGATGTAGTATTTTATTCCCTCACTTAAGAATCACCATCTAAATGTGTTAAACTATATGTACTTAATACAAGAGAAAAATGTAAATATGGACAAGAAGGAAGGATTGGCTGTTTAAAATGGAATAAAAACATGCTTACTTATTTTACATGTAAAAGTATTAGCACAGATTAGTATTTAAATAGTTTGGGTCTGATTTACAGGGAACTGTGTGCCAGAAAGCTTTAATGGTTTAATGATACACCTTTTTCATGAACAACTTTTTTTCCTTGACAATTGTGTTCTGTACAAACATGACAAACTCCAGTGTATGTGTTCATGATAAATTGCTTATACACATGAAAACCTAAAGCCTCCTGAAAATTAGGTCAGTGTGAACAAACAAATGCTGGGTGTTACAGAGAGTGAACCCTCTGACACATTTCTCTGAAGAAGAATGTCTTAATATGGGAAAAGCTGCAAATGTCTTCAGTTCAATATTTCTTTACATTCTTACTCTTGTCCAGTTTTAAAAAGATGGCTAATAGTTTTTTTTGTTTGTTTTCCACAGAAGAAGCTGATAAAGACAATGTTCTTTTAAATCTAAAAATAGAAGTCTTCTATGAACAGTCAGTTTCCTTTACTCTCTGCCACAGTCTCTGTTTCTTCTTATGCTCCCCTTCCCTTCCTTCGCAATTGTGAAAAGTCTCAGAGAGAATGCTTTCAGTGTTTTTATTTTTTTCTGGATACAATCAATATTTTTCAGAAAGTTGATCCCTCTTGTCTTTTAATTTTTCTTGTACCTTTTACTGACTGTGTTGTTTCCTTCAGCCAGCAGCGGAACACCTTTCCCCTTCTGTTCCCAGCCAGGTTGGATGGGGCTTTGAGCAACCTGGTCTAGTGAAAGGTGTCCCTGCATGCTGCAGGAGAGTTGGAACTAGATGATCCCTAAGGTCCCCTCCAACACAAACTATTGTATGATTCTGTGATTCTACGATTATGTTTAGTCAGCTCACTGCAGAGCAGTAGTAGAGAGTAGCGATCCACCAAAACCACTGACCATCTGAAGACCCTATAAGAGCAAGTTACTCTCTCATGGAGTTTTTAGTGGAATGAAAGGATTCTTCACCTAAAAAGACCAAAAAGACTTTTGAAGTCCAAAAGCAATCTTTTACATGATGAAGAGTGACAGTAGGCCCATTTTAAAAATTGAAAAAACTCATCAGAAAGCAAAAGGTTTGCAAAGAAATCTTGCTCTGCCCCCTGTGTCCTTACAGGGAAGGTACTTACTTCCAGGTGTGCTTTCACTCAACTCAGTGGCTTTCTGAGTTGTGCCAAATCCTGCATAATTCATTCTGTTTCTAGGAAGCCTCTTCTGCTGTCACTCTTGGGAATCTGTTTGCTCCCTTTTCCTCTCAGAGAGATCTCAGCCTTTTCTTGTGCTGCACATAGAAACAGATGCTCTTCCTCACACATAACTTATAACAATGCTAAATATGTTAATTATTAGTGGAGGAATAACTTTAAAATACAGTATGCAGCCCTTGGTGACTGCCTTCCACATGATCTGCCTTGTCATTTTTGTCTTTAGTACTAACAGAAAAGCATGATTTCAGGAATAGTTTGAATAAAAAGAGATAAGGAGTTTAAAAGAGAGGAAGAAATCTTTTAAATAGTTTTTATTTTTTTTCTTGAGTCAAAGAATATTTGTCACTGCTTCAATGGGTTAAAATATTTCTAATAATTTTTTTTTGCCCTATGCTGGAATTATTTTTCACTGTTTGTTTTCTACCTTAGAGACAAGGAAGCCTTTTGCTACTACTTTGTTTCAACAAATTGCAACCTACAGGACAAAGTACTTCGGTTGCTGGGTGTGACATGGAATCTAAATCACATGACATTGTTTATCCTCCTTGAGAGACAAAATGTAAAGCCTGACAAGCAGAAAATCTTAAACACTAAGAAGCAAACTTCTGAAAACTCCTCTTCAGCATATGAGCCTGGTTGCTGTGAAGGAGTGCAGAGCCTGGAAGTGGAATTGCCCAGCCTTTGTCTTTGAATGACATTTTCCTGTCCGCTCTAAGGATTACAGACACACAAATACAAGTTTTAGTGGTTAATTTTCTGCAGAAGTCTTGAAGTGACCCCATGGTATGAAACTGGAATGCTAAAGCATGCTGAAGTTTGTGCTACTGTTTTACCGATGTTCTTTTCCACATCACTTGCCAGTATGCTTCATATCAAGAGTGATGTATCTTCATCACATAGTTAATCATGAAGTTAATCAGTCAAGTAACTTCACCCACAGCTGTCCTTCACTAGGCTATGTATGGGTTACTTTCAATGTGTTGAAGTGGATAGATTCACAGGATTCACAGATTCTCCCCCTGATCTCACACTGAGTTGCTGTCAGTAATAGTGGTACGAGGAAAATAGTTTTTAAAAGCAACATCTAAAGGAAACTACAGCTAGTAATGCAGACAGTTTTGAAAATGAAGAAAAGCAGCATCTGGCAGCAAGAGCATTGTTAGATCTGAAAACTGTAAAATGATTTCTAACAAATCACTGATTTTTCTCCCTTTTCATCTCTTGATTATCCATTAAATATACTGTTTTGCCAGGATGTATGTCTGGCTGCTTTCACTTCATAACCTGTACCTGAAGGTTGGTGTCGCATTGACTAAACCACTTCAGAAGAAGGAAAGTCTCAGACAGGAAAAAACAGTGGAGGAATTTGTTGTTGGATGCTTGGGAAGATTATCAGCTGCCAGGCAAAATATTCTGAGCTCTACAAGCAGAGTAGGCAAGCTGCCAACTCATCCCAAGGAGAAAACCAAGCTCCAGCCTATTCTCTTGCTCTGTCTCCTCCACTGATGATAGAGTAGACCGAGCACTGGCTACAGGCTTTGCTGTGAGCAGCCACTAAACGATACATCATTGCAGATATGATCTAGCTGAATTGATTTGTTCATGATTTATTAATTCATAATAAGTAAATCTCTTAATCATTCTAACCTACAGTGCTCCAGTTTGCAACATGGAGCAGTCTTAAAAGTAGATGAACTAGATTCCTTTTCACTGAAATTAAACCGGGAAACACACTGCAGGATCTCACCTAGTACTTTCTAGCTGGTAAAAGTCATTTATTCCACTAAGTTGAACTAGAACTAGCCCAAAGTAAGAGCTTAAAATGCACAGAGTGTGGATTTTCAATCCTGACCCCAGCAGTTTGTTTGAAAGATCTGCTCCTTTTTTACACCACAGGACTGCCTAGTGGAGGCATTTTCAGGTTCATTTTGATTAGAATAAATTGAATTTCTATCCTTGAAAATTTTGTGGATAATCACAGCTGCACATAAGCTGCTCTAATATTTCTACCAAGGTATTGTGTTAGGCCCTCTGGTCTGTAATTATTTGGGTTATTTTTGCCCCTTTAGAACATTGACACAGCTTTGGTTCTGCTTCTGTTCACCATTTAAGGTTACATTAAACAAGGAAAGAGTATTCTACAGTCAACCCTATGAAGCTCTTGTCCAATCTGATTGCCTCTGCTTTTGCTGCAGCAGTCTGGATGAGACACACATTTCACTGTGTTACAACACAGAAGAGGTCTGGACTGGACAGAGCTAGTCCAAGAACTACCTAAAGACAGAGCTTTTAGTTAGAGAGAAGCCAAAAAGTAGCTAGGAGACATGGGGCAATCTGAAAGTATCATATGTTTATTTAGGGTAAAGTATGGGTGGCTCGGAATGACCTGGGTGCAATGTGTTCTAAGAGGGCCCATAAGGACAATAGTTCCAAATAGAAAGGAAATGGGAACACAAGTTACAAATCTGTGTGAAGACATGGTTCACTAGTTCACAAACTCACAGAATAGCTTTTTAAATAAAAATTAATATTTTCTGTTCCTCAGGTTTCTAATACAAATATACAGGCCACTTAGAAATTCCTTTTACATTCCAATAACTTTGAACTTAAGCCTCATCTCTGAGTTTTTCTGCCTCTTCTGGTATTAACTTAAAGCAGTTCAGCCCAAATAATCTGCCATCCTTATGCTTGATCCATTCTGTTGAACTAATGCCCCTATCATGAATGTTTCCGAATTTCAAAAGTTTTACCCCATTGTTCTACAAAAATTGCTTACTGTTAGTGTTTCTTGAAACGTGAAGTCTACATTCTCCATCACTGGTATATTTCCAGATCTGTTAGATTACAATGAAGGTTCATCATCTGCTTTCATTGGCATTTGCTTATATATTTTTTTTCTAAATTAACATCTGGATATTTTCTGAAGATGCTGTAGCGAGAATCAGGAAATTTATTGCATTGCCTTAGCTTTGTAGAATTCTTTTTAATTCTTTTTTAACTTATAGAATTTAGTCAGGAACTGCCTAATCCTTTTTTTTTCTTTTTTTTTTTTTTTTTTTTTTTTCTCCAGTATTTCCACCTTGTACAATAGACAATCTCGAGTTTCATAGTTGATCTTGTCTGCACTTTGTACACTCAGTTGCTAAACTTGGTTATCAATTGATAACCAAGTAAAAGTGAAAGTAATGTAAACATCAAAGCAGTACAACGAAGGATGATATTTTCCAATATACTCTTTGTTAAGAAGTCACAGTTTTTCAGCTGCTGTCCAGCTTCCTGGATGGAGAAGAGCAACAGCAGAAAAGTTTGTCAGGAAGAAGAAGACAGAGTGATTGGAAGAAAATCTGCTGTACTGACTTAGAATAATAGTTTTTTCTTTCATAAGAACTGCTGTAACTTGTAAGAATCTCCAAAATGTTCAGACTATGCTTTGGATGAATAGCATCTTGGGAACTGAAAACTGGAGCTTTTTTCTCCTCTATTCAATGAAAAATACATCATGTGCCTAAGAACTTGCAGACTCTGAAGATGGAGATATGTATAAATGTATATATGTATCTGTAGAGTGTACACACAGAGAATCTAATAAGCAATTCTTTTAAAGTTCTGGATCTTCATATGGGCATCTTAAACATTCAGACATTTGGCTACAATAAACCCTGGGACAATGCAGACTGACAGTACCTCAGCTACACCACTGACATTTTTTAATAGTTGTTTTTACTGTCTAGTCTAATCTTATTTGATACTTTCAACAACACTTTAAAGACTCCTTTGTAGAAGTTTCAAATATTGCATCTGGGTAACTTACTGAAAATGTAACCTGACAGCAAAGTGGAATCTGTCTTAGCTTCTTTTCATAAAGGGATCAATAGCACTTTACACCTAATCTTTATTTCAGCTTTTAGGCTTTTAATGCATCATTTGCTCCCTTTTGACACATAGGGAGAAAAAAGTGCTACAAAACAACAATATAATTTTTCCTTCAATATAATTGACAGCAAACTTTTTGTTTACCTCTGTGGAAAGAAAAATCTAAGAGTTAGGGTCACAGTAAACATTTATTTTGTTTTTCAGAAGACTGGGCAAAGGAAATGACTTTTCAATCAATATAAAGCTAGTCAATCAGAGAAAAAGACAAAAAAAACGAAAAACAGTACAGAGGAAATTGAAGGGCCTTTTGCACTCTATGCACAAGGGTGAAGAAAGCATTTTCCCTGGACTATGCATGAGCAACTGCTCTGCTAGTTGGCTTCCCCCATCTGAATCAGCAGGAGCCAACATGGGGAGAAAGGGAGACAAAAGATACTGTGGGTCATCGAGTCAACCAGGCTTGTCATCATTAAAGACTTCTGTTTAGGGTCTCCCTCTGTTCCTGCATGCCACCCTGACCACAGTGGAAGGGATGCTTGACATTTGAACTATGAGAGGAAGTCATGGTCTGGGAATTTTTGTCAAATAAAGGAGTCATAGTGAATATTTTATTCAAACACCTTCTAGCTTTCCACTAGGCCTGTTAGAGACAGGACTTTTTTTTTTTTTTTTTTTTTTTTTTAGCTTAATGAATGTATACGAGGATAGGGAAGTCTCTAATTATTCACATTACAAACATACCTAGATGGGCCTCTCAGTTACTTAGCACACTTTGGCAGTTTGCAACACAATGAAACACTGTTAAATTTATGACTGGGGAAGTCAGAAGTTTCCTCATTATTAGGAACAAATATGGAGGCAAGAAGAAACCAGTACCGTTTCTACAGGAGGCAGCTGAGCATATTATCAGGTGCAGCTAAAACTATCCAACCCCTGAATCATGTGATGTTTCTTAATTTCATTTTATTTTATTATTTAGTTTTAGTTCATTATTTTCAAATACAAGAAAGTTAAAGCATTAAATCAAAGAATATAAACAAGGAATACCACAGCATCACAACAGCTATGTGAGAAACTTAATGGTCCTAGAGACAAATGAGAACTATCACTGTTGAAACAATGTAAATAGCATTTTTTGGATGTTTGCTTGAACTTTCATGGGATTATTATTTTGCTTACATGGTAATAGGAATCCAAGGCATTGAAATTTGTAGGCCCCATTTTGTACCTTTCACATACTTCTCTGCAATAAAGATGGTTTTCAACCATCATTCCTGTAGGGCTGGTTCATTGTCCCACTAGTCAGACTTGGAATGCTTAACGACACGAGTTTGGAATTAGAGGATTTTGGAGAAAGTGGTTGGCTCTTCAGTATGACAGATCCGTTTTTCTCACAGATTTTGAAAGTAATCTGGAAGTCCTTAAGTATCAGCTTCTTGTCTACCTTGCAGTTATCATTCAATTTTCACCTTTCTTACTCAAGTATTGAGGAGATGGGCTGAAAAACCAGTTCAGTCCAGGTTAGCTATACCTTTCTCTAACCGACATATTTAGGTCAGTGTACCCGTTCAGATAAACCGTGCTTCTGGACCATTCCAGCACATCTTCCACTTTTGCACTGCCTAGCCTGCAGGTGTTGGATCTGGAGTATGCAGGCTTTTCACTGGGATAATTCCACAGGGGGCTGTGCACCTGCCCTGCATCTCCTTTAATGACAGCATCTCAGGACGTGTGACACTGTCCATCAATGCTCAGGGTGTGGAAAGAGAGCTTTTGTAAAATGCTTCTGCATGACAAGGCCTTTCTGTCTATGGAGAGGAAATTTATTTCTTTTTACTGCTCACAAACTGATAGGAAGGTGAATTGTGAGCAGCCAGGTAAGAGTTACCACTGAAATACATCTAAGCTGGTGCTTCTCACACACAGTGAGCAATGAATTAAACATTCACATTTTAGATAGAGTCTTTAGAAATATGTATGGCTGCTTAAAGCAACTTTGCTAACAGGGAAAGGAAACAGTGTACACCACAAAATGTGTGGGTTTTTTAAGTTGCGTCAGTTAATTGGAAAACTTAGGAAAGTTCAGGAAAAGGTTATGCAAACACTGATTAACCCTCTATCCACTCACAGGACATTGTGTCCTGGATTAATTTGCTGAGAAGAACAGACTGAATGAAACCTCAGAGAATTTACCCAATTTTATTTAATCTATGAAGTAAAATTGAAGAATGCCAGATAAGATACAAGTAAGAGCATGAACTAATATAGATTTTAAAATAGGAATGGGGAATATGACCCAGAAAGGGCAAAGCTAAGAATATTTATGCCAGTATTTCAGCATAAATGCTTACCATTAGGAAGACTTTCCAGCCTAATGCAAAATCAGATAAAAGGTGTAATTTGAAATACATTACTAAGGAGGAGGTTAAACAGTGCAGTTAATAAATGTAAATAAGCAAACCAAAGAGACTGAAGTTCAGTTCATGAATCCTGATTTAAGTCAATACTTTCTAAGATGCCTAATGGGGACATTTTGTAGTCATGATCATTTATTTGAAGCTGATCTTCTCAGTCTATCATCAAAACCACTTAAAACTCTTAATATCAGACACCTAAACAAACAGGTCAGTACCAGAAGTACAAGAACCTGTTGCCCACCCTTGCAGTAAACCTAATCTATCAGGTGCACAAATCTTTTAAAATTCAGGCATTTAATACAAGAATCTAATCCAAGACTGCTGGTAGACAAGAGATGTTGCAGGATTGTCATGAATTATCTACAACACTTGCATCTCCCCGTTCTTCACAAGGGACTGAAACTACCATGAGAGAGAGAAAGTAGATCAGATGTTCTGCCTGAATCCGGAAAGACTGCAGCCATTATAATCTGCCTAGCGCAGTGTTTTCCAGCCTGGAAAGTAAAAGCGGGGCAGGGGGCACATAGGACACAGCCTTTGTGTACATATGTTTCAGTTCTTCCCCAAAACAGAAAGATCTGGAAGTAGAGGTATTAGATCAGACATTAGGTTGTCTGGTTCTCTGTCTAGACTGCCAGCAAAAGTCCTGCTGTGAGTTATGAAGATGAGAACATCATGATACAAGCCTGCAAAGTACCAGGGCATTGAAAATCCAGCATTACTGGAAACTCGTATTATATGAATTAGCCCTATTTTGTGAATGATCACAGACCTTCTGGCTGTTCCTGAGCCAGTACTCCTTCACAGTTCCTCCTCGCCTCTTGCCTGGCTATGGGGTTTGGTAAAACGGAGAGTCTTGTCTTACCTCAGAGCACTGCAGCTGCCTGAGAGGACTGTGTCCAGGCTGCACAGGAAATAACATTCCAGCCATCAAGTATTCGTGCATTATTTCTGCACACTAACACACCTTTTTTCTTTTTCCCGTTACTATTTTCCACCCACAGTAGTAGGTGGAAACAGTCAACAGTCTGAAAGATTTTTTAAAAGGCTGCAGTCCAACCTTCTTCTATGCACATACAAACCACAGCACTAACTGCAGGACAAGAATATACAGAACTAAGAATTAATTTCCACATAGAGAAACAATTTCTCTAAATGACTTTTGATAAATAGCATTTTATTTCCTGCAAGTATAGGTCCCAGAATTCATTCTGTCTGTGTTCAGGTACTTGAAAACTGTATGCGCGGATGTTTCTGTGTGCACAAAGAGACCCTTTTAGGAAAATGCATCTTTATATTTCTACAGTCTCTATAATTGATACTGTTCAGATCCCTTTCTTAAAAGTACTAAACATTTTCTGTACCATTGAGTGATTTATTGACTTTACCACTGTTGATAAAGATGTTTGTGAATTAAAATCCTTGCTTTTGATGTTTGTAGACAGAGTAGGTCCTGAACTTCACTGTTTATATAATTACATTTTAAAGCATTATCTTTTCAAGTCATGGGTTATTTCTTAAAATAAACTAATTGAAAAGGAAACATTCTTCCAGGACAAGTATGGAAAATAGATAGACTAGCAATCTTAAAACAAAACCTATTTTTTTTCCATCTCCAAACAATTAAATTTGCTGTAATAACTTGCCATTAAGTAAAACATGCATTTAAAGGACTGTCAGATTCTCAGTAGAGAATAAGACTTCCACCATGAAGTCATATGAGACACTGATTTTTGTCATCTAATTGATCTCATACCTTACTTCCTTAAATACTTTCTGCATTTGAAAACTGTAATTTATTAATAGCTGTATAACTAGATTAAAATATCATTTTCTGTGCATCAGCTTACATGTTGATAATGACCATTTTTTAAAAATGAAGAGTAGATAGGTAGAGTCTAGAAATTCCCTGTGCTCAAGTTATGTAGTGAGTCAGTGTACTAGTCTGCAAAATTATAATTTAAATAATAATGAATGAAAATCAGAATCCCTATCCTGAGAAACAGCAGAAGTTTAGCCTTTCATTAAGTGGAAGCATGATCAGGCCAAAAGCTAGAGCAAAATTTAGCAATACCATTGCGATAGGAAGCCTGGGAACTAACAGGGAATTGCAGGAGCTCATTTTCAAATTGATGCTAGAGCATCACTAGATGCTAGACTATACATGTCCGTGCAAGAAAAAGACAATCTATTTCCAGATCAGCTGTCTTCAACAGAAAAATTTTGTTTTATACGTCAGTGTCAGCTGTTTACCTTATCAGTCCACGGTGGGAATAACATAGAGAAAGTCGGATAAAAGAGTGCTAGAAGAAGCAGCCACAGAACTGTGAGATACGCCTTAGTCTCCACTGGAACCAGCAGATAGTCATGGAAGTATTAAATAATCTGGATGGCTTTTTAATTTCCTACGCTGAATTTCCTATATGACAGGTTTCTAGGAGTAGATTTCTGAATACAATAGTTCAGCAGTTATCCTGCTGAAGTTAGTGTGATTAGTTTCTCATGTGCTTTGATGGGGCACAGGTTTAAGTAGCTGACTGAACTAAATACAGACCAAGATTTTTCATTTATATTATTAAATGTAAAATTATCAAGCTCTTTTAAAAAGATCAATCACAGCATCTGAAGTTACGCGTTTCTGTGGCAGTAGATTCCCTGGGCTAGCTATTTTTAGGAACAAAATAATTTAGCATACCAAAACCCAGCACTACTACACAAATGGTGTAGCATTAATTAATGTTAGTGTGAAGGTATTAGTGTGTATAAGGCACTGTACAGTTCTTCCTTCTCAAAATCCCTTAGAAAGTTCTTTTGATTTCAGTGTTTCACTTTCTACTTCACTCATTTCGTGTTAGTCCTGAAATATCTGGGCTGAATTGTGGGACTGTAATGAGATGTACATATATTATAGAGTAGTGTTGGTGTAGAAAATTTTTTTGTTGGTTTGTTGTTTTTTTTTTTTTTTTCTCTCAGCCTACTGAATTTCATAAAATGCTTACTGAGAGATGCCCAGTACTCTCACTTCAAATAAAGCAATCAGTTCTAAACAGCATGGACTCAGGGGGTAGCCCTCAGCGATAAGCACTAGTCTATTTAGAGTGTTGCCTATTCTGTTTAGGCATTTCTTCATTTCAGACTACATGGGGTAAGGGCAGAAGCGAGCACAATGATGTGGCCTCCGTGCTAGGCCTCAGAGCACACCCTGTGACATGGCCCCAGGCTCTTTTCTATTAAGCTGACCTTATGTCTCAAAGCCTTATGACCTGTGACACCACTCAATTGTTATTTAATCAATTCAGTCAAAATTAAAAAGGTATATTTTTATTTGCCTTAACACCTCTTCTTTCTGGTATTTGTTTTGGTGACCTTTGAGTATTGGATTTCAGCTGTCGATAACACACCGCATGCCAGATTGCTTTTTCTAATAAATAATGAAGCAACTTCTGAGGATTATTTGGATTGGATTGATGTAGGCTAGAAATAGTCTGCAAACATAGCCCAAAAAGAACAATGCAGCTGAATATTCTGAGACCATCTCACAGGAAATGCAGCAGGCGAAAAGGGCTGTAGACACTGACTGTGTCTCCTCAAATTTTCATACAACAACCTGTATAGTATCTTCACCTTGAGCTTGAATTAAAAAGAAAAGGCTGTATTTTACTTGTTAAGAAACAAAGATGGGAGACGTCAGCTATAAATAGCAAAGACAATGAGTTTAATCTTTTGGCTTATTTTGTAAAAAGGTTTAAAAATCTGTTATCTCCACCATAGGTGAATATTCACTGTTTATGAAAATATTACCATAACTTTCTTTCTCTTTGTACTTCAGTGCATTACATTTTAAAAATTTTTCAGTTATATCATATATTTAGATCCTGGTTTGGAGAAGTATTTATGGCTATTGTTATACACGTGTGCTGGACACTGTACAAATATGTATTAATTTCCTGCTTTAGAAAAGTACAGTCTTACAATGATAAATGAAATGAAAACAAGTCACAATTCTTAGAAATTTAGTAGCAACACAAAACAGGTGAAGTTCCACAGATTATTTGCATAGTGCTGCATCTCATTGACTTTACCCATACATACAGAAGTAAGGCTCAAGACCAGGACAGGCAACATCAGTGACTACTTTTGAAATGTCATCTAGTGATGCTTTCTCTTTTTAGCCATTTCTGTGCCATTTTACCCTCTTGCCCCAAGTTGCAATGTGGAATTTAATTCATGCATTAACTCCAAGTAACTGTGATTTAAGTGACAGATAATCTTCATTTCATTGATCTGGTAACTGTGACTCTGAATTTAAAACCTTTCTGTCCTGCAGCTCCCCATATGCAGAAACACATATTTATTGTCTATGTTACAGAGCTCCAGGCTTTGCAAAGGCACCAGGAATATGGTTTGACAGAGAAATTTTGATTCTGACATACCTGGACCTTTTTGCTTTCCTTATTTAGAGAAAACTTCAATTTTTATAACAGTGGCAGCAAAGAATAAGTTCCAGACCTGCTCTTTTCTGAGCCTAGACTGTACTGTACTGTGCAGGGTAAGTAATAGCTGCATGTCCTGGGATTTGGCAAGAGCAAGTTTTAATCTCTTTGAGCATCCCCAGGAGTTGCAAATGGGAGTGGGAAGAGAGAGGATTGCACCCCTGTTGCCCTTTCCCCTTCATACTCTGTGCTCCCCAGGGTAGCACAAGTATTTATAAATTAGTGACATTTATTTATAAAATGCCTGAGATGTGCAGCACTTTAATGTATTAAAAAATTACATTAATGTAAACTCAGCTTCATACATCACTGAACATTATTAATTGGGTGTGGGGATGTGTGAAGGGGGATGGGATAATTAGGACTGACTGTCTTTTGAATACCTGCAGTGTAAGCAGAGGAAGTAACACAGACTGAGCTCCTAAAAATATTTCTTGGTAAAAAGAAAAGAATTGAAGCAATAGAACAAGTGGTGTGATCTTCTGTGTTTAGCTCCGGAGGTGTCTGCGTATCTTTTACTCAGAGAAAGACCAGAGCCTGAGGATTAACCGGGTCAAGGATTTTTCTGCAGTCTATGTAGAAAACAAAATACTTAGAGTCATAACATGGCACAAACATGATCAAAAATATTTTTTAGCAGAACACAGTTTAAATATTAGGTTGGGGAGTTTGTATTAAGTGAAGTAAAATGTGACCCAATGTGGATATGACCCATTCTTTGCACTAGTAATGATTGATGTGTAAACTCTTCAGGGGAAATCTTCCTGCCCTGAATATTCAGTCTGTGTAACTCTGGGTTATGAAAAACTATATGAAATGATAGCAGCTTTTGACCTAAAAATATTCATTCTATTCTGTACTTTTGACAAGAGCTTGGCATATCGGTATGCCCACTCGCTTAAAATTTGAAAGCAATGCACTCTTGCCACATATTTGACTCATGGACTTTTGTTCAACTTCACTTCAGCGCCTATGTTTTCTTCCACTGCTGTGTCTCAGGTGATACAATGCTACAGTCCCACCAGGCAGACTGTCCCATTCCTGTTCTCTTCCCCCCGTATACTTTCATAAAGGTCTAGATCCATATTCTTAGAAAGAGCTATCTGAGGCACTTTTGTACAATAGTGATTTGGAAATCAGGTGTCAAGCAATTGCTACAAAAGAGCACAAAAACCCACCCTTACATCTCTAGCATAAAAGAAATGGAAGATATTCAGATATCAAACATCTAAACCATCATGCAAATAAGAAGACCGGACCAGTAGAACTGGTAAAGCTGGAGAAGCTGAAGATTGTCAGAGCAGATAGATAATGTCGGTAAAAGGCTAACTGAAGAGAGTGGTGATTAGAGTGTATGAAAAGGGCACTGTCAGTCTCGAGTGTGGTAGTAGTTTCTCCTGGTCCAGTTTTGAGACGTTTCAGCAGGGCCATGATTGTATTTTCAGTAGGGATCTTACTAGTGCACAAAAGTATTGATAACATCAGTGCCAGGACACATTGTCAGTACAGAAGAGGATCTGGATATCACAATGAAAGAATCAGATAGCCTTGAGATCAACAGGAATAGAAGTAAGATGAAATTCAATAGCACAAAGTTACAAGGTCAGTCACTCAGGGACTAATAATACAAGTATTCTGCTATAAGCTGAGAACTCATCTGTCAGAAATCACCAAAAGGAGAGTGACCTAAACTCTCTAGTTGATCACAGTATGACCGTGAGCTGCCAATATGCTGTAGCTCTGAAAAAAGGCAAATGTGTTTCTGAGATACAGTATGGAGATATTTCCAGAAATCTCAGGAAAGCGTTAGTAGCACCGTGCAACACTCTAATAAAACCTAATCTTGAGGACCATGTACTTATTAAAAGAAAGATGAACTGTTACTGGAAGCAATACAGAGAAGCACTAGTAAGATGATCTGATACACGAATATCAAAAAGACACCAAAATAATTTGGCATGTTTAGCCTAACAAACCAGAGCCTAAAGGAAATTTGATTGTTGTCTACAAATACATATAAAGATAAACACAAGGGAGAGAGGTTAATTATGTAAGCTAAATGCCAGTTCTGGTACGAAAAGAAATAGCTAAGTACATTTATGCTGGAAATTAGAAAGAAGGATCTTATCTGGCACAGCAATCATTACCTGGAAGAGCTTCTCAAGCATGGTAAGGCTGTAGAGGATTGAGGAACAAAAAACTAATTGCTTTTAAGGTGGAGTTTAGTAAGTATAAAAAATTATATGATATGCTTGCTTGCAAAAGCATGGAGTCCCCACCTTCCCTTCCAGCCCTAGATTCCAAAGTTATGCCACAAATCCTCACAGATGTAAACAGGAGATTTACACCAGCAAGAAAGGCAGATTTGATTTTCAGAGTTGTATATACTTTTAGGAGTGAGGAGACAATTACAAAAATCTTTGTAATAAAATGTCCTGGATTAGTTCCTGTTATGTGGCTGAATAAGAGCATCAGATATACCTCAAGGGAAACGAACAAACACCGTCATGCCTTAAAATATTATCTTCATAGAAAAATCAGTATGACCTCTAGTTAGTTATTCAATTAGCTAATTGCTGTCACTGTTTGTGAAAAAAAATTGTAAAGGTCGTATGTCTAATTCAAATGCTTCAGACTTCTAGAGAGCTGTATTCACCACACTTTGCTAGAATGAATTCTCTCTTATAATGTGTCTGTATATTTTTATTCACATTTCTCTTTATTTATTTTAGGATTAATTGCACAAAAATATCTTGCTTGTTTATTAAGCTAATGGGATGGAAAACCCAACACTTTCTCCAAACATGGTATTCAGTATTTGTTCATTTTAATGATGAAGACTTAATTGCTACTGGGAGTTGATGCAACAAGCATGCAAGAACAGCATTACTCATACATAACACTGGATAGTATTAGACATTGGTAATCATTAATTAGCTGTTCTTCCAGTTGTAGGATTGTTGACATGCAAAGCAGCAGTAGTGATAAACTTGTTAGAGTATGAGGTACGGCTAAAACTCTGTAGATGTAGCAACTACCTATGTCTGCTGCCTGTTCAGTGCAATTCCACAGAAACCTGCTTATTACTAAGATTTTCGTAACCACTGGAAAAAAAATTAGTTTTGTTTGTTGGAGATGAACGACCAGCCAGCATTAAGAAAAAGCATTCCTGCTGAATGCCAGAAGGGACTCTAGTGTTGTAATGGGTATGGAACAAAAATAGTGAGTGTGAATGTAAATGACTGTAGATAAATAAAGTAATGCTTCATTCTTACCTTTGTCATTGATATTCTTCTGTAGACAAAAAGGAGGAGAATTGTGGTTTCAGTGTCTGCAGTTCCTTCTTTTCTCCAGGTGTCCATGTCTGCCTTACTGTGCTCCTCCGCTCAGTCAGTTATTTGGGACATGAGCCACAGTGGAGACATTATCCATCTCAGGAACTTCTCATCCTCAGTAAGTTCTCAGAAAGTGCCCATCCACCACTGTAGATGAACTTAGTTCAATCAATAGCTGTTCTTCAAAAAACATTTGGTTTAGTTATATTTATAAATTTCAGAGTTGCCTGCCTTGACAACCACTACCTTAGCCCACAGCAATAAGGGAGAGATGGCTATATCTCATAAGCACATGCAGTAGGCTGACTTTGTACACTGGGTTTTACAATGCCCTACATATGATGTTTTTCATCAGAATCACCTTAATTCTATGTATGAAATTTCCTAAAAAGGTTAGATGGCAGTGGCCCAGAGCAGCTCTGCATTACCTGTTCCCTAAGCCTCAGCAAAGCTTCTCTTTGCTCAAATGCCTTGGAACAAAACTTGAAAATCTCCTAGAAAACATGGTTTACATTATTTTATTGCACTCAAGAAATTTCTGTTCTTACATGTCTAAAGAATGCTTTTTTGTTTTTTTCTACAAGGAAGAAAAGACTTAAGTGTGCTAGTATTTACCTACCATGTTTTAGGAGAGGATAAATAACCTGTTTTTAATGATCAGGAATTTTGAGCAAACACTGACTTTCTCGAGACTAAACGTACAAGTGTAGAAATTGGCTTGTGTTAGGAAGAAATTTGTTACTGCCCTGACTAGATTAACCATGGTAATTGGCACTGTTTTTTTTTTAACATATTGTGCAGTGCTTTGCAGGCGGTAGTAATAAATAATGTGCACTTAGCTGCACTATTGGTCATTCGCAGTCCTATCACAGCAACCTCCCCCCATTCAGGGAAGATAAATGTGATTTAAATTAATAGCCAGTCCTAAATAACTCCTCAGCTGGTAAACGATGCATTTATCAGGCTTAGACAGGCAGTGTCCTTTGATTCATGGTCCCCCCCTTACAATGTGAAGGGTGTGTACAAAAATTGTTATTACTTTTTAATAAAGTGTAGCAGTCAGTCTTCAGTCATTTATCAGAAATGGAGGCATTCTGACAAACAGAAATATCTTAGCAGTGGATGAATGAGAGGGATAAAGGACACATTTCTCAACAAAAATAATCACTGCCTAAATAATCTCATAAAAGTCAGCTTCTAAGTACCTTGAAATAAATGTATCGAGCTGAAAGATACAGACTCCATGTGCTGTTAAAGCCTAAACCAACCATTACAATATTCACCTGCACACAGAATAGAAAAAAAAATATTTTCATCATCATTCTGTGTGGCAGCAATTCAAATACAAATAGCGGTCAGCTAAATAGCAAATTTCCCAGTATATTTTCCTTTTGGTCTCTTAGCAGCTAGCTCAACTTTTTTCCCCAGTTATAATTTTTAAATTAATTGTGCTCACAAATAAATAAAGAAAGTCTCTCCTGTTAGAGACGTAACACAAGGAGTGTTTAACTGAAATGGTCTGAGCATAATCAGCTCCTAACAGTGTGCCTGGGGTAAACTTTTCTGATCATTGCTTGGTGCTCTTCAGCGCCCTCTTTGCTGCTGAGCTCTGGACACACAGCACTACCCCTGCAGAAGATGAACCACGAGGCATCACTAACACTGTCATCTCACTGTGCTCACCTCACCTCCACCTGTCCCTCACCACCCCATACATCTTCTGACAAATCCTGCAAGGGAGTGACAGGATGATGAATCCATCTTGGAACTCTCCTTCCCTTGGCTGTCCTGTCTTGGCCCAGTTAGAGCTGAGTCAGGAGCATGTGGAGTTGCAGCTTTGTCCTTTACCTTTCATGCCATAGTTTCCTGGTCATGGTTGCTTGATTCCAACCATTCCCCTATACCTTGTAGCAATGAAGCTACAGAGAAGTCCATGCAACAGTCTTCAGCAGTAGCAGGCTGGCTAGGAGCTAATGTAGGCAAACTTTTGTTGAATCTTCCTGAGGCAGGAGCTTTTCTGCTGCATCAGTGAAGACTTTTGTTCCTCTTCCCCTGCTTAGCTTTTAACATTATTCTGGCTGTTGTCATCCTTCAGAAAAGAGTTGAATGCAAAGTCATCTGGTAGTACTCTTCAAAAACAGAGGCCTGGTCATTAGTGCATCTGTTCTTATCAATTACAGTGAAAGAAGGCCACTGTTTGTATCTGGTCATAAATATGGAGCAATCTCCCCTCCCTCTCATGCTCTGTTCCTTTATTAGAGGGGATGAATCACATCTACTGGGTGAAGACAGTATTGGGAATGACCCATTAATGATGTATTTCACTTGTATGGAAACATCCCTGTCATCCCTGGTACTGTCATCAGTCTTGTCAGGCAGGTTGTGTGCCCATATGAAGTGCTGTTTTTCAGAAATCCTGTGTTATCTTCAAAATTTCATTTTTCCAGCTTCCAAAACTGCTGCACTGTGACCAAAAGATCCCTTTGGAAAGAGTCCCTCCACTGGAACCTTGAAGGCTACAGGAAGAGTCATAGATTGTATAAACAAGTTCCAAAAATTAAAAAAAAAAAATTGAACATTGAGACCTTCATTTTTTATGAACTACATCACATTATTCTCTTACAGTAGGGGAATAATTACACAGCTTTTTATACTGCATTATTTGAGTCTTATCCAACAATCTGTGTCTGGGCCAAATGCCATGGACTTGAATTAAAAAAAGAAGTTCTGTCATTAATGTCACTGTGAGTTTTATATAAGAATATATGGTAGTTTCTTGTGCTTAAGAAGTAAATATTTAAGAAATAAATGTTTATAAATAATAAAAAAATAGTCTGAGGAAGTGATAATTGAGACTCATGTTGGATATAAATAAGGATTAAAGTCTTCTGGTGAGAATAATTCCTCATAATGCAATCTTAAGGGCTGCAGCCGGTATAAATGTATGAGGATATTAACCCAGTCTTTGTGCTGAAAAATAATTTGAAATAATAGACAGAGTATAAGAATGAGGATTGGGAAAGAAGTTCTGGACACTAGAATATATTAAGCTTCAAAACAGTCTCCCATGAGAAATGCTGGAAGTCATCTGAGAAATTTAAAATAAAATTGGGCAAAATAGCCAAAAATGAATGACACGGAATGATTCAACATTGGCAAGGAAGCAGAATGACAAGTCATATTTTAAGGAAGAGTTAATAAACCATTTTTAAAATGTCAGTTGTTTGAAAAATGATATTCCAATATACTAACATATTTCTTATTACTCTTGGTAATCAAGTAATTATGATTCGGAATTCTGTTATGTATTTCTTTTGGTGATGCTCCCTCCCAAAATTATAAGCAAGCAGGCAAGAAAAGGATGTAAGTTTTAGGTGACAGTTTCTGAATATTTAGCCAATTTCTCTGCTTCTAGCTTTCATGCTGATATTATGTGTTTAGTTTTAACCTGAAAACATTATTTAATCAAGTAGAAGGTGGCATTTAAGACAAAGCCCAGATAGTGAAATTGATCATGATGAAACAGCCTTTACAAAGTTCAAAATCCACAGATGGCCTAAACCTGATATTAGTTGTTTCCCTTTCATTTCAAATGCATTTGTCTTCTGTCACTGTTTCTTCCATGGACAAGAAGATTTAACTTAAATTCCCTTAAAGGGAGAAGGCAATGTTATAGTTCTATTCCATAATATTTTGCCTGTATTGGTGACAGTTTTGCAAACATTATAAATACAAGATATTTTTGCATGTTCAAGATGGCATAACTGAAAAAAAATAACATTGAATATATTAGCCTGTTTTGTTTTTCTCCTGGAATTAGTAGAGATAATCTGCTCTTACTGTATAGACATTAGCCTGACTGAGTAATTTACAAACGAGGAACTGCTTTCCCACTTCATGTTAACTCTTTGTAGACCAGTTATATGCTGATCTGCTCACTTGAAACTCTTCTAAGAATTTGCAGACACTGAGGTCTAACATCTATTTTATAAATAATACAGAAAAGAATTTTAAATATGAAAAACAGAGAACTGGAGGAAATATTGAATCATTTTTCTCTTCTTCTGCTCTTCAGAAAATTTCACTCCTTTTATTTCTGTTGAGGTCCACTCTTTTTAAACTGCACTTTCTGCATTTAAAATGTGATGTAACTATTAAACTATTACTCTAAACTTTGCCTAGTTTCCTTGAGCAATATTAAAATTCTTCCATTTAATATTTCACTAAGCACCTTTAGCCAAATATGTCATTTTCTGCTTTTCCTTTCACAAGCATTATCACCCTATAGCACACTGTGCTGCAAATAAACAGCAAACATTTTGAACAGAAAATGTGTCCTTGTGTATTAAAACAACAACAACAGCAGCGTCTCACTCTTTTATACTGGAATAAATTAGCCCTTTAATTTAGTTTCATGAAAAAAAAAGACAACCTAGAAGCAATTCTCTTGTGTATAGACCAACATTAAGCCTCATACACAGGTAACAGTCAATCCATTAACCTTTGCTTTGAGCTTAACCTGTGTGTCCCTCGCATCACAGTTGTTCCTCCTTTTAATACCTTTTCCTTAATAGTTGCTCACCCACAACTGAAAAGGGCAGAGCAGCTTCTCATGACATTGACTGCGCCGCTGCAATAATAAGCTTCTCTTTTCTTTTTTTTTTTTTCCCACCTCCTGCCTCACTACGGTGTCAGCAACCATTTTTTTGGGGGGAAGGTAATCTAAAAAGAGCTGTAGAGGCAGAGGTCGTGTTAAACTGTAACGCAAATGTTATTCCTCGATTATCTAGCTGGGGTAAATGTCAACTGCTTCGGGCTAAAGCAATTGGAAAAGCAGAGTGTGTGAACCTAACAAAGGGAGAGAGAGAGACAAGGAGGGTGAGCTGGGGGAGGGGGAAGTTAAGCTGGGCCTAGCCTGATGGCTGGTATGTTCAACCAGCGCTTCTCTGTGCTTCTTTTCTCCAGCGGACAGTGATGTCGTATAAGCTCCAGGTGATCTGAGCAGAGCTTTCCTCACCCATTCTTTTTTAATAAGTGTGTCTGCAACAGAAGCTGTTGTGTGTGAGGCAGCGGCTATTTAAGGCCTTTAAACACTTGAGGGATCAGTGCCCGTCCCACTTACTGAAGAAATGAGTAAAAAATAATATGAAAATAAAGATATAGTTAATCCTGGAGAACAATAGGACATTTTGAAATTAGTTAATATACTTTGGACTTTGAAGAAGTAAAGTATGATATGGCACTGCTTATAGTTATTATTATATTTCATACAACTTGAAAAAAACCTACGTTTTAAAGAGAACAATATTCTTGATATGACTAAAGAGCTGGCATGCTTGTTATTAATCTTGCATAAGAATATATTTATTAGCCATAAATTATTACATTCAGTACTGATCATCCTAGATTATTTTCTCAGTTTTCTATGATCATGTATCATTATCACTTTTGTACTGCTAATTCCTACAGCTGATTACCTAAATAGAAATATCCTATGTTAATGTAAAATTAATATTGGAATGGTAAATACAATGAGTCAGAAATTCTGATACAGTTTCTGGAAATGCATGAAAAAAACCCTACCACATCCTGCTTTACTCCCTCGCACCCTTTTCCCCCTCTGGATGTGATGATTTCAATTCTTCTGTAAAGGAGAGGTTACAATGGGTACACTGAATTGGAGTGAGCAGTCTGATGGTATTGCTGATGAGTTTTGGCAAGTTTAAGGAGTTTCTGCTTATCAGTTGAGATGCAGAAACTACTGGTATGATTAGTCATCATTATTTCAATAAAAAGTTAAGTAGAGGGATTTAAAATGCCACTGGAAATTTACTGTTTTAATAGACAGCTAAAGACAATAGTTCTTAAACTATGCAAACACAGTCATCAAAGTATGCCCACTACACTTCTGTGTCCCAAGGCCCTGAGTTCCACCAGCAGCTGGACAGAGGGGCAGACTCACTGGTAACTGGTTCCATAAACATTACCAGCATCCTGGTAATGAGAAAAAAAAAAAAGCGGTTCCCAACACCCAGAACTGCCTCCAACAATGAAAAAGATCTACGCTATGAAAGTGCTCTACCAGCGTAGTTGTGATCACAAAACATCCAAATCAATGCTGCTTCTCTTACCAAGAACTATAGCTGATTTAGTAGCCAGTAGATCCAGGAAAGTGATCATTTCCTTTTGCATGGCACCTATTAGGCTGCATCTGTCCTCCCTACTTAAGAAAGTTATTGATAAACTGGAGTAAGCCAAGGAGAGGTCAACTAAGAATCCTAGGGCTCTGGAACAGTTGGCCTGTGTGAAAAGACTGAGGGAACAGGGCTTGTTCAGTCTGGAGAGGAAACGGCTTTGTGGGGCGACATAATAGCAGCTTTTCAATGCCCAAATGAGGTTATTAAGAAGAGGAAGTCAGGCTTTTGACTGAGTTGCATGGTGGGAGAACAAATGACAACGGTCATAAACCAAAACAGGGGGTTCTGACTCAAGGCAAAACATTTTCAACTGGAGGACGTTCAAGCACTGGAAGAGATTGACTAGAGGTTACCCTGAGAGGCTGTGCAGTCTCCCTCCTTGGAGGTTTAGAAGATTGGATAAAACTGTAGGCAAGTTCATCTGATTTCATAGCTAACCTCCTTTGAAAACGCAGTAGAAGTGGAGACCTCTGGAGGTGTCTTCCAACCTGATAATTCTACTTTGTTATTCTAGTTTGGGCTTTTGGAAAGGAGCTGCTGAAAAAAACCCAACCAACCAACCAAACCAAACCAAACCAAAAAACTTCTGCTTTACTTTTGTGTAACTTCATCTTGACCCATGAAAGTGGTACGAGAAAGTCACATCAGCAGAATATGTGGCATTTACAGTATGTCAACAACAATTATAGTTTCCAGTCATTTCACAAAAATGGCTTTTCAGTCATTTCACAGAAATGTTCTTAGCTTTTCAATGGTCTTCTAGAGTTGTGTTTTGTCTTTAACACATTAAAACACACTGGGAGACAAGAGAGCTTGAGTGATGTTGAACTGGTACGAATGCTTGACTCACTGTGACACAGACAGCATATCTGAGTATAACCAATTATTTTGTACAGTTGGAGGGAGAAGCAGCCTGGGATAGTGTCATGGCTGCCATGGAGGCCAAGAAACCACTGGCAAACAGTCAAGTAGTATTTTTAGCAAGTGTTAAATCTGTCTAACAATTTATTCTGGAAAATGATGCTAGGATTCCACTCCATTCTCCATGTGGAATGGAGAGCAATAGGAAGAAGCAGGTAAGTGATAAATTCACACCTTAAATTAGGTTTGGTGGTGTGGCTTTTTAAAGTAAAAAATTAACCATGGCCTCATCTTTAAAAATATACTTTTATGCCATTGTTTTCTTTCCCAGATTATTGTGATCAGATAAGTTGTATAATCACTTGCCTACATGAAGCATGTCTAAAAGTTGCTTTTGGGTTTCCAGATTAAGTGATGAGCTCATTTCCTGGTGGTGACAGGAGCTAACAGAACAAATATACAGAAATCCATTAGAACTAATTCACCCAAACAACTTGAGTGAATCACTCAATGCCCTTCTCTCACTGGGAAAGAAATCAATGACTTGATGATAAAATTCAAGATTTTTTTAAACAAAGGAATGATTTTTTAATGATCATAATAGTATGATGAAAAATGTGCAGTAGTATCTATCAGCCTGCTAATCTGTTTCCAGTAAGTACATATGTGCATCATTAACTTCGCTTATCGAGGGTCATCCCTATGAAAATTAATGGATATTTTCATATGCTTTAAGAAAGAATCACACTTGTAACAAGGACTACCTTAGAAGTTTAAGACATTCAGAAAGAAAATCAGCAGCAATTGTTGAAACTTATTTCATCTTTACAGTCAGAAACTTTGGATGGAAGAATAAGCATAGTTTTAAAATGTCTGACAGTATTTAATTTGTATGGTAATTTGTTGCTAATTATTTAAAAAAAAAATTGTAATTTAGGAAAGCATAGCTGTTGCAAACAGAAGATAGTGTATAATGAGCTGGCTAGCATTATTAGATCTTCCAGATTTAACACATTTTAATTCATGAACTAATCAAAAAAAAAAGTGAAAGATTAAGACTGACTTGTAAAGAAAAATAATTTTTAGAACTTTTACACTTTAAAACTTAGGAAAAAAATACTGTACAGTGATAGGAGAATGTGAAGAGGTGGCTTAAGTTCTTGACAATGACTGGATGACTAGAAGATTTCTGATATTTCATGACTCCTTAATTTAGAAGAAGAAGATGATAAGATAAAAATCCTGGAAGCTAAAGTCTGATGAATATTAGTGAGAAATAAGGTACACTTTTGCTATCTAATAAATATGTTCTAATTCAGCTTATAGATCTGTACCTGATGTGGGAATCACCTGGTAAAATTATATAATCTGAATGAATCGGAAATTCTGACAAAGTAACTATAAATTCTATTGAATCTATGAATTGGAGACATAGCTAGTTGTACTTCTACCGAGTGCAATGCAGCAAACCTGCTTTACAAAACCTAAGGGCTGAGCCTTGACATGTTTTGATGTAATACTATGACTGAATTATTCAGTATAGTAATTGGCATGAAAAAGCTTGCGTGCTGTAAACTGTTATCATTAATATTGTGGACTTCACAAACAGGACACCAGAAATATTTATGAAACTGAGACATCAAAGTAGTTTCTTTTTATCTCTCCCTTCACCCAGCCCTAGTAAAGCCTAATTGAAATACAATAATTATAAATGAGCTTAGCTTCTCAATTTAATTTCCTTGTGAGTAGTTTCATTTATTTTTCTTAGGCTTTGTTAACATGTTTTAATTAAAAGATTTAACAAAGCTCAAGATACAACGTGCCATTAGGTATAGGAACATAATGGGACATAGTTACAGAGAGCTGGTGAACCTATTTTTGAGTTTGTCTGTTTGTGCAATTGAGAGAGTAAATTTACTCATGAATCTGAGGAACATTATCATGTAGGAAGTCAGGTCCACGAAACAGGTTTTTCCAAGTCCAGTTCAAGCAAAACATGACAAAAAGAATTCTGCATCTCTATCACTAGATTTTACTTAATTTAAACATGAATTCCACTCTTAGAGAGAAAATCTTAAACAATATTGGACACAAAAGTCATACTAAAAAATATTTTTTCAGCAGTCACAAAATGACATCTGCAAGAAGGCTAACCCTAGATTAACCAAATACCCACCAAGATTCCCTTATGGTTGAAACAGCATAAAAAGTCAACCACTTAGCTGCAGGCACTAAGGGGGAGATAAATCATTTCAAACATCAACATCTGTGCCCTACAGCTGTCTCAGTCTTTTCAATCCATTGCTGGAAAACATTAAAATGAAGCACAGATATGACTTTACTGGGAAACTATTTAAGGTGTAAAGATAGGATTATTGGAAATCTTGGTTTGGGGAACCAGTTGAATATATCAATGTCACAATACTGTGAACGCCAACCTGAGAAGAAATTGAAGGAAGGTCTCAGACTGCCTTTTGAAATTTCCATGTTATTATCCCAGGTAGAATTATTTCAGCCAAATAAATATTCTTACTGTGGAAGACACAGAGAATACTTTACTATATAATTTGCCATTACAGTTTGAACATACAGTAGAAACGGGCTTAGTACAAGCCATTGTAACTTCTATAGCTTTTATACTGATAAGATTATTTTGGGATTAAATTTCTTAAGAGTGCACTCAGTGAAGGAATATGTAGTTTAGGACTAAAAAAGTAAGTTTCTCCAATTCTTCTAGCAACAACTATCCAACATGCTCAATTTCGTGTTGTATCTAGACCAAAATAATAATTTAGATAATGCACCATGAAAGAAAAGCTTATGATGGTAAAAATGTGAATTATTTATTCTTATTAAAAAAGCAATAGTATATTTCCAGAGTGTCACATACTTCTGAACATTTTCTGGTTTTCATGATCCATTGAAAAGTCTTGAATATATAAAAATATCCATGTGTTTCTCATGTTTAATGCATGCTTTGTGTGAACTTGAATTGTATAAAAAGAATTAGGCTACTATCATGCATGACTCATTCAAAATGTGCAGAAATACTAATCTTTGCATTTGTTAAGCATCTTTATTTATTTGAAATTGTACATGCATTCCAAAGAAAAGAATAACTGCCGTTTGCTCTCACCAGTCTTTTACACATTCAAAAACTATTACTGAATAAGGAGACGGAAGGAATCTCCCTTCAATCCCAACACTCAGCATAGTTGTCTTTTTTTAAATCCTGCTTCATCCTATCTCCAATTTCAACTAAAATAGGAACAATCTACTTGAAATTTTTGCCAGAGTGAGTTATTTCCCTGTGAAACCTTGTGCCTATCCCACAGAATGCTTTCCAGGTAAGCAAAAATTCATGCAGATTTCAGTTTTTGAGCTTTTCCTAATTTGCTTTGTTTTAAAATTCTCTAGAATATGTGGGCCTCAATATTTCTTTTTAATTTCATCAAGATAGGCATGATGCTCTCACTAATTTGTCAGCTGCATAGATAGAATAAAGGTGTTACTCAAAGGACGTCTGCAATAAAGCAAAGCAAAGGGAATACAGAGGGAATACATCTTGTGAGACACAGTAGATCTCTCTGGCTCCTTTAAACCTTATCTGATGTAGAACAAACTAAAAGGAGTCTTCACAGGACACACATGCACAGTCAAAAAGATTAAAATCTGATAAAATTCTTTTACCTGAGAAAATGCCAAGGAAGGTGGCTATTTGTACAGCTGGAAAACAACCTGGTGAAGCCTAGTAAAAAGCCTGTGTAAGCTGCAGAACCTCCATTTGATCCTCTAAGTAGATGGCAGGCGCAGTCCTGAGGAGCACTACTCGTGGCTGAAATTCTTTCTAACTACTACCTCTTATGACTTCTACAAAATCTTACCCTTTTCCAAGGCTGTTTTCATTGTTTCAAATAATGGAGAAACAGAAAGAGAAATAAAAAAAATCATAAGGCACATAGGCCTTCTCTAAGAGCTCATAATCATGAAATAATTTTTTAATTTTAATAGTCTCCAACAAGAATCATAAAAAAAACAAACCAACCAACCAACCACAGAATTATTATTCTTCATTTACAAAGTCTGGGGCAGAATGCCTGTGGCTGGTCCAGAGAAACCTTTCCCACCTATTTGCTCCTTGGATAAAGCAGAGATGGTGCTTAATCTCCCCGTGTGCTGGTGTTTGCTGCACCTGAACTTCTGCTCCTGGCGTACACTCCTGAGTCTGCAGTATGCCTGGTACCTTCCTCTTCGCCATGCAGAATCCTGTTTGGGAAAGCAAGCCAGCATTGGTCCTGCTGCCTGTCTCCTGAAGAGCTTAATGTGGTAGATATTCTCACATCTTCAGTCAGCCTCTGCACAAAAGCTCCTTTCCAAATTGTGGCAAAAGTAGAAGCACCTAGAAAGCGAGAAAAGCTTTGTGTAATTAGTGGCTAGAGAAAATGGCATGGCTAGATGGAAGCAGGTCAAAACCATGTCTCTCCTCTCCCAAAGACACTTTAAATACTGCTAGGCAGGAAAAGGAAAACATTTTTTTTTCCTCACACTGAAATTTCTAGTTTATATAACACATTTAAAAACACATTGGTTAGAAGGAGACTAGGTTTGAAAGCGATTCACTAGCCTTGTGGCTTATACTTTAACTCAAGAAAGCAAGGAAAGGGGAGGAAATAGCTGGCCTACAGGTTCTACTAGAGTTCATCCTCATGGGTTTTAGGCAAGACTTTTGTAACAGCCAGCACACAACTATTTGGAACGGGAGTTTGAAATGAGCTCTCTTAAATTTCTCTGCATTTCCAGCATCAAGAGAAGATCAGAGGGTAAACAGAGCAGGATGTTTAGAGTGCACAGATTGAGTTGAGGTTTTACGGTGGACTCCAGGTATATATTTATCCACATAAATGGAGTATTAAGTTTAAATTTCTAGACTTGTCTCATACCAGGAGGTTCTGCTTGTGTTGCTTTTGAATAGAAAATACAATTTGTATATTTATGTAGTCATATTTGATTCAGATTCATGATCTTTCTAGAAAGGGTCAGGTGCCTATCATACTGTAAGGGGACTGCTTGTGTACTAGCAGTCAAACTCTTGCTACCATCACTGAAGTTAAACTTTAAAAAAAAGTAAGCAAAAAAAAAGTAGCAAAAGAATTTTTTAGAGAAAGTAAGGTAGCGCTGTGAAGTCCTGAGCAACTAATTAGCAGAACTGACAGAAAAGAGCATACAGTAAGACATAAATGCTCCTACCTTTAAAGAAGCATACAAGTACTTCAGCTACCTCAGTGCAGGTCAATCAATGAAAGAGAAGTCTATGAAAAGACAACAACCCCATGTCACTGCACATAAAAATGTTTTTGTCCCCCCTGTATTATAACATGAAGCTTTCTTAATAATACTCTGCCTGCGCTTCTGAGACAACCAATTGAATGTTGCTGAGTAAGAATATGTCATACAGCCAGATTTTCAGTAATGCTCTCTGAGCATGAAATCAATGAGGTTGCAATCTGCCAGCTTCGCTGGCTTTTAAGTCCCTTGGTGCTAAGGATGACAGTGCCAGTCAGGGCAAGTCAAGCTCAGTGAGTTTCCAGACAGCTCTACTGGCTGGTAGCACTACTCAATGTGTGAACTAGTTTGTAGTTACACCAACTGCTTTACCTTAAATCTTTTTTCCTTTGGTCACGCTTGTTGTGGTTTTGTTTGGTGAGGGGGGGCCTAAGGTGGCAGCTTCTGTAGGAAACTGCTAGAAGTCGCTCCCCTTTGTTCAGTGGACTCGGCCAGGCCTAGGGTGGACCTGCTGCTGGCCAAGGCTGAGCTGATTTGGAGCAGAATGTCCCGTGATAACGCCTCTGCAATAATGTATTTAAGAAGGGGAAAACAGAAAAACAAAAAGAGAAGAGAAGATGTGAAGAAGCTGAGCGGGGGCAGAGGCACAGAGGGGGAGACGCAGGCCTCATGGGCCTTGCAGGCCTCACCCTCTGGCCTCTCGCCAGGTGGCCAAATGGGCCCGACTCAGCCCTGCCCGGCTGCAAGAAGTGGAGAGGAGATGAGATGGATGATGTGCAGAGATTCTGAGAGGTGTCTGCCATCCTGTTGTGAAGAACTTTTCTTGTGAGAGAAACAGCTGCAGATGCCAAGGTCAGTGAAGAAGGAGGGGGAGGAGTAATACGGCTCCTGGCCAAGATTCCCCTGCACTTGGCCAAGCCAATTGGTAGCAGAATATTCCGTGATAACGCCTCTGTGATAACATATTTAAGAAGGGGAAAACAGAAAAAAAAAGTAAAGAAGATGTGAAGCAGCTGAGAGGGGGCAGAGAGGGGGAGGCGTGAGCCTTGTGGGCCTTGCAGGCCTCACCCTCTGGCCTCCTGCTGGGCGGCCCGGCCTGGCTGCAAGTAGCAGAGAGGAGATGAGATGTGAATGAGATGTAAAAAGATCCTGAGAGGCGTCTGCCAGCCTGTTGTGAAGAATTTTTCTTGTGAGGAGTGGCTGCAGACTCCAAAGTCAGTGAAGAAGGAGGGGGAGGAGTAATGTGGCTCCTGGCCAAGATTCCCCTGCAGCCTGTGGTGAAGACCATGGTGGAGCAGGTTGTCCCCCTGCAGCCCATGGAGGTCCACAGAGGAGCAGAGATACACCTGCAGCCCTTGGAGGACCCCACGTTGGGGCAGGCGGATGTCTGAAGGAGGCTGTGGCCCATGAAGGGCTCACTGGGGCAGCCGTTCTGGAGAGACTGCACCCCGTGGAAGAGATGAGCCATGCCAGAGCAGTTTCATGAAGGACTGCAGCCCATGGGAGGGAGCCCACACTGGAGCAGGGGAGGAATGTGAGGAGTTCTTCCCCCAACTATGAAGCAGCAGCGTAAAACAATGCGTGATGAACTGACCGCAACCCTCATTCCCTCTTCCCCGCTGTGCCACTCAGGGGGCGTAGGTAGTAGAGATAATGTTAAGCCTGGGAAGAGGGAGGGGTGGGGAGGAGGTTGTCTTGTTCCCTGTCTCATTCTCCTGCTAGTTTTAGAAAGAAATGAATAGTTTTTCCCAAGTCGAGTCTATTTCACCCGTGACGGTAACTTTAAGGATTTATCCCTCTCCTTATCTCAAACCTCAAGCTGTTTTTCTTATATCATCTCCCCCTGTTCTCTCGGAGGGTGGGGGGAGTGAGAGAGAGACTGCATAGTCTGGTCCCAGTCGGGGCTGAACTATGACACCTGTTTAACATATTTATCAGTGACATGGACACATGAAGTGCTCAGCAAGTTTTCTGATGACACCAAGCTGTGTGGTGCAGTCGACACGCTGGAGGGAAGGGATGCCATCCAGAGGGGCCTGGACAGGCTGGAGAGGTGGGACCGTGAGAACCTCATGAAGTTCAACAAGGCCAAGTGCAAGGTCCCGCATATTGATCAGGGCAATCCCAAGCACAAATTCAGGCTGAGAGGAGAACGGATCGAGAGCAGCCCTGAGGAGCAGGACTTAGAAGTTCTCATGGATGAGAAGTACATGGACCTGTTAAGAGTGAGTCCAGAGGGGGCCACAAAGATGATCAGAGGGCTGGAGCACTGCTCCTATTAGGACAGGCTGAGAGAGTTGGGGCTGTTCAGGCTGGAGAAGAGAAGGCTCCAGGGACACCTTATTGTGGCTTTTCAGTACATAAAGGGGGCTTATAAGAAAGATGGGGACAGACTTTTTAGCAGGGCCTGTTGTGATAGGATGACGGGTAATAGGTTTAAAATAGAACAAGGTAGATTTAGACTAGATAAAAGGAAAAATTTTTTTTACAGTGAGGCTGGTGAAACACTGGCACAGGTTGCCCAGAGAGGTGGTGGATGCCCCATCCCTGGAAACATTCAAGGCCAGGTTGGACAGAGCTCTGAACAACCTGATCTGGTTGAAGATGTCCCTGCTCTTTGCAGGGCGGTTGGAATAGATGACCTTTAAAGGTCTCTTCCAACCCAAACTATTCTATGATTCTGTGTCAAGAATATTCACTTTTTGAAAAATTACATATAAGGTATTTTTGTTTATAGATGAAAAATCAAAACAAGAACATGCAGTGATACAAAAGGTGCTCGATTCTACAGTTTAATGGTGGAATGCCGCAAGCACAAACGACAACTCCTCAGTTATTTTGTTGCAATACAATTCCAAGTATTTTTGAACTGTGAACCAGGATAAAAAATATGTACGAAAATCTCATAACAAAGCATTTGGGTTTTTTTCCCAAAAGAGGAAATATTATAGATACAACTTTGTGAATCTTGTCAGTAAAAAAATTCAAGACTGTGTGAGATCTCTAAATACTGAAATTAGCACTGCACACCTAGCTGCTTTTGAATGAGCAGTCACAATATTGGATGATTTCATACATGCACCAGGACAAAGTATGTTGCCTGGCTTTTGATCTTTCAAAAGGATAAGCACCCCGGTTGTTTATCACTGAGAGTAAATATACAGAGGATTAAAGTGCATACATACTTTTTTTTTAATAGTAGTATGCACTTGCAATGTTTTTGTCTTGAACTGGCCTTCATAGGATGGGGTACAGTGTATTTAATGAAAAGAGTTGACTTGAATGACAACTGAATACCAAGAAGAAAAGGGCAGCACTGCATGGGTCATGACTGAAATTGGCTTCTGCTGTGATTTAGTAAGAGCTTTTCAGTTGGGAAGTGGATATTGTAACTCACAAAAGGTAACTTACAGCAACAAATTGAGCTGAATAGAGCTCTGAACTAATTCATGGTTTATTGAGTTCCCCTCTTGTCAGTGATAGCCAACAGTTAACTGAAGTGATTAGTTCAATATTCAGTCACAATGATGTATAGCCAACTTTCTAGCTTACAGAAAACCTGAAAGGCTTTTTAAAAATCCTGGTAAGTAAAATAATTTAAAAACAAAACAAACAAAAAAACCCACACACAAAATTTGCAGCATGAGAGAGGTAAGCTCAGCAGAAGCCAGAGGATGATGGTGTTCTTGAAATGTATCATAAAACACACAGCAGCAATTTCAGTGTTTATCTCCACAAAAGGAGTTTTAGATAGTTCTTGGTACTGTCCAATGCTACTGGGCACACCAAGGAAACTTCTGTATTGCTGACACTGTTACCTGCAAACTTATGAAAATAAATAATAATTAATATCCCTTAACTAATATGTATGCTAACCATGAATTCAAAGTGAGCTGGAACTTTCCATTTTCCTAGCATAGAAAGAAGACAACAGTGAGTTAAAATATCAGTAGCTCTTTGTAACATTATCATGATGGATAAAAGATAAACATGAGTTCATAGCATAGGGTACTTTGCAACAACAAAATTTATAAGCAGAGACTTAAAGACCAGACCTCATGCAATAAGAAGCCTCATCGTCATCACAAGGTTCAGCTCTGTTTTCCCCTCACTCTTTCCAGGTATGGCTGTATCCTGGCCCTGGAGGCAAAATAGCTGGCTAGTTCCTGTGTTCAGCAGAAGGAAGGTATATTTGTGTGTGTTTTTTCAAGGTGTTCTTACTATTGCTTATCCAGATTGTGTACTGAAGTATGTCAAATCACACTCTAAAGCACAGAAGACCCCTAAAAGCTATCATCGATGAAATATTTCATACTGTTATGACTGAGCAACAATTTAAGAATTATTGACAGTGTGAGGTAAATCAAAAGGTGAAATTAGCAGCACTTAATCATTAACCAATTTAAAGATTAACAAAGTGATTCAGTGGAATATGTTGTGGTTAAAACAGTGACTTAATTACAGACTCAAGAATGACTCAACATTCACACTAAATCAATATATATGTATGCATGAACACAGACAGACATGTGTATCCAATGAAATATCTATATAGAGAAGACCAGCCTATAGTTAAATGTTCCTTCTTCCTTTTCAAGTTTAGAGTAACTACTCACAATGCATTGACATTCCTCAACAGGTGATAATTGATCCTCAAGAAGTCAAACTTTGCCCTGGTCTTTCATCAAATTTGCCAGCAGATGGTCTTTAAATCTCTTTGGTCTAAGGAGGCTGTGCCCGAGAGGCATCTCAACTCAGGGGAGATGCTGGTCACAGCATCTGCTGCAATCCAGGTGAGCTCAATGGCTCTCAGTTGGGGCTACTCTTTGTAGGGTGTGAGATAATTGACTTTTGTCAGGTACTTTTCCATTTCAGCCCAGCTTGGAGGATGAAATATTCTGGTGCTTTCTACTAGTTTTTTTTCTGGTACCACACACCTGTGTTTTGATTTAGGCCAAGATGTACTATGTTGTCAGGAGATGATAGACTGTTATTACTATTTCCATTTTTTGTGGTATTGGGGAAAAACAGAAGCCAGGTGCATTAAGGAGATGCCTTAACACTCCGTTCCACTGCCTTCACAATCTGTTTTTGACTCGCCCTAGGTCAGTGTGAGGCCCGGGAAGAGAGGAATTGCACCAAATACCAAGCAGGAAGGGAGGTCGTACCACCACAAAAGCCCTTACAAATGTCTGCTTCTTCAAAAGCTCCAATTGGCAAGAATTTAAACCAGAGGTTCTGACCGAATATGTATACTTTCCTTAAACAACGTGAAGAAGGTTTGAAGAAAAGTTGCCTTTAAATCCTGCTTTTATAATACTTCTCTGTGACGTTATAGGGCCAACCTGAAGGAAATGGGTCCCTGCTTTTGGCTAGAGGCATGACATGCCTTTTCAAAGCATAGACAGCAACTACTGTTATTAAGAAGACTGCCTTGTAACCATTTAACTGTAATGTTAAGGGATCTTAAAGGGGAGAACTTCATGAAAAAGACCTCAAGGCAAAGCAAGTGGGAAGTCAGAAGAATGAAAAAACCTGAATTTTCAACTTCTAGGTTAAAGAAAAAAAGCTTAGGAGTAATGTTACTAGGATGATTGTAGTTACCTCAAGAGGTTAGAGAAATGTATTAAAGAACAAATGTCAAAAGACATTGAAATGTCCTGGTATGTAGATATTTAAGTCATAGCAAATCAAAGCATATTATCTCATTTTTTCCCTACTTATTTTAAAGTATGTAATAAGGAACGAAAGAGCAAATGAACCTCAAGTGTAATTGCTAGTTTATCTGTGATCCCTGACATTATTCATAAGTGCTGGGGATCAAATTTCTCCTTGCTGTATCACCCCTGATTTTAGTGGAGTTTGACCAGTGAGAAGTTCGATCTTTGTGTAGAGCAGATTGCACATTGCATCTGCACATATAAAAGCATCTTTTCCATAAAGGCAGCAGTTTATCTAGCACTACCATGGGCGTTCTGCAACAGATTATCGTCATGTTTCTCCTGGTAACAATAGCAGGAAAGCCATGAAAATAAAGATAGATAAATAACTGTTCCTGTAAAATCGTAAACGTTCGTATAAATCTAATTTGCTGTATTCATAATCACTTGCAATCATAGGATACACAATCAATACTGGGAGATTCAACTTATTTTAAAATATCAAAGGACTAATACACATAAAGGGAACTGCTCATGGTTCGTCCACTAAGTTTAATAAAATTCATCAAATCAGTTGAAATAATGAATAAATTCAGAGAAATCATAACTACTCTCTGATGTTCTGCAAACAGTAAAACCTATTACATTGTTGAATAAGTTATTAAGTCAGAGTTATTTATTAAATTCCACAAAGCAGCATGTCTGCCACTATCAAGCTGAAATCTCCAAATGTTTATCTGCCTGCGCATCTCTGAGGATATCTGAATCATCACATGTTCACATCCCACAGGTGGGGAAAATAGGTCTTCACTAGGACATCAAGGTTTGCCTTGAAGTTGCCATGAGTTGCCTTGTCATGGTTCATGCATCTACACCTTCAGTGTAGTTTGGACTAGGAGTGGTTTTTTTTTAATTGAACCCTTCTAATTACATCTTTTATGGTACTTTGGTTCATACTGAAGAGTGTCCAGAAGCACAAACAGTGTTACTTTTGGATGAAACTCAACAAGAAGGAATGCTTCAAAAGAGAGTCTAACAGTGCTTTAGCTGCCGACAGGTGTTCAGTTCACAGGACCACATTAGGCCTAGTCCGTAAGAGTCCCCCATGCATACAGTTACTCTGATAGACCCAGTCCTAGTGTACAGCACGATTTCTTAGTTTAGGTACAGCTCAACGTGTCTAAATTTCTTCAATGCTACAGGTGGATCTGTTCCAGCTAGTAATAGATGGATCTGAACTATTCTGTTGCTATAGTCTAAACTGTTGGTAGAAAGGATCAAAGATAAATGTATGAATAATGTTCTAAAATTTTACAGAAATATTTCAGTCATAAAAACCAACTTTTCACCATTTCCAAAATCACATAATAGGCAAAGATTTGTTGAATTTTTTGTAGTATTGTTTAATTGCAGTTCCCTATTAAGTTTGTGCTTGCAACTTTTAAAAAACTCAGAAGCCTCTTAGCCAGATTCTCTTATTTCTGGTGGTCATGAAACCAGTTCTATACAACAAAGAGGAATGTGTAATCATTTCAATGTTATATGTTAGGTACAAAGAATGGGTTTAATAATTTCATTAATCAGCCATCTTTATAGATCAAACTATATTCAGTCTTCCCTGAAGATTTTATTCTGTGATCACTCTATGAAAAACTAAAACGGTGAACAGGAAATTGAAACTGTTATTATACAGGAAATAACAGCACTCTGTCAAAATCTACAGAAGAAACATATGTTCAAAGTTACCGTCAACATCTAACATATCAGATCAGATAGAGAGAAAGACCAAAATTACAAGAATCATTATAATATTATTTCAGGGCAAAGTTCTGTGTGAAAAGAAATCCTTTCCAGCTTCACAAAAAGGAGCTGAACACAGAGTATCTGATGGAGCAAAGATCCTGTCATAATTTCATATACCAGTGGATCATATGGCAGAAATTTCACTTCCTTCTCCCGTCTTTCCAGACTTCATACAGTCACAGCCGTAGTATCTAATATGTGTAATGAACTCTGTGCCTTTATTATCTATGCCTAGCTTGCAAGAACTACTGTAGTGTTCGTTACCAGCCAGGAATAAGGTGTTTAAGTGCTATTGTCTCTAGTAGAGTTGTGCTACAATGTGTTTGGATTTATTTGTAAATTTAACTATTGTTTGATTAAAACTGGTAGAAAGTGTCAGGGTGGAACAGAAAGTCAGGTAAAATACACTGGGTTCTGGGAATTGCTGACAAGGTTTGTGAACTTTTGTAAATGAACTGAGAAGAATGTACTCTGATAATCATTACTGCCTCAGTACTTAACTGCTATGCTATCTGTATTTGTTTAAGCTGTCTACTGTGCATATAGTAACTCATCACATGGAAAAACATTTTGTATTCTGAGGGCAACTTTTGTATAGCAACAGGTGGAATGAGAAACCTACCTGTCTAGGTGGCATGCAGCATTTAATCACCAACTGTAGCATGTATTTTCCACATTCATTTCACCTCAAACTCAAAGAGAAATTAGGAACAACAAAATACCTGGGATTTACCAGCCACAAAGCTTCCAAGCAGTTTATAGCCTCTGCTTTCTTAGCACTTACTAAATAGAGCTGCTAGAACTAAGTATTTTACTCAGAGCAATATGCAAGATGCTCAGTACAGCACAGGCAGAGTAACAATGAACATCGCTGCTGTTGAACCCTCTTCAGACATTATTCAGTTTGGTAAAGTCCTGAGCTTCGTGCTCAGTATGGCCTCAAATGTGCTTATCACAAAGAATCTTCTGATCAGCAACATTTGTGTAGGTGCTTGTTAAGTGCTGCTTCTGAGACCAGATGTTCATCTCTCCCCTAAGATCTGTGAAGCAGTAGACCATAAGCTCCCCAAGTTCTCAAGTCGTCTCATGCAGTTGAACTATGCAACATGAAAACAGTAAGGAGTATCCAAAACAAACAAGATATTGTGCAAAATTTCAAAGCTCATCAGAAAACCCTCTGTGCTAAGAGAAACAGGAGGTAGCTTCTGATAGCTTCTGACTCCTCTGGTAAGGACCCATCACCAACAGTCTTGAACAACAGCTGACAAAACCGTATCAAACAGATCATCACCCTTGACTCTTTACCTTTCCAATGCTTCTTGTTGCTTATAACCTAACTTTTCTCTCTCATCTTAATTATGATTTTCTACTATATTGAATACAACTGTGTTCTCTGTATCATATTAAAAACTTCTTTCTTTTTTTCTCCAGTCTCTAGGCCTGAGGTTGGCTCCAACAGCCTTGTTTAGACAGTCAGGTGTCTAGGTGTCATATTAACAGCTAATTCCTAATATTTGATACACTCTGAAAATTGAGAGTAGGTCTAGAACATTTATGGTTTAGTAGCTCTGGCAGCAATGGTAGTGGGAAGACGGTTGGACTAGATGATCTTATAGGTCCCATTCAACCATGTGATTCTATGATTCTATGATTCTATGATTCTATGAACATTGCTTTCTTCCATAAAGAAAAAAAAAGATTGTGGTCTATCCTGTGTTTTCGCGTATTACTATTAGCAAACTGAAAAGCTGAATATCTCTTGCTTCCCACTATGTGAGGCAGGTAATTTTGAAAAGTAGTGGTAGGTTTTAAACTGTAGAAATGTTACAATTAATGTATAAAAAGCATATTCAAGTGTGATTTTTATAGACACAGGCAGACCAGATTTTTGAAATTGTCAGAACAGTTTATCAGAACTCTTGCAAAATCTACTTTTTCTACTCATACCATGGAATGTGAAGTGCTGGACAAATATTGAAAAGAAAAAGAAGGAAAAAAAAGATAGAACGTTCTGTGACTTCTGTGAGACCCTGTTAGCCATCCTTTCTTCTAAATCTGGAGAATCTCCAAAGGTCTCAGATCACAAAGTGACTCTAAACTGTTTGGGTCAATCCCAGCTTGATGGTTTGATGGCCCACTTGGACTCCATAAAGAGTCTGTGCCTGTACTCTTTTCCTCATGGCAAGACTGTTCCTCTCTTGTCTGGCATCTGGATTAGTAACATCAGTCAGTGTCTTTGCTACTTACTTCAGACAAAAGTAATGGAAAATTCCCCAGCTCCATTTCTATTACCAGTCTCTATCCACAACATGAATACAGTTGCTAGCTTGACAGGCTACAGGGTGTTACGGAGGCCTGGAAAGGAAATGGGAAAACCAATGTGGAGTAAGTAGAAGCCCTTCCACACAAAATAAAGGATTTTTAGGTTCACAGCCCTATATGGTTGGATTTACAGCCACCGTGTGGACCCAATATTATTTAACAAACTATGTTATTCCAACATTCAGAATAATTTTATTAAAATTTGCACAAATATTCACTATATTTGCAGTAATAATACTGCTGCAAGTAACTGACTTGCATATGTTGATAAAACACTTGGTGAATCAAATTTTGCTTTGCTGGACAAGGCTACAGTGACTTGCAACAACCTACATTGAGAAAAGGAAAATGTGGCATTGATTTCACCTTGAACACAACATCCGCAGGAGACATGTCTGCTGTTACATACTGGACCATAGAAAATTACAGTAATATCAATACCATGTTTCTTTTGGTTCACTTCTGGAATACTTCTCTAATTCTGACATGTGATATACTATGTCATCTCCATATGTGGTAGACTTACTCCTTTCATCTAGCTTTTAAGGTAGAAGACCTGAACTTAATTTCTTTTTTTTTTTTCAGTCAGGTAAAGGCATTCTCCAGCTGAGCCATAATACAAAGCAGTGGTTTGCACACCACTTAAATAAGCTGTCATTAAAAGAAAACTGGAATTCACAAAATCTAGTGGAGTTGATGTTCATTCTTTCTCAATTACAGCCTGTGCGAAAATGAAATTCACTATCTTTAGATTAATTGTTGTGATATACACCAAGTTCTACTTCTTCAGAGTCCGACCACCTTGAGTGATATATGTTAATGACTTGCTTTAGCAATACACCTAATATAAATCTTGTTGTCGTCGATGAAAGGAATAAAAGTTTTATTTGGTAATGAAATATGATGTAGTCTTTCTGGTGCTCTATTTAAACATCACCTAGGAGTAGATCATGTTTTTAGAAGTCAGGAGTAGCCCCAGGCCTTCCATAATTCTAATTGATGTAAATGAAGAAAATAATGAAAGCTTGTGTGTGCTGACCCTGTTATACAGGGTGGTTTCACCTCAATTAATCAACGAACCTTTAGAGATGTTGCAAGCATCTGGCCTGAACAGAGAGTTCTTCAGACTCTGATACTAAACTGTCCGTACTCTGTTGAGATACTGTGCCCAGATTCCTAGTGAAACGGCTTAGTTTTCAAATGCTGACATGTTTAAAGGAACTACCATGTTAAAAATAAAACTAAACTCCTCTCCCCAGAAAACATTGTCCTTGCTGCTGGATAAATATGAGGTGGATGGATAAATCTGAGAACAAACAACTCCCCTTAGGAAGTTTGTGTTCTTGCTATGAAATTGAAAGCACAGAAAGACTTCTCATTTTGTATTTGAAATGCCAATACCAGGTTTGACAAAATTAATAGTATATAGAACAAAACCTAGGAATAATGCTTGCTTTTCAGGCACTATCTTTATAAAACTGACATTTATAAAAGCTAATGCAGTTCAGAATTATTACTTATTTTTACTCTGTAGTAGCTACTCTGTCCAGTAGCATTTTTCTGGACACACAGATACTGTGGTAGCATACTACCTTTGTCACATCTGATATGTGTACTTTCCATAAAATAACCTTCATGCCATGCAGCCAATAATCTTTGCAAGTAAAACCTGAAGACAAATGAAGGTCTGTAATAACACACTGGAAGGTTATGTTTATTGATTACAAGACTGAATATTTTTACAGTGATATTCCATTCTCATAAAATTGAAGCATGTATATTTTTTTTTTACAACTAGAAATATTTACAATTATTTTACAGATATGGTTATTTAAATTTTCAGTGACTTCATAGAGTGTTCAGTATCAAAGCAGTAGTTTTAAATACTGATTATGTACAGAATGAATTTTAAAAACCCAAACCTTGGGGAGAAGGTCCACCCATATGCTGCTCATACAAATTTAAAAGCTGCCTAGCCTCTTGAATTGTAAACAGTGGATAATGAAATTTCTATAAGTTTAATGTCTTTCAAATGTGTAAACATAGACTTGTTTTTGCAAATCACGAAAGGTGCTTTTAAACAAAAGAAAAAGAAGAGGCAGGACAGGAAATGCATGAGGATGTGTTGAACATTAATAACAAGTAAAAAGGAAAAGAATGGCAGGATAATTCTATTGATTAAAAAGCAAAGGACCAGATGAGTTGTTTAGTACTCCTTGCAAGTGCTTTTGCTTCTCAGGCACAATTGCTTCCAAATATTATCAAAATTGTACAAAAAGTATCTTATTTGCTCTGAGCCTTCCTTCTCTTGAAAAAGTCCTAAAGAAAAGAAGAATCTGTTTTCATACTTATTTACTAGAAACGTTCCTTTGTCAAGTTTTTTACTTGTCTTCCTTTTTGAAGAACTTCCTGCAAATACAAGTCTGAAGCAACCTGAAGATTGTTTGAGGTGAAAAAAAAATCAGATAAGCAGAAAGCAGCACTTTTGTATGCTTTCCCAGGCCTGTCAAAAGGGTGCCTGCATTAGCCTGAAGGTAACACTACAAATGCTCATATATCAACAAAGATCAAAATACGAGAAGAACTATCCTTTTCAATTGAAACTAAAATAAAATGCAAAGCTGAGTAGGGAACCCAAGTAAGGTTTGCAGAAAAGCCCTGCTGGGCTGAACACCTTTCTCCGTATCTCTTTTTGACAGTCACTGTGCTGTTCTGGAAGAGAAATTCGAAGACTGAACCTAATTGACCCTTATAATTCCTGTTCTCTCCCTGGATGGAGATTGCCTTCCTAAAGCTATAAGACATTTTCTGAATAAGAGAAAAAAAAAGTGAATGTAAGCAGCAAGAGAAGGACCTTCTCTTTATCAAAAGGAAGCCATGAGCCCAGAACAAGGGAGAATTACACATTTTGCCTGAAAAACAAAGCTTATGAATATATCCTATTTCTCCAAGGAATTTAAGCTTCCCTTGGGTCACTTACCTGAGATATTATTACAATTGCTTTCGTTATGGTCAATTTTACCATGGTGAAGTGAAGAAAAGAAAGCCATCACTTGCACAACACTGAGGATTTTAAACTGTATTATAGGCTGAACACACTAAGGAACAAGCTAAGAATGATCAGTAATGGCCTTCTTGCTTCCAACTTATAAATCAAATGCAAAACATGAAGTATTTTTCTAATATATTTTTTTAAAAAAATGTGTCTCCAAGAGGCTTTTCATTTTGTAGAAGCTCTGGAATGAATGGATATTCATGCGGAAAGTGCAGGTTATAAATACAGCTCATGTGCAACATTTATGCCACAACAGAAAAGTCAGCTGTGTTTCTGATTTCTCCACTAACCTTTGAGTGCAATTGCTATATTAATATATGACATTAATATTGATGAAGGTCTCGGGAAGCACTTTTACCCTAAATGAAAGCAAAGACCTTTCCCTGAGGGGAAAAGAGAACAGCAACTCAGGAAGGTGCAGTGCCCAGAGGTGCTGGAAGTGCAGTGATGTGATGGGTTGGGAGATGCCTGCAGGGAGTCCATGTTCTGACTTCTCCTTCTACCCAAGGTGAGGGATAAGGAGTGGGGCAGCATGTGCCCCATACAGCAACTTGTCCACATAACTCTCTTCTGCCTAGTGTGGACATCTTACGATGCTTCTTGTTTAGAATGAGCAAGTCACAGTAGTTAATAATTCATAAAAGTAGTAGATGACATAGCTAAAGTCTCATTGGGCTTGCAGTACCAGGTTTCCCTCACCACCATAGTTTTCTCCTATACAAGGAAATTCGATTTTTGCTGTGAGGGCCAAAATTGACCCATTGTACTTTCTGAGAAATGTTGTTATCAGGTACCACACCTTACACTAAGTACATTGGTTGCTGCACATTTCTGTATTTTTACAGATAACCCACACAAATAAGAAGCATCTAGCTCCTCTCTTCAAAGGGTTAAGCTTAATTCCTAGCCACATGCATTGTCACAGTGGCATATTATAATTAAAATAAGAGCATTACACTATTAAAAGAGAAAAGAAACAAAACTTTAAAATTTCAAACAAGAAGAAAGCTTTAACCTAAGCCTCTGAAATGCTCCAGATCATTTCTGTCTTACAGGATGAATCACAGTTTAAACAAGATCATAATTTACTACGTTAAAGTCTTCCCTAAACAGAACTATGATTTGCATCACACTACACAAAACTCCCACTTTTTGCTTTTTAATATAATGGAGCTGTCACATGAGACATGCTTGTTTTGGACAGAAGCATGCTTCTACTTGATTTCAGCAATTTATTGTGATCTAGTCTAGAATATTTGCTGCATTATTTTCTTCCAGTGAAGACTGCACAGATCTTGTGCCTAGTGCTCCTGCTTATTTTTAGCAGGATGACTGTATGGTTCTTTCTGCCTACGTGGGAAATACAAAGAGGACACATGACACTGAGAGAAGCTAAACAGGAAGAAGAAAGTAGACCAAATAAAAAAATTATCAATTTACATTTTAAAAAATATGCTGATTTTTTGCATTAAGAGAATACCTGCTAACCAGCACTTATGACACATCATTCTAAATAAATAAAACAAAGATGTTATTTTGCAAGGCATCTGTTTTTCCAAAGAACTGAGCTTTCTTGTCTTAAATAAGTCTGAACTTAAAGATCTATCATATTCCTTTTCACACTCCCAATGATCACTTTAAAGTATTACTTTGTTTTCTTAGCACAAATTTATGAGTAAAAAAGAATCCAATGCAAATGAATAACAATTACAAGATAGTCTGTTTAATTAAAGCCTATATCAATGATCACCATGCCATGTTGTTGAAGACCCATAGTCTTCTGTGTTGCCATGAAATTACCTCAGGGATTCTTGTTGTCCCACCCTCTACAGAAATCTGCTTACAAATTTTTTTCAAAGGTGAATATACTAAATTCACAGCCAAATTTGTGTGTTTTCTATTACCCTTCTTTTCCTGTTATCTGAGCCAAAACACACCTCTCTCCTATCCTTACTATACTTCCCTTGAGAAGCAGACTGAGAGATAGACAGGACTTTGATAGATGATACAGGGGTTAAAATGGCTGGACAGCAAGTGTCCAGGACCTGTTGTGTTTATACTTGACTAAATTTGTTGACATTTTTGTACAGGGACAACTTAATCCTTCCATCACAGCATCCGTAATGCCTCTAAACAGAAAAACTTTGGGGTAAATTGGTGGCTAGGTTAGACTGATTTGCTTTTTCTTGTGTAAGAAACAAAACATGCTATACTGCAGGAAGTTTGCAGTCTATTTCATTGTAAGAGCAATACCATTGTGATTTAAATATTTGCCACTGTGATAGACAAATATTTTTCAGACCAGGTATGCCAGCTGACTTTTTTCCCAAGACTACTCAAATATCAGGAAGTGCTAAAACGTACTTCATGTTGACTCTACCCAGACAAGTTCACTACAGAATTAGGAACAGAAACAGTAGGAATTAAAGGCTCTGCTCTTACATATCCTGAAGAGCCTAACCACTAAATAACAGCATAGGAATTAATAATGTTGTCTGAATTTTTCATGATAACAAAAACCATATGGTACTACCATGTGTAATGACAGTGTTACAACAAATATTATCATAGGCTAATAGGTGGATAGCAGGGAGCAGAGAGGTCATAGTATTGTGTAACTTCTAGTTTTAGTACATTCTTGCTGATTGCAAGGGGTTTGGCAAAGTCCAAAGATAGTTTTTTAGTAGAAGCCCATCTGACAAGAAGAGATGAGGGGCAATATGAGCCCGTGAAGACAAGAGTATAGACTGACGCAAGTAATTTAGATACACTGCTGCCTTACCGAGTATGCTGTCCATCACTATTACAGAGCCATGTTCCTCTTCCCTTCCTGTCTTTTCAGCTCATGAATCTTTCATTCCTTCGTGCACAGCGAGCTGAGGTTTAACAGGAGCATTGAGGGGGTGAGAGGAGGACAAGTTATTTCATAAAAAATGCTCATCATATCATTGTAGCTGTTTAATTAAAATGTTCGTGACATTTATGATTAACCCAATTGATGTAGGTTAGATGTCCTCTCAACCTGACCCCAGGATCAGGACTCTCAACAGGCTGAAGGACTTCACTGACCAGCCTGCCCCTTTCTCCTTCCATACATTTGTTAAAGGTCGATGGCAAACAGAATCTCATCCAAAGTTTGCTGCATAATCAGGTTCTGTGCTAATGACAGAGAGGCTACGTTGTTACCATAGTTGGGGTATGTAACTGAGAATAAAGTTTTTCTGATTACAGTTCCTAATTAATGCTTTTCCTATTTTATAATATGCTTAATTTTTTTCCAAGTAACCGGCACAGCATTTAAGTTCAGAAATAAAGGTGATGTGATGCACACAGAATAAAATAGCTGTTGTTGATCATGCAAGGCCCCTGTTAAGTTTAATATCCTTTCTCCAGTACTTGCCATAAGCCTGAAAGGTAGAAAAAGTTCACCAAAATAGCCCGCCTGTGCCGGTCATACTTAGGAAATATTTCTTCCCCACTCTCACTGATTAGTAGATACACTGAAATATTAGTCTTAACTTCATCATGATTTTGATGTGACGATGTCTATAATTTAACTTTTTTTTTCATCAGCAATTTTAATGACTTTTTTTTCACTAGGTCATTTTTCAATGCCATTTTTTTTTCCTTCACACAGATCACTGGAATAGTTCATTAACTCTGAAAGTGAGTTTTAGATCTCTTGATGTAAGATATTTCCTCTCACTTTGGTCCCTAACATCTCTGAAATATGGCTGTACAGTAAAGACACTGCCAACTAATATTTACTTTTCAGTTAAATTTAGTATCATTTTTCTGTGAATTGTTGCTATAGAATCATAGAATGGTTTGGGTTGGAAGAGACCTTTAAAAGTCATCTAGTCCAACACCTCTACAAGGGGCAGGGACATCTCCAACCAGATCAGATTGCTCAGAGCCCTGTCCAGCCTGAAGTTGAATGTCAGGCAGATGGGGCATCCACCACCTCTCTGAGCAACCTGTTCCAGTGTTCCACCACCCACATGGAAAAAAAAAAAAAAAAAAGTTTTCTTTATAGCTAGTCTAAATTTTCTTCGTTCTATTTAAAAACCTTTACCCCTCATCCTGTCACAACAGGCCCCTCTAAAAAGTTTGTCCTCATCTTTCTTACAGGCCCCCTTTAAGTACCGAAAGACCATAATAAGGTCTTATCTATGTTCATATATTTTATCTGTCTGTTGATGGAATTACAATGTATCAAAACACTATGCATTTAGCAAATAAATGAAAGCTTTCTGTATTGATGTTAAATTTTATCCTTCAACTCCTCCCTTTAACCTCTCCTGAAATTCCATTAAAAACCAAAAATGCTAAAGTAAACAGTTTAATTAAATGGCTATCAGCTGAACACTAATTTTCAGGAAATCATTGGCTTATTCTTTGCACAGCAATTGCTTAATCCTCTACTGACTCATTTAGATGAACGAGCAATTGACACTGCTACTGCTGTTCAGAGGCTTGCTAGTGTTTTCTTTTGATCATGCATTTTAGGATTTGCTTTCTCATTGCATGGCTAGTGCACACTTTCCATATTTTTTCGTGCCAAAAACATTAAAAAAAAAATTACTTCTATTCAAGATCTCTATGTCGTTTTATAGAACTTTAAAAATCTACCTCAATAGAATTTAACCCAAATAAACCTAGTTTCATAGAATGAGGAATCAGGTCCATAAGAATCAACTGCTGCAAAACAGGCAGCAAAAAAAAATATGCAGGGTAGAAACTGTAAATTCTGATTAAAATAATGTATTCCAAATCAAATTCAAATTCAGAATGTCAGAATTGCAGAGAATAGTGTGAGGAGAGAGGTGAGTGGGAGGGAAAAAGAAGAGGAGGGAGGATGAGGGAGGAAAGTTTGTCACTGGCTTGAGTTAAAAAGAAGTGTAGGGTTACTCCTACTCCCAGAGTGTCTTTGCTAATAATGACAAGATCGTTTGCCTCTCACATCTGTAGCAAAAAATGAGAGGAGAATATGGAAAAGAGGTCCTGGGATGTACCAGCTGTTGATGTTGGTCCTCCCTGCTGAGCCCTGAGCCTTGTGGCCCTACCGGAAGGCATTGCAATCTGTTGACATCTCCAGCTCTCTGCTACTTTGAGACACTCAGCTGAATCTAAGACGACTATCATCTGGCTGAGTGAACAAAAATCAGTGCCTACAGTGAAAAAGCAGGACTAACACACAAAGCAGATGGCTGGAGGCCTGCTCATTCCTGTTTCTGGAGCTGTTTATGCCCTTAAGTGACTAATTTTGACATGTTATACTACTAATGAAGTTTTTTTGGTGTGACCCAGTAAACTGCATATAGTGCAGGCTGGGACCACTCTAATTTGACTTCTGCAGCCCAGTGTTATTTCTAATCTACTGACAGTCAATTAAAATTGCCCATGCCTGACTAATCACGGTTAGTGAGCAATCAAAGTTGAATTTAAAAATTAGTTTTCTTCTGTATATACTACTCAAAACCTACAGTTTTGCATTTTCTTAACTAAAATACCTTGAAAATGTGTAACATGGGTAATATTTGTCTATGTTGGACTGAGATCAGAGCCATGGCACAGAAGAAGACACACTGATCTCCAAGACCTTCAATGACGTAAGCGTTCAGAAATCTGAAATTTTATCCAGCCTTTCCTCTATAAAGGCATGCAGACCTGGAAACTGGAATAGAACATTGTCTGATGGAAATGCTAGTATTTCAAAAGTGCTGTTCAAATAATTTTGGTTAGGTTACTGTCTAACTTTTGATCGCAGAGCCAGAGGCTGCTGGGATTACATTGACTAAGGTAAAAAGCAGAACTGAAACACAGTCAAGACTTTAAATATCAAAGGTGTTGTAGTTCAGCCCCAATCGGGACCAGACTACGCAGTCTCTTTCTCACTCCCCCACCCTCCGAGAGAATAGGGGGAGATAATATAAGAAAAATGGCTCGAGGTCTGAGATAAGGACAGGGAGAAATCCTTAAAGTTACCGTCACAGGCAAAACCAGACTAGACTTGGGGAAAACTATTCAGTCATTACTAAAACTAGCAGGATAATGAGACAGAGAACAAGATAAGCCTCCTCACCACCCCTCCCTCTTCCCGAGCTTAACATTATCTCTACTACCTTCCCTCCCCCGAGCGGCACAGGAAGGAAGAGGGAATGGGGGTTGCAGTCAGTTCATCACGCATTGTTTTACGCTGCTGCTTCATAGTTGGGGGAAGAACTCCTCACATTCCTCCACTGCTCCAATGTGGGGTGCCACCCTTACGCCACAGTCCTTCGTAAAACTGCTGCGGCGTGGGTCATCTCTTCCACGGAGTGCAGTCTCTCCAGAACAGCTGCCCCAGCAGGCCCTCCACGGGCCATAGCCTCCTTCAGGCATCTACCTCCCCTGGTGTGGGGTCCTTCATGGGCTGCAGGTGGATCTCTGCTCCTCTGTGGACCTCCATGGGCTGCAGGGGGACAACCTGCTCCACCATGGTCATCACCACAGGCTGCAGGGGAATCTTGGCCAGGAGCCGCATTACTCCTCCCCCTCCTTCTTCACTGACCTTGGCATCTGCAGCTGTTTCTCTCACAAGAAAAGTTCTTCACAACAGGATGGCAGACACCTCTCAGGATCTCTTCACATCATCCATCTCATCTCCTCTCCACTTCTTGCAGCCAGGCCGGGCCGAGTCGGGCCCAGTTGGCCACATGGCAAGAGGCCTGCAAGGCCCATGAGGCCTGCGCCTCCCCCTCTGCGCCTCTGCCCCTGCTCAGCTTCTTCACATCTTCTCTTCTCTCTTTTTTTTTTCTGTTTTCCTCTTCTTAAAAACCTTATCTCAGAGGCGTTATCACAGAACATTCTGCTACCAATTGGCCAGCAGCGGGTCCACCCTAGGCCCAGCCGAGTCCACTGAACAAAGGGGAGCAACTTCTAGCAGTTTCCTACAGAAGCTACCACCTTAGGCCCCCCCTCACTAAACAAAACCACAACATAAGGCAACTTTAAGTAGAGTTTAGTTACATTTGGATTAAACTTATTTACATAGTTTTTAGGGTTTTGGTTTTTTTTCTCAGAAGACTATGAAGGATATAAATATGAGAATCTCAGATATTCTACAGTTATCCAACTTGAAAAAACCCTACCTTGCCTTATCTGTAAACATTTCTTTTGCCTGTGTCTTAAACTCATTTAGAGTTTCACAATGATGGTTCCATGGGCACTGAGGATCAGTAAATTATTATCCAGGTAAACAGTCAAAACTAAAATTAAAAGATATAAACAAACAGTTTAACATTTTTCTGGCCCTGCTATGGGCAAGCAGTCTAATAACAGTAATGACTGAAGATCATCTATTGTTCAGTCAAAAACTAAAGAGCCTGCCTAGTCTGGAAGAATTTTGCAAAGGGTTTGAATTAATATGAACAAAGAGGAAAAAGTAGTTGTCTTCCAGAGTCTGGATGTGGACATACCTTTTGCACCACCAGCTGCAATGGCCAATTCCTCAGCATTCCTCAGCTTCATGGCTACTGAAGTTTTTCCATTTTTATGATTATCTAAATTATGCATTATTATAACCCCTCCACCTAATGGGTGAAAGGTCTATACTGAGGTCTATATTTGTTCTATCTTTAGGAAAAATTCCTAGTTTGTGTAAGTGATCTCACGAATAATGACCTGTGAACAGTCTCAATATCAGTACAAAAAGTCTGCTAAAATCACACAAATCATAACACAGCAACTGATCACTCATGTTTTTTTGCACGGACAACACTATTGACTTTTATCATAATGGATCCCAAAATGTCTCTTCTTAGCCCAACATAATGTTGCCCAACAGCCTAGAAAACAGGCCCCAGTAATTTGGTAACTATCCATCTACAAATTCATTGTGCACTCAAGACCTCTGTGACATCCACCAGTTCTGTCAGGCATCATGAATACTTACCCACAAGGCACTTTTCCTGTTGTTCTGGTTTTGGCAAGGATGGAGTTAGTTTTCCTCTCAGTAGCCAGTGTGTTTTGGATTTCATATGTGAAGACCGGTAATAAAACACCCTGATGATATGAGTTCTTGCTAATGAAACCAAGGACACTGTTCTGCTTTCTAAGTCTTACTAATGTGCAGATGCAGGAAGCTGGGAGAAAGACAGACAGAAAACTGAGCCAAACTTGCCAAAAAGTGTATTCCGTGCCATAAACATCATGCTCAGTATATAAGTGGGAGGTGTCCATGGGGGAGGCATCCATTTTTCCATCTCATTTCTCTTGCTTGCTGGCATCTCTCTCTCTACTTTGCAGGCTCCCTCTCCCTCCTTTGCCTGCTGCTTGGTTTCATTTCCGTGATGGCTTCTTGGGACGGGCTGTATCAGTCATTGGGACATCAGGTGGTAAGAAATTGCACATTGTTCATTTTGTACATTTTAGTATCCTTATATTCTGTTATTATTGTAGTTTTCCTTTGCTATTCTGGTAAACTGTCTTAATCTCAACCCATGAGTTTTCCTTTCTTCCCAATTTCTCTCCCCCATCCCTCTAGGGAGGGGGAGGGTGAGCACGAAACTGTGTAGTGACTAGGGCTAAACCACAACACCTATGTAACCTTTTATATTGCTTACTGTAGAAAAAAAAAAATTTTGTGCTGATATTTAACATATAGACACTATTTAGCATGTTAATTACATGTGAATCCTATATCAGCTTTTTAGTGACATGTTGTCTAACTGTCCTATTTGAAGAAGGCCTAGCTGGAATCACTAAGAAGGGTCAGATATTTTTAACGGAAGAGAACTAAGCCAGTACACAGAAAATAAAATGGGTGACTCCCCCAAAAGTCTAAATGCAATCATCAGTAAAATAGATAATGCTCACATCTGTCTTGTGCTATGAAGTGTACCAAAGACAGAAAATAAAGTGTTTATCTGTCCATGTTTGCATGAAATGTTTTATTTCATTTGGTTTGCTTTAATATTCTATTTTTTTCCCTTTCTCTCAGTCAGTCAAAAAAAAAAAATATTGTTGTGTAGCGCTCACCAGTATATTTTGTACTGGAATTTTGGGATCTCCTTACTTAAATCAGTGCATATTTTGATTCTTCACATTCTTCCTTTGATCACAGGAAGACAACTCTGCAGAAACTCTCTTTTCTCATTTTAGACCCCCAAAGAACAAAGTGAGAGGAAAAAAAAAAGCCAAACAGCTCTCACAGATACCATTTTCTATTGCTTATTTCTGGGCCTCAGAGGAAGGCAGTGGCTGCCTTCTATTCTACCACTACTCAGATATTTCTTAGTTTCTGAATTTCGAGCAATGGCTTTTCACATCAGCTGTTGATTCATGCACTTGATCCATCTTCCCTCCACCCCCTTAATCTGCGTGGTCCTGGTACTCTCCACCCAACTGCAGAACTTGACTCTAACACTCACAAAGCTTTACTGATCCATAAGCTGGAGATAGTCTTGAATTTCCATTGTCTCAGGTAAGGAGTTCCACTAATCTAGTACGAAAATTTTTCATTTTTCACACAAGGACATTTTCCAGTGACTTTTCAATCATTCATCACAGCTGTAAAAGGCTTCAAACACCACTGGGGAGCAGGACTTTTTGCATCAGAAATTCAAAATACCAGATCTTCTCCTGTTAATATTCATATACTAACAGAATACAAGCAGTGGAGTAAAGAAGGGATTAAAATTAACAGTGACTGATACCATCTGAGGACAATGTTGATGCCACATCTCTTTGCAAAGCAGCAACAACGTAAGTATGTCAATGTTCCCCTAAAGAAGAAACTGAAATTTCTCTTGCATTTTACAGAAACAGTGCCTAATGCTGGAAGAGATTTTGGACCAAGTTAGCCAAATGGTATAAAACTTAGTAAGAAAGTTAGTAACTTTCTGATGATCTGCCAGGCACATATGAAGAATGAAGTTGCCACCCCCCACACACCACCTCTCCCGCCACAGACATAGGTTTATCACACCCTATTACTTCATATAAAGACTTCCAAGTGCCTCATCTTCTGCAGGACTTTACCTCCCATTATCCAACTCAATAACTCAATCTTACTTTATTTTTTTACTGAAGAGAAGGGCAAAGAAAAAGAAGAGGAACTCCTAGAGTATATGAACTGAGAATAGTGGCAGAAGTGAGGTTTTCCGGGATCCTGCTATCCTCTGTGTGCTTAACAGCTTCTGGAGGACTTTTCAGCCTTAGGGTTTATCTAACTTCCTCTGGAGATGGAGCGGGCCATGAACTGTTCCCAAAGAGGAGAATTAGGGACATTTGTACTTTGAATATGCTTCATAATTGTGTTTGATGTTGTCCAATGTTTGATACCATGTAGATATTAATTAAGTATAAAACCCTATATTCTCTACTTTGTTCAGGCGAAAAAAAAAATCATCCCTGGTAGGTTTCACAATCAAAACTATAATCTTTCTCAAGCATGCAAATTAACAATTAGAACATCTCAACAATGGATTTCTGCTAATCCCTCCACAGGAGAAAATTGGTTATCTGCCTACGGCACCTATTAACCAAACAAAAGCTGTTTAAAGCAGAAAAATAGACAGAAAATTTACTAGGATTGAATTGTTTTACACCCTAGATAGACAGACCCTACTGCTGTGGAGCTGGATTTAGGGGTTTTATTTTTTGTGTGAATAAGCTGCTGCAAAAGGTATTGGGTTGAGACAAATGGGAAACGAAGTTCATGTTTGAGAACATAGAGTGTAGTCATTGCAAACTAGATTCCCACATCCCACTCTGCCTGTGAACTTCAGCATGAGATAATAATAAAATTTCGGTCCTCTGCAGTATTTCTTGCTCTTTCCTTTTCAATGTCTCTTACCATCCAGTGCTAGAGACAAGATAATGAACAAGCTGGACTATTGGGCTCATCCAGCTTTCCATTTCCTTAGTCCAGATGTTTTTGTTTACCATCTAATTGGATCTTATGCTATCATTCTGGAAATCTCTGTAATATCATCAGCTACCCTTGATATCCAGCAACAAAATAGAGTTATGCAAAGTTCAAAAAATAACTAACATAGATCACTATGTCATATTTGGCTAACACAACCATTGTCAAAGAAAAGAGTGTATTATCTCTGGGTGTGGCCAACCTGAGTACTAACATGTCTTAAATTGTGACCTACCTGAGGGGAACACCCAAACCATTGAAGCAGATGGTGCTGGGAAGAGGCGTGTGAAAAAAACTCTGCACCTACAGAAATGCTGTACAACTTGGCTGTCTTCCAGTTTCATAAAACAGGGGAAACATCATTCGTGCAGGTGCAATATAACTCATTTTTGCTGTGTGTGAAAATAAAACTTTCATTCAGAAAGCATTACTTGCTCTAACATGATTTTGCTTGGGGTTGGAGTGTAGCTGAGGGAGAAGATATTAGCATTCTGGAGCAAGCTTACAAGAACAAAAAAGGCTGAAACATTTTTTAAAAAGAAAAAAAATGAAATAATTAAATGTACGTTTTAGAAGTTTTTTAATTGAATACAAAAGAAGTTAAAAAGAGAAAGGGTAGACTCACAGTTCTGGAAATGGAAACCTTCTGTCTGTGGAATGAATACAAAGCAAAAAGTGGCTATGCATCTTCCTCTTCCTACCTCTTGTTGTCCCCTCAGTGTGCCTTCAACTGTCCTAAACTGTCTTTACCCCTCATCAAAGTAAAATACTAATATTCTTCTTTGGAAGTTTTTACTCCTTTTTTTTTTTTTTTTTTTTTTTTTTTGCAAGACGATATTGTTATAACAGTACCTATGGCACTTATGTGCAATATATAAGTTGGCTTTACTGTGAATTTACAGGTAGTACCTCCATAGTATATGGCTACTTTTGCAAAAGGACTTTTAAAATGTAAGTACAGAGTCCAGAGTCTTCTAGATACACTATATATTTTCTGGGAAATATGATTTAAACTAATTCAAATTGAACAGTAACTTTGCCAGTTCTGGAAAATACTTATGTTTCTGTAATTCACAGGATCATTTTGCCTCCATATCCAGATGCTCAGTTTTGAAAGTGCCAAAGTTCATCAATTGATCCTAGTTATAAGAATATCTTATATCAACTGGAAAGGCAGGCTGGAATGGAATATTTGTTTACCAATGCATTTTAAAAGAATTAGCTATTGTTGAACATGAATTTCACAAACTAAGCTGTACTTGAAAGCAAACCCTTGGGCAGCTCTACCTGCCCAAATCTCTGAGATGACCAACCCACCAGGTGTATTATTGCTTCTCTTGAAATACTGTTAATTTGTTTATTCCTACTTGTGAACTGGAAGTAAGAAAATGTTTTGTTCTCCCCCTCTCCACCTTTGTAATCCACTTGGTGTGTTTTGAAGTCATGGGTGCAACATTATGTATTTCTAAGGAAGTCCAGCTGAAATGCCTACAACTAAATTTTACAGTTAGAGTTCCATTAAACAATGAGGTGCATTTAGGAAGCCAGAGAGAGAAAACACATTTAATAACCTAAAGGCTGGGTGCAACTTCATGTTGCTTCAAAGTAGTTCCTATTTTAAATCCCAGTATTGCTTGAGGCCAAAAACTGACTTTATTACATTTCAAAATGAAAAAAAAAAAACCCACCCATGCACCTGCTTTTGTAATAGACTTTAAAAAAACCCAACAAACTTGACACTTATAGAAGGAATACATTGTGTAGATCATATATGTCATCAGTTTAACAACAAAAACATGATAATTCATTCTCTGAGCAAAAAAAAGCATGGAGGTTCAACCTATGTTGGCTCACTGAAACAATGGTACGTTAAAAGTGGCTATGACACTACACTATAAAGTGGAACATCTGAGTTATCTTTCTAGCTCTGTGTATGACTTACTGTGTCACTTCAGGAAAGATTCCCCAAAAGACTTTGTTATTAAAATGCAAACCACAGTGAATGTTAAATAGAGCCGGGTCTGAAGGAAATGCATTGAAGTACATAAAGTCCCATTAATGTGAGATTTAGACTCTTAACTGCAAGACCTTTAAAACTTTCGAAACTGAACTCACATTATTTACAGGTACTTTCATGATGAAAATAATCTGAAAGGTGTGTGGCATTATTAGGACTATACACTGCTGTTCCATGAAAGATTGCAAAGCTAGGCCAGAGGAGAAAGAAAACTGCACAACAGGATACTCATTTAGTTTCCTTTAGGATAGAACTTATCCTTTAGGATAGAATTGTTTATATGTGCAGAGGATAAAAGAAGGTTTTCCATTCTTCCTGTGCTACACAACCTGAGAGCTGACAGAAACAATGAGTTTTTTTCTCTTTACTAAAAAATGGGAACAATTGAGGTTTTATATATCAGTGAAACTCTGGTAAAAAAAAACACCTATATATTCTCATTCTGAAATTTCTTTTCTCTTATTTGTAACCTAGACTGTAGTTTCCATATGCTTTTTTTTCAGATTGAAAATAATTTTAAAAACTTGGAGCAACCAGGCTCAAACTTTTCTAGGGGGCAGAATGTGGTATACATGCACTTGCACACACACATTCACACACCAACATCCATGCTACATTCAGAGATATTGTTGTTTAGAGATAGCAATAGCGTATATAGTGCTGGAGCATTCCAACAGTAGAGACATAACTTCTCTTGATTCAGTGAAAACTGCTTAGATATGGTCAAAGTGTAAAGATTTCAGTGCAAAGATTTATCAGTTAAATGTAAACTTTTTTTTTTATATTCCATTAATACTCCTAGCAGGAATTCCCATGTACACAATGTTTAAGAGGAATGAAAATTCTGATTCTGAAATTTATTCATTTCAAAGAGGCGTACAGAAGAAATCAAAAGAATTTTTATTTGAAGACTCTTGTGAAATGTGATCTACAAGGATCAAATAAGATAGCTAGATTATATGACCTGTACATGTTTAAATATACATGCCTTTTAAAAAGAAATAATATTTCTGTTATTACAGAAACACAAATCACAGAATATTAAACAGAAATTACATTTCTGTTAGGAAACTAATCCACTCAGTAAAAAGTAGGCACAATGCATCTAAATATGTCCAGAATACTCCTACAATCTCTGAATAAAATCCACGTATTTCTTGACTATTTTTTGCCCCATTTTGCATGGCTAGAATACCTGCAGTATCAAGCAGCCATGCTTCAGCTTATACATTTGATAAAGTCACTGTGGGAAGACAGGCAAAGGGGAAAATAATGGAAACAAAGTTGTGACCTGCTGTGAGCTGGCACAGGCTCCGAGGTCAGTTTCTATGGAGAGTGGCCGCACCACAGTACTCCATAATCTCCCACACTCAAAGATACTAGCAGTGGTTGTGGTCACACAGGGAACACAAAGGTTCTGAAGTGAAGGATGCTATTAAATTTTGAAATTTAATGTAACAGTTTGTTTTAGCTAGAGAAACTATTGACCACTTTAAAAAAAAAAAAAAATTAATGTTACTTTTTTAGCAAGCACACAGTTGAATTGACAGGACTTAATTTGTAATCCACAGAACAATAGATGACCTGAGTAAAACTGTGCGCTATCCTCCAGATGTTGTATTCACTGAAACACCTGGAAGAGCCACAGGAGAGAAGCAAGAATGACCGTTGCATTTGCTAAAGTAGCAGCTGTATGTTCAGCAGGCAGAACACATTGCCCTACCTTCAGCACCTATCACTTCCGTGCTTTCTGAATTTATGAAACCCTTAACTTAGTCCATCATACAGCTACCAGCATGTTCCATTTCCCATGGCAAAAAATCTTAGTGGTTCTTACTTCCTTCAAGGTAAAATACTGTGAAACCACATTTGTAGCTTTCAGTGCTCAATTTAGTTCTTATCCGACTTCAGGTGTGGACCAAACTGCTTTGCTGGGTTCACACTTTCTCTTGCCTCGACACTATGTTTCTGCCAACCTCTCACTTAATTTGGGGATGTGGGAAAAGTAAGACAGCCATATTCCAGCAAGAATTATTAGTAAGGGGGAGCTTGAATTAGAGGTACATACATTCCTAGCACACAACTTAACAGCAACAACTTAAAGCTTTTTGTAAGATTTTCATTAAATTGAATAAATATGTGATACCAACAACAGCAAGAAATTGGACTTCATGACCCAATGCCATTCCTTTATTTTCTATGTGTGTTACACCACATCCTTATGTTCAGTTCTTGCTTCTACCATATTAAAAGGGTATAGTCTAAATAGGAAGGTTTTTAATGCACTGAAACATACTAAATAGATGCTTTAGAGATGCTAAGCGTAACAAGGCTCAAAAGTAAAGATATAATTTTGCTTCACTTTTTCCCTTTAGTAATTTCAATTTAAATAAAGTCTTACATGGACAAGGTCTAGCTAAAGCTGAAGTTAATACCTTGGCTTCTGTGGAGTCCTTCAGGTCTTATAAAGTTTTCTCAAAGATTCTGTCTCTAAGAATGTTCCTAAAATTTCATGGTTTATTTGTTAATCCTTTTTACAGTGGCATGGTCTCACAATTTCACCTTGAAATTTCTTAACTTAGTGATCTCTGGTTTCACAATTTTTTTTTTCTTACTTTTAAAAAGTTGGATGTCAGTATGCACTTTTTCATAACTAGTATATAATCGCTTTTCTCATCTCTTTTCTCTTTTTCCTAGAAACCATTCACATAATTCTGAGTTATGCTGGATCCTCCACCTCTCAAGAAACAAATGTGTTTTTTGGTTCCCAAACCTTCCATCTTTTGCTATTCGTCTACATTGTTAAAAGGAATGTTAGAAAGAGGCCCTGAGCATAGGAAAAAATCCAAGTCAGCCATAGCTAAGTAATATTGAATGAATCATTATGTATGATCAGCTTCTCCATTGACACTTGTAGTCATTAGGGTTCTCTCTGTTTATGGATGGATGTGAGAAGGAAAATGAACCTGTAGAAATTTAAAAGTAGATAACTGCCAGCCATGCAGTCTATTCCCAGTGCAATTACCACTCCAGTTTTCACCCTATTCAGGCATGTTCAAAGACTACACTCTATTCAAATAGTCTCACTGAAATTAGTATTTTTCAGTCTAAGGCTGTTAGAATTCACCCTTCATTTAGTGGTTTTATTCTGTCCTGTTAAACAAGTTGCCACTAAAACAACAAAAACACCACAAAGACACTAACTACTGGGCTGGGCACTTCATCCATCAAAATTAAAAAAAAAAAAATCAGCTTAGGAGTTTGTTTGAATCCAAACTGTGCTGAATCAAGGTAAAATTTAGCAAACACACTGGGAGAAAACTTTAGGGAGATGTAGTTTCCATTTTGTCTTTTCAGAACAAATTCTTGCCACTTTTTTTCTGCAAACGTCATTTATTTTGACATTGACATAAATAAAATAATAAAGGAAGAAAATCAGAACTAAAGTGACAGGATTCCCAAAAGAATTGTGTGCTCTGATCATTATACCCTCGAGAGCCAGCTTACCTTCATTTCTTTTGCCACCCTTACCTGGAAAGACAACAGCAGTGCTGTGGCTAGTCTGCAGTCATATATGTGGACTTCGATCTTCTAAAATATGCAGCCTGATAGGAATCCTGGCTACCAAGCAGAACACGTAATGGCTGACATCCATTCCCTTGTCTTCAGCAGTAGCCCTAATTTGAGTCTCCTTCCTCTACCTGGATAACCATTTTCACAGAGCTGTAGTAGCTTCCTTGGCTCTGAAACATGTGTCCTTTTTTTAGATCTGCTTGATATAGGCAAATGAATTATTGCTGTAGTAGGCAGGCAAGAACAGAAATAAAGAGGATAGATAACCTCATCTTGTATCCTTTGTTTCTGTATCTTTTAAAATACACTTATTTTTTTAAATACAAATATTTTCACACTTTTTCAGCTTGACTAAGAAACCAATATATGTGTAAATATATGCTGAAACACTTTCTGGCATCCTATCAGAGGCATTCTTTGGAATCCACTGCAGCTTAATCCAAAAGGTCAGTAACTGAACAAAAGCTGGGAATGAACTGAACTTTTTTTCCTGAGAATTGTTATACCTCCAGGTATTTTTCTGAGAATCGTTACACCTCCAGGTGGAGTGTTAATAGAAGAAGGTAAAAAATCTGCTGCTTATGTCCTACAGCTCCTGTCCAGGCTAAATCTAACCTGTAGCTAAGAGTAAAACTTCCCTCTGATGGATTATCAGTCAGTTATCTTTGTCAAGCTGCAAATAAAGTTACAAATATGTGAAAAGAAAAAAATACCTAAAACCAGTTGGCTAAAAAATCTTTACATTTTGGTGTTTGTTTCTTCTTTTTTTTTTTTTT
>WHYT01014878.1:98230-127175 GCA_009806455.1 Tetrax tetrax | reverse complement strand
AAAAAAAAACATTTTTACTCTCTCTTACTAGTATGAGAGAAGAGCATGGTGGTGTGTCTGCAAGAAGCAAGCAGAACCATAAAAATGTCCAATTACTGTAGTGAGTTTCAGAAAAGAGACTCTTATATTCTTATATTTTCATCCCTGCTTTGCACCTCACTTTTTAACTGCACAGAAAGTAGACATAAAATGCCTGGATATCAGAGTTTTTAGCTCACTTATCCTGATAGCATGTAGTAATTTAGACCTAGTTTTCAGACAAATGCATAAGCAGACAAATTGAGTCACTGGAAAATTAAACCTCTAGGCCCAACCTTTCTGGGTATAAAACATTATTGACAGAGGAGCTTTAGTGGACTTATTCTGGTTTATAACTGATGAGTATTCAAGCTAGGAACTTTAAACGAGATGCATCATTTCAGTGAGAAAAAAAAATTTTGAAGGAAAAAGCGAACTTTAGTTGGTTTTTAATCCATTGCTTTCAGCAATAGTAAAACTGATGCCAATAGCAGAACATAGGAAAACTTAGTTATCTAAAAGGCTATGGTGTGACTACAACAGTTACTCTGTTTAAGCCAAAGAGCAACATTCAGTAGTTTTCATTCCTCAGTTTCATGGCCAAAATTTTCCTCTCAGTTTTGACAGCATGAGAAGGGCTCACTGTTCCTTCTGATTCTAGAAAACCCACTTGGTAAATCAACACCTTGTTATTTAACAACAGCACTCTACTGCACCCCTGTGTGACCATGCAGGCCCCAATCTGATTTTGTGATTTAATGAGACAGCGCCCACTAGTCAGGGACTTTCCTCACAGGGGAAGCCAGGGATCTTGCCAGTGCAAAACACCTCTTGGTTGATGATTCAGAAGTCTCCTGCTGTGGCCCATTTCTCTCAGGGAAGCAAGAAGGAGCATACAGTTGCATCAGAAGTGGAGAAAGCTCATTGTGCTCAGTTTGCACAGGGTCTGGTTGCAGCTAATTTACACAGAGCATCCTAAAGCCATTTCAGGATAGGGATACAGCTACGGGCTCAGGTCCCCAGTTTTAAGGGCCTCAAAAGCCCATCAATCAGTCAGTAATGTGGTTTTCATGGCAACTAGCTGCTTTTCCAAACACTCAACTCTTTCAGCACCTAGAAAAGTAGAATCATAGAATCATAGAATGGCTAGAGCTGGAAGGGACTTTCAAAGGTCATCTAGTCCAACCCCCTGCAAGGAGCAGGGACATCCCTGGGTTGCTCAGAGCCTCATCCAGCCTGGCCTTGAATGTTTCCAGGGATGGGGCATCCACCACCTCTCTGGGCAACCTGTGCCAGTGTTCTACAACCCTTAGCGTAAAAAATTTTTTCCTAATATCTAATCTAAATCTACCTCCCTCTATTTTAAACCCATTACCCCTTGTCCTTTCACAACAGGCCCTACTGAACAGCCTCTCCCCATCTTTCCTGTAGGCCCCCTTGAGGTATTGGAAGACCGCCGTAAGGTCTCCCCGGAGCCTCCTCTTCTCCAGGCTGAACAGCCCCAACTGTCTCAGCCTGTCCTCATAGGAAAGGTGCTCCAGCCCTCTGATCATCTTTGTGGCCCTCCTCTGGACCTTCTCCAACTCGTCTATGTCCTTCTTATGTTGGGGGATCCAGAACTGGATACAGTACTCCAGCTGGGGTCTCACCAGAGCAGAGTAGAGGGGGAGAATCACCTCCCTCGACCTGCTGGCCACGCTCCTCTTGATGCAGCCCGGGATGCGGTTGGCCTTCTGGGCCACAAGGGCGCATTGCCCACTCATGTTGAGCTTCTTGTCCACCAGCACTCCCAAGTCCTTCTCCTCAGGGCTGCTCTTGATCCTTTCTCCGCCCAACCTGGATTTATGCCTGGGATTGCCATGACCCAGGTGCAGGACCTTGCACTTGGCCTTGTTGAACTTCATGAGGTGGGCACGAGCCCACCTGTCCAGCCTGTCCAGGTCCCTCTGGATGGCATCCCTCCCTTCCAGCGTGTCGACAGCACCACACAGCTTGCTGTCATTGGTGAACTTGCTGAGGGTGCACTCTATCCCACTGTCCATGTCACCGACAAAGATGTTGAACAGGGCCAGGCCCAACACGGACCCCTGAGGGATGCCACTCATGACCGGTCTCCACTTGGATATCGAGCCGTTGACCACCACTGTCTGAGTGTGGCCGTTCAGCCAACTCCTTATCCACCAAGTGGTCCATCCATCAAACCCATGCCTCTCTAGTTTAGAGAGAAGGATGTTGTGTGGGACAGTATCAAAAGCTTTGCACAAGTTCAGGAAGATGATATCTGTTGCTCGTCCATTGTCCACCAATGCTGTCAGCCTGACATAGAAGGCCACCATATTGGTCAGGTACGATCTGCCCTTGGTGAAGCCATGTTAACTGTCACCAACAACATGTGCTGTAGCATGGTTTCCAGGAGAATCTGCTCCATGACCTTGCCAGTCACAGAGGTGAGGCTGACCGGCCTGTAGTCACCCGGATCTTCTTTGTTACCCTTTTTAAAAACTGGGGTTACGTTCCCTCTCTTCCAGTCATCGGAGACCTCACCAGACTGCCATGACTTCTCAAATACAATGGCCGGTGGCTTGGCAACTTCATCCGCCAGTTCCCTCAGGACCCGTGGATGGATCTCATCAGGTCCCATGGACTTGTGCACCTTCAAGTTCTTCAGATGTTCCTGAATCTACTCTTTGAGTACAGTGGGCAGTTCTTCATCCTTCCAGTCCCTGTTTGTGCCTTCTACAGCTTGGGTGATGAGACAAGAGCCTTTATCGGTGAAGACTGAGGCAAGAAAGTAATTGAGTACCTCAGCCTTCTCCATGTGCCGGGTAACCAGGACACCAGTTTCCTTCTGGAGGAGGGCTACATTCTCCTTGGACTTTCTTTTGTCCCCTACATAACTATAGAAGCCTTTCTTGTTGCTTTTTATCTCCCTGGCCAGATTCAATTCTGTCAGGGCTTTAGCCTTCCTCACCTGATCCCTGGCCCCTTGCACAGCCTCTTTGTAGTCCTGCCAGGCTACCTGTCTCCGTTTCCACCCTCTATAGGTTTCCTTCTTTACTTTCAGTTGGTCCAGGAGCTCCTTGCTCATCCACGTGGACCTCCTGGCCTTTTTGCCTGCCTTGTTCTTCATCGGGATGCACCTCTGCTGAGCTTGGAGGAGGTGCTCCTTGAATGTAGACCAACTTTCCTGGTTCCCTTTTCCCTCCAGGGGAGCCTCCCATGGCACTTTGCCCATCAGGTCACTGAAGAGGCCGAAGTCCGCCTTCCTGAAGTCTACGGCTGAGAGCTTGCCGTGTAGTTGCCTCGCTGCCCTGTGGATCTTGAACTCCACTGTTTCGTGGTCGCTGCAGCCAACACTGTCCTTTAGTTTCACATCCCCCACCAGTCCCTCCCTGTTGGTGAGCACAAGGTCCAGCATGGCACCCCTCCTTGTCAGCTCCTCTATCGCCTGCAGGAGGAAGTTGTCATCCACGCATTCCAGGAACCTCCTGGACTGCCTGTGCCCTGCTGTGTTATTTCTCCAACAGATGTCAGGGTGGTTGAAGTCCACCATGAGGACCAGGGTTTGTGACTGCGAGGCTGCTCCTGTCTGGCTATATAGCGCCTCGTCTACTCTGTCCTCCTGGCCAGGCGACCTGTAACAGACCCCCACCGTAACGTCCCCTGTCCATCCCTGTCCTCTAATCTTGACCCATAAGCTCTCTGTCAGCTCCTCCTACATCCCCAGGTAAATTCCTAAATAAATAATCCCCATGCCCACTACATTCAATGTCACTCAGTTAATCTACACAATAGATTGAGTTTACTGTGTATGTGCAGATTGACATTATATCCCATGTGCTGTTAGCCGTAGCTGGGAGTTTGATTTATCTATGTGAAACTATAAGGGCTACTTGGTAGTATTGCCTCAAAAAACCCTAAGATCCCTTGTTCCATTTAGTTATTAAACCTTAACTCACCACAATAAGGTTTCAAACTACAGCCCATACACTGATAAGGCACATAAGGCATAGAGTGTAAGCAAACACAGAGAATCTTTATACAATCATAATGGATCTCCAAACCTGGTCAGTCCACTGTACTAGAAATACAGTGAGTCCATTCTTCAACTTTCTAACTTAAGTAATTCCATTCCTCTGTGGAGGAATAAGTTTTATGGGTGTGGCTTGACACAATTTCTTAAAATTATCTTTTCAATTTTTTTTTAAAAAATATTTCTTCCTAAAGTAGCAGGACTAGGATTACAATACCTTTACCCGTGATGGATAAATATAATCTATATTTTTAAGAGTTTTCAAAAAGACTTCGACACACTTAACTAATTAAAAGCAATCCTGTTGGGGAAACTACTCATGTGATGTTAGCTGCCTGTTTTTACTATCCCTGTGGGATTACCACAGCTACAATAGGACTCTTATGTACATCAGGAAGCATGTAAAGTGCACTGTGGATGGAAAGGAAAACATTGACATGGAAACACTGAAGATATTAAGTCAACGCCTGGGCTATAGCTGAGGAACATGAGATCAAACGAGAGGAAACTCTCAACAATAACATCTGTGTTTCCACAGACCTGGGGCCACTCTTTATGCCTAGCTTTCTGGCAGACAGTAGATGTTTATAGCACTTGTGAAAAGTCTTTCTAGCCCATCACTAATTTTGTACGCGTCTGGACTACAGAGAAACCTGGGCTGTGCTTGTCTTCCCCTTTTCACCATGCTCCTCTCCCCTTCTTCACTCAGACAGCAGGGACGACTGTGTAAATAACACATAAGATAAATCTATATGTATCTTTCCAAATTCAAGACATTGAGAAAAATTCTACTAAAACCCACCTACAATCTTAGTGTATGTGTTTTTCATTCTAAAACCTGAGCTGATTCTTCAATTCCAGTTCCCTAGAGATACTCCTTTTCCTTTCAAACCCCTTAAGATCCGTGTTTCTTCTCCCAGCTTCATGAGGCTACTCTCATTCCTCCTGACCATAGTATAAAAGAGACTGAAATATCTTTGCTTGATATTTGCCATTTTGAGTTACAGAAAAAGCTTTTGTGGAAAAAAAAAAAGGCAATGCACAGTTTATCTGTCTTAGTAGTAATTTTATACTACTACGAGCACTGAAGTTTACAGGTTGCTTTGGAAGCACTGAACAAATATAGCTCTGAGCAGGTGCCACCAGTACCACAGACAACCAACTATCTTTTAAGACAAAAGCTTACTTTAAAAAAAGTTGGGTATTTTCTTCTGGGGTCACAGCATTGGATATCAGTAGAGTTGTTTCATAATAAAGAGTTGTGGTATCTTCCATCAAGAATGTGTCTGTGGCCCCAGATACTCAATTTGGCCACGTCAGTCAGGAAGAGAAGTCATTTCAGCAGGAAATAGTCAGGTGTATGGTCCTTTATCAACCATCCTGCTCAACATCCATCACCAACCTGTGAATCACTCATTGCTTTCTGTTAATATAGTTGTGTCCTTAAGGAAACATTAGGGAAAAGGCCAACATTTTCAAATAGGATTTCAAAATCCCTAGCATGCTGGGGTACCCATACATGCTGGGTGACAATGGCGGTAAAGTAGTTCTACATTGGCAATAGGGATGAAAACTCTGCAGAAGACAACCTTAAGGAACAGTAATTATTGATGATATTGAGTGATTACAGTATTGACATTAATACCCATCATTGATTTTGGTCGGCCAGGGATACAATATTTAGGAAGAGTGCTTGCAAAGTTCCCGTTGCTTTAATGCATATACTAAAATGCAGCCACTGAAACACAGTTAGTGCTCCCGGTAGTTAGAAGAGAGTTGGCAAACATTTGCTGTGGTTGTTGAGAGAAATAATTGTGAAGAGTGAGGAGTGCATCAGTAATCACAACCTAATACGTTTGGTAAGTTTCCCAAGGACACCAGGAGACGGATATACTCCTCTCCAGAGCTTCTCCTGTGGGACTCCAAATTTGCAAGCATCATTTTTTGTTATTCTCCCTAAACTCACTGCTCTTCCCTATCAGCACTACCCATCTATTCAGAAATACTTTCAAAAGCCTGTAGGGCTCTTTTGCACCCAAAGGCAGCAGTATGGCATCCTGTAGACAGCCTCCTAAATAGTCACTCAGGCAGAAGGCTTATGAAGGATACAGAACTTAAGACCCTTAAAAGGTTTACTGTTTCTGAGTGTTGTAGATATATAGACACCACCTGCTCTCTTCCTCTCAATTGAGAGCTCTTGAACCATGTTGTTAAGGATTTTGGAAGCAAAGGATAGACAGAGAGTTGTCAGTTTGTTTCTCTCCTGCAGTTTATGGCTTAGGCCTGGATCTATAGCTGCCGTAGCAATCAAAGCATTTTGAGAACTTCCAAAAAACTACAAGTCGTCTTAGTCCTTAAGCAAAATTCAAAACTACATTTTTGCCTGATTTTATCTCCAGCCCGTCGGAGTATTTTTGACTCGATTACCAGACCCCTGCTGAACAAACTCATCTAACCAGCAGAGCTCAAATTTCCACTTAATGTACCAAAATAGCTGTTTTCACCAGCTTTAAACTTTCTGACGTCCAAGCATGAAACGTTTTTTGCTATGTTAAGGAAGAATGGATACATGTAACTTTCCTCTACAGTGGGTTCTTCAAGTTCCAGTTTTACTTTCCCAAGCAGAACCACATAAACTCAAATTTCACAGTCAAAAATAGGGCAGACTAAACTTCATTACCAATTACAATACCTTTGATGACTCCATAGTAGTCACAGATAAAATCAAGTTAGGGAAAACAAGTTCATGTCTTTTGAACTGGAAAGCGCATAACAATTACTTACTAAACAATTAAAAATTATTAATTATACCACTGGATGTAGGCCTTGCAGGGCATAAAGAATATGCGCTGCTTGCACTTGTATATGCTCATTAATCATAGTCTGTTACTATAATTTTAATGAATGTTTATCATATTTTCTTTGTGTAATCCAATTACTTTTGTTTTTTTTAACCATCGTCAGGGATCTCTTTGTCTCCTGCATCCTGCCAATCAGCCCCCTTTAGATGTGAACAATTCAATTCATTATCATTAAGTTTCTGCTTTTAATCCCACTTCTGGGGGAACCATTGAAAGAAAATCCAGGAACAGAAGTCCTTGCACAGCAGGGGGAATGAAATGTGTTCTGAACACCTGAGCAATTATGTGCAACAGTTCTCCAGAATGGTACTCTAATGTCTTTCTAAACTTGTACCACATTAACAATTAGATCATCTGTCATTCCTGCTTTAGTATTAAATTAATTGCAAATTGACTTCAGGATTGAGAAAAAAAAAATAAACTGCTGGAGTGAATCTAAGCATTTTGTGTTTGTTTATGTTCTAATTGGCGCATTGCACCTGTCCAAATTATTTCTGTGATGCAGATGCCATTACTACAATCTCAGTTGATTATGAGAGCTCCCTATACTAAAGTCATGGAAAAGCCAACCCACTAGATTACCAGATTTAGTGAACATGATATTTCTAACATCTGCAGATATTTTTTATGAGACATAAATACAATTACATACTTAGACTAGAAGACCAGTAAACAAACAACGGCGTGTTACTTTTAGCAAGAAATCTAGGATGGTGAGGACTTAATTATAAAGGCAAGTATTCCAAAGCATAAATAAAAATTAAAAAATAATTTATTTTAGTAAATCAGAGACTAGAAGGCAGGTATGATTCCCCAGAACTGTCAGAGTAAACACACGGCAATTGAGAAACTTAAGAGTATGACCCAGGATTCTTTGTTAACCGAGAAAAAGGAAGAAAAGACACCAGCTTTGTAGGCTCCTGGATTCAAAACAGCAGCACTAATGTGGTGCTAGAGCAGGACTAAATCCACTGCCCTGCTTTGTTGATATGGCCACAGATAGTTCTGGTGCGGTCACTTGGTAGCCGCTTAAGGATCTCAGCGTTGAGCAGCCTGGCTTAGGTGCCAGACTGCTTGTTCATAGGGCCAAGATGGAAGTTAGCGAGTGTCTGTCACCCAGTTGTGTCACTGACAGAGCAAAGGCCTGACAAACAGAAAAAGGAAGACTACAGCTGGCTGAAAAGTCAGGTTGACTTTTTTTCCCAGGCTGACTCACGCTTTCCTTCAGAAAATTCTCTTTACAAATTTTCAGCATGTTTTCTGCTTAGAATTAAGGCATATTAAAAGTTTTATGGGGCAAAAATACTGGAATATCAGAAATTCTCTGCCACACTGCGAGACAAAATATTTGACCCTGACAACCAGAGAGTATTTCATTGGAACTCTTATTTTAATCTTGACTTTAGGCTTAGATGGTTTTCTGACTGTCACTGGCCAGCCTTCTAACTGATAGTATGCTACTTGGTAAGTCTCAGGGTGCTGCAGTGCCCCACCTGACAATTGGAGAAATATGGAGGTTTTATTGTTCTGTCTTTTAGTCAACATCTTCTGAGATAGTAAAGAGAGAAAGTTTGGAAATAACATGATCCCATTACCTGAAAAGACAGTGAGCACTTACCCATCTGGAAGGTTGCAGAAGCCTTATCCATCTCAGTTTACTTAACTTCTGCCGACAACTCAGAGACAACAAATTTGTTGCTACAGTGATAAATCTAGATAGCAGATAACCAAGCAGGCAGCAAATGAAGTAATTTGTATTCTAAAATCTTACTGGAGGCACACACAATTCTAGTACCAAGATCTTGGCAGCTTGGTGTTCAACGTTGGGAACCGGAAAGTAGTCTACTGGAGAAGTTCTGGTGGATTCAGCTTCTTGATTTTCAGCATGTTCATAAGCTTGTAGAACTCACAAGTTCCTTGGTTTTGTCATCCCTTGTATTTTTTCCAGTTCTTTATTCAAGTCTGGTAATACATCTACCTGACTAGGCAGTTGGTTTTCCTACTTTATTTGCAATATGCTCTTCTTTGTCTTTCTAAATATACTTCACTCAACTTTCCTTATCTCTATTTTATCTCAGGGACTTTCAAATCAAACAATGGCACAACTCATTACTTTTTAAATTCAGTCAGAGGTAGCTTGTGCCAATGGTTTTTCATGCCAGCTATAGGTTATTTGGTCTATAGCTGAGAGGATGAGAAAGAGGTAGATGCGTCCATCAGCATTCTCCAAAGTACTGTTGGTGATTTATAATCTGTCAACATTTCCCTGTAGTAGTAAGCCATCATTTATGTCTTCCTACCTCCTGTGTGATAATAGAGACTCCTCAGTACATCATGGGAGTGATCACACAGCTGAATCAAAAGGTGCCAGGGAATAATGCAGAATTCCTCTTGCCTCTATCAGTCTTGTTTCTGATTCCTCATCACTTGGTGCTTTGCTATCTATCTGAGGAGTCAAGGGTAAACTGCCTGTAGCTATGGGTAGCAGATTAGCAAAACTACTTTTTACATGAACTTTGGAAAGCAGCAAACCCAGTCTGGAGTCCTTGCTGAAAGATGAGAAGCAGTGATTGCAGCACAAGACTGGGAGACGGAACATTGTAGTTTTCCCATGTCCAGCTGGAGAGAAGAGGAAGAAGCTCCTAACTTGACGGATTGATCATTGGGCCAGGCTTTGGACTCATGCTTCCTGGCCCATTTGACCAACTTTTGCATTCTGTGAAGTATAATGGCGTCAGTGCTTATCAGTTACCTGTACAAGTTGTTAACTCCATTGCTGTGTTCACTCTTTGATTGAGGAAGGGCACTTCATTGTAGTTTTTTCCTAAAAACAAGAAGAGAATCTGATGAAGTTAGCAGTTTCTCATTGCCAACATAAATAGTTCATTTATTTAACAACCTTTTTTTTTCAAAACAATGCATGGCCTGTGACTATTTTTTAATCCAGGCTTGTCATTCCTTCCCATTGCAGAGTGCAAACTCGTTTTTATTTCACTGTGTCTAAAAGAAATACAGTAGGAGATTCCTCATCAAGATGGGTTGTGCATGACAGGCAAGTCAAAGGTCAGTAAGCAGATAGAAAAAAAATGAATTGGTGCCCCTAAATGGTTAAGAAACAAGATTTTGTGAAATACACCTGCTTCAGCAACAAGGCTAGATAGGCATTTTGGCGAACTATAACTTCTACTGATTATGGGAAAGCTTTTAGGAAAATGGATCTTTTAGAATCCACATGAAGAGTTGCCCAAATCCACCACACCCACCGATCCAAACACTTCCATACTAAAACTAGAGGCAAACCAGATGAGAAAGAAATTATAAACAGGCTACTCAGGGAGTTGTTCTATGAGTATAGCACTTCCATAATGATAAACAAGCCAAGGCAGAACAAAGTTGATTGTTTTCTCCCCACATGCAGTTATGTGAATCTGGAAAGAAAATGAAATTGTCCCAACCACAGTGCAACAAAGGGTAAGTAGCAGTGTAAAAAGACTTTGTCACAATTTTTCTGGTGAAGAAACAAAAGAGGGAAAGCAAAAAGAATTGAGATGTGGTTTTTCACACAGCTTCTCTCAGATTCCTGGTCTACCTGGTAGCAATCTCCTCTTCTGTTCAGATCTGTGGCTTCTGAAAGGTGACTTTTCAGTTTCTTTTTAACTTTTGAAGACATTTATCTTTGCCTTTCTCTGTGAGAGTAAAAGCCTCTCTGTTCAGAAACATATCTTCTCCACCTTCTCCACATATATCTTCCAAGGTTATATATAGCTTAAAAAAAGAAATCACCTCTCCCCTACAAACCTGAAGCTTACTGCTACAGGATATTCTAAATTTCAAAAGTTTATGCGAGTTAAAATGCAATTAGAAAACTTCATGGAAAAAGAGGTTCATCAAGAGCTATTCAGTGCAGCATCCTGGCTTTCCTTTGGAAGCTGGAAGTATAAATGGGCAACAGTTACTGCACACTTTGTCCTCTCTACTCTCTTCCTAAGTGCTCCTTCCAGATAATATCAGATGGGAGCTAGTGACGTTAATAGACAATTGAGCTGATCCAAATGAACTACTCTAATACCAGTCTCAAAAAAAAAAAGGTTGTGCTAAATACTGACTTGATATTGTCAGTAGATTTAATGCATTTTTCTTATTAGTGAAAGATTTTGAAACATAATGTCCTTTTTCTCTAAATTCTTAGAAACACATTCAGTATGGTCTTTCTGTTTCTGATATTGCAAGGCAAATTGGTTTAACTCCCACTGGAAATAATAAGAATTTTTCTGAGTGACTCTCCTGGTCTCGTTCCAGTGAGGGGCCCATGCAAAAAATAGGGGAAAAAAAAAGGAAAATAGTCTGGCATTTATGATCTCACTATAAGACACAGTTACAGTAGTCCAAGTATTCAATCTGCATATTTATATTCTTAAAGATCTTTGTTAATTTTCTTTAAGTTTATCCTTAAATATTTTAAGTCTGGGGAATTCACAATGGGTTTTGTAAACTGACGAAAAGTCGTGATTACTGTAATATTTTACCTCAAGCTGTCTTTTCAAAAATCATACTATTTCAATGTACTTGTGAGGGAAGGAATATAAAAAAAGAAGTCAAGTTGTGGAAAAAAAAGTTTGACATTCATGAACTTTTGCAAATGCTTGTGTCTTAGCCCATGTGCTCTTTAGCTTTTCCAGACTCCTTAATATACAAGATTTTCTGTGGTGCTTTATAGAAACAGCCGATCATGCAGTATTTGAAGACAGCAACTAGCCAATACTGATGGCCAGATGTGGTGTAATCTTGGCTGGGATTAATGGGATTTCAGAACAGCTCTTGACCTCACTGAGATCAGGTCAGGGAAGGCCAGGTGAAAACAAAAGAGAAGCCCTGCATAAAGAGAGTTGAAATGGTCTATTTGTGAAGGTAATTGCATGAAACCAGGGCTAGGAAGTAGCTGAGTGAAGTAAGGCATGACTTAATATAGAACACGTGTGTATCAGAAGAGGTACAAGTAGGGGTACAAAAATGCATTAAGATTGCTTGAAAGTATTGGCAAAGTAGAGGATAAAGGAGAACTGCTTGATGCAGTGTGTGAGAAACTTCACAAAGTCTTTGGGAAAGGTCCTCTTGCTAAAGACAGTGTTGCAGCAAATAGCACCACTGACAAGAAGAGGGGCAATAAATGCTAAGCTTCATGGGGGGAAAAGAGTGAAATCTAGATGTCCCAATGTCCTGCCTGAAGATCAGCACTGCTTGTTTGTATTCTAATGATCTGGAAAAGGAGACAGGCATGATACCACAAAGGTATTTCAGGTTTATCCTTAAGATGATCCAATCCTTGAGTATTTGGAACAAGTTAATCTGGTACAAAGTGATCAGAAATAATGAACTAGAAAATGAAAACCAGCCTTCATGAGTACAATACAATAAGCATTACAGAAGAAGGTAACTACTCTTATGTTAATTAATTCTTAATTAATTGTATCAGCAATACAAAGAAAAGATGTGTTTTAGTTTGAGTAGCTCAAGAAGATCTCAGAAGATCTCAGCTCAGAGTTCGGTAATGGTTGTAATTACTCAACAAAATGCTTACATGTCAATGGAATGAATGGAAAAATACTGAAAATTTACAGTGTTTTGCTATACTTTGAAGAGATAGCTTTCATCAATAGCTGTATGCTCAACCTTCACACAAATGCAAGTGAAAATGTAGCAGAATTAGAAGGTTAAAGAGCTTCATGATGTTTCTTCAGATGTAGCATGCTTGAACTGGAAGAAAAAAAAAAGCCAGTGTGAATTTCAAGGCCTTAATCTGCAAGACAGGAATAGTAGCATTTAATTTGCAGGAAAAGTGAAAGGAAAAAGAAATGTGCTGAAAATGAAAACAGGCACAGAATGAAAACTCCAATAAGGGGAAGTACTGACAGAAAACACTGAGCGCCCAGGAAGGGCCAGCATGAAATACTATTGGCTGACTTACAGGAAATAATGTTGGTTTTTAATAAAAATAGCCTTTATTGGACGAATTTAGCTTTCATTAAAAATATATAATCTGAGTAAATATGAAAGGAGAGAATACACTTGAATATTGTAATAGATACAGAGCCATTGACAGCCAGCCGTCAGAGTGGGAAATAGCATATACTACAGAAAAGATGAGAATCTTAGTTGAATTAATCTCTAAAGAGAGAAAATTTCATTAAATTTAAGTCTACTTATGGGAATTTAGCACAGAAAATTATTACTAAAACCAAGTAGGTAGCAGCAGATTTGTGTTTTAAATAAAAGATGTGAAGGTGGAAAGATACAATTGGAAAATTCTGAGAAAATTGAGGATATGATCATGAAAAAAAAAAATTAAAATTCTCTCAGATCCTAAAGAGCTAATGTTTCTATAAACCCTTGAATCTTTTCTACAAATAGGACCACAAATAAGAAACTACATTTGAGAGCAGACAGGGACAAACATTTCATGATCTCTCATAGCTTGCTTTAGGGTAGAAGAGGAAATGGATGCTATTATGGACTTTATCAAAGCAAGAAATATAAACTGATTTCTTAAATCTGAAGAAGAAATAAAATAGGACAAACATCCTCAGAAAAATAAGACACACAGAAAAGTAATTGAAAACATAAGATGAGTCACTGAGATAAAGTAGCAGAATGTAAAATAAGAAATCAAAAAAACCCCGAAGAAAGAAGATACTAAAGGAAAAGAAAACTGCAGGTCTGGGAAATTTCCCAGGTTCTCTGACAAAGACAGTACAGTGTCACACCTTTACCCAGCTCACTATTTGGGTAAGCATCAGCAAGCAATTTCTTTTTCAAAGGGATTGGGTGAATTTCCACATAATACAGAAAACAGTAAATGTTTAAGAATATGAAATTGAGAATTGTTTCAAATTTAGGATGGATAGTAATTGAGGTGAGGGGAAACAAGGATGGAAATAATTTCAGATTGTTTGGGCACCAAATATAAAAGCTACAAGATTAGGATGCATTGGAGGCTATGCAAGAATTACAATAATATAAAAAATACCAAAAATAAACCTGAATTTTGGTCACATTTTGTACTGTAAAGAAGCATCATCATTCTTATTCAATGCACTTAGTATTACAGATGATAATTCTAAACAAGTTAGAAAAATATCCTGAGATTCATAGTGTCAGAGAGAGAATTGGGACTGATGACCCAATGCACAGCTTTGTTACAACCATGAAAGGGTTCAAAGACCCCACAAGAGGAAAGATGGTTTCATAAGCAAGAGAGAGAGAGAACTGTTCTGTTGCAAAAAAGCCACCGTGTACTTAAGAAAAATGCCAAGTACAAACATATTGGTCTTAAAGTCATATAAATAGGAAAGGAGTAGCTAATAAATTGGCTAGCACTACCTGTTTTGCTTTAAAAACATACTGCTGGATGTAGACTACACTGTGATTACGCTCAAATCAGAAGTCATTTAGCAGGAAAGCTGACACTAGCTACTCTGCTTGTCCCCAGGCAAAGTCACCTTCCTCCTTTTCCTGATTTTTTTACGATTCTTCATACTTTCAGAAACCTAACTCACAATAAACAACATCTGAATGTCCAAGAGCTGCACAAGACAAGTTTAAAATGTAACAATGCTTTTAGAAGAAATGGATCTCAATATTGAGCCTAAGTAAAATACTGGGTTTTTCTTCTACCATCCCTACATAGTCTGGTATGTTCCTGTGGCAGGACTTCGTATTGGCTGAAATTTTGAGGTGGAGCTATGTACATCATCTGTGAAAAGGAGCTCCAAAAAGAGCCTGAAATGCTTCCAAAACTTTTATCGTGTTACTATTTATAGTAATATCATAATATTTATAAGAAACATTCTTTGAGTGAACTCAAAGCAAGCAAGGAAGACAGAATGGAAATGAAAATTATTTCTACAATCAGCTGTCTGCCTGCCCACTGTGTCTTTCTTCTAGGCAAGCAATTCAGAGGCTTTCTGAGTTACAGCAAGCTCTGCCTTTGTCCCCTCTGGGCCTTGCTACATTATTTTCATCCCCTCAGAAGTCTGCCTGTTTGATCCTTGCTCTTTCCTGTGGTCTCTCAATCTCTCTGCAGGAGTTGCACACTCCCAGATATATGCTATTTCCACCAAACCCTGAGGTCTCCCAACCTTTCTGCCCCAACATGCTCACTTGCTCTCCAAGAGAAGAGGCAGTCTCTCCCTCCCTCCCGGGGTTGCGCTTGACCCAGTCGTTTAAAGGAGCATAACAGGAATGGGAAATAAAATCTGCAGAAAGACTGATCATCGCAGAATGGTGGTAAAAACCTTTCTGTGGTTACTTCAACACTCATAGTCGTGATCACTGGTCTAACTACTTAGTGGTCTGGCCGGCATTCAAAGCCAAGAAATAAAAAATAAACAATATTTGTGGAAACTGAATAGACCACTGCTGTGTTAGCCTCAAGGGTAAAAGGATTGTGCACATATTTTGTAAAATAAATAAGAGAAAGTGATGACAATCAGAGAGATAAGAAAATACAATGATCTGCTACCAGGTCAATGGTGGGAGGTAGACCAGAATAAAGTTTCTTGCCTTTAGGAAAAAAAGAAAAAGCAAGAAAAGCAAAATAGAACAGAAAATCTTACACCAAAAAAAAATTGGCTTTGAAAACTTACATTTATGGCTTGCATAGGGAGTTTCTGTACTAGCAAATGGTGCTTCTTCTTATAGATTTAAGTTAACCAGAAAAACTAGGCAGGGCTGTGTTCTTTTGTTTCTGCTGCTTACTCTAGAAAGAGCAGTGAGGCAGGTTTTTCATTTAAAAAAAACCCCAACAAACAAATAAAGAATGGGTTAATGCAAATGATATAAAAAAGCATACTTTTAAAGAATGGGTAGGGCTGGACATTTGTTCAAGGAGCACAATAGCTATTATTAAACTCCTTAATTTTTGAAAAAAAAAATTTCTATATGCACTTACATGTATATTAGTTACCATCTTAAATGTTTGCCACACTCTTCTCAGAAACTTCCTCTAGGAAGATAAGAAGCATAACATCACTGAACTCATACTGTGCAATCTTCTGTGGTTAATTGTTTTGGGATTACCCTTCTCAATGACATGTATCCCACAGCTTTTCTGACAAATGTTGAAAATTGCCGTTCGAAACCTTATCCAAAGGTATAAACTGAAAGAGGCTAAAAGTTGCGTGAGGACATTGTTTTCACAGGCTTGTGTTGGGAAAAAAGAAAAGAAATACTGTCTAAAATAATGAACGTTAATAGTTTGGGTTTGGTTTTTTTTTAACAAAAAAATTACCCTATACTATTACAGTTGTTCCAAATTTGCTGATCAGACTTCGTGCTCTTCACAAAAAGAAAACAGATAACAGGACAATGTTTCTCCTAACTCCCCCAAATCTATGTTGATTGTTTCTCTAGAAATATTCTATGAGGATTTTTAAATATACTTAGCTGGAGCAAGGAAGGGAGATATAAGAAAGGAATTATTCTTTCCACCCTCCAAAAAAAAAAAATGCTTTTATAAAATATTTCACAGAAAATACCCTGGTGGTCTTCAGCTAGACTCTCCAAAACATTCTCTGCTGGTGGTGCTGGGGAGAGGGACTCCAGCCTGGGGTAAATGCTTGGATTCCCACCTCTTTTGGATGTTAGTGACTAGAATAGTAACTATGATGGTGCTTGTTACAATGATCTTTTCATAGATATGAATGTACCACTCAAGGAAGTTCTCTTTGTGCACAATGATAAACTGGCATCCTCATTATTAGCAAAGCAGATTATGCATTGTTCCATTGTGTGAGAAAGTGCCCCCTAGTCTGACAGAAGTATTGGATGCAAAGGAGACAGATACCACTCATGAGGAAGCTACTCCATCACAGGACACTACAGAAAGGAGGCAGAAGAGGGACAGCTGCACAGAAATATGGATTCCCCAGTGCCAGATGCTAAACCATCTTAAACCAGGTATCTGGCCCTCAGTTGATTTACTGAGCCTAATTACAGAATAAAGCGCCTAAGTAATGGATGGAATCCGGCCCATAATTATTTTAATAAAACACACATATATTATAATGTCTTGCATATCCTTTTAGCCTGTTCTTTTGTACCAGAGAAACACTGATTTAATTTCATTTCTTTTTGTTAATTAGTACTGTTTTCAGGAATAAGGGTGGACAGTTAAAATAGTTTCTCCCTCTTCAGGCTTTCCTAGTCTCAGTAATAATTAAAATCCAAAGGCCAGGTTTTTGCCACCCTGGAAATGTCAAGGGTGCACAAAGGTAATTCTTCAAAGAACATCAGAAAAAATGCAGGCTCAGGACCATGTCAATGAGACTGTAAATTACTTATTTATTCAAATAACCACTATGTCTACTTGCAAATCCAGGAAAAAACTAGAACCTTTAACTATCTAGGCCTTTACAAAATAGAAAAAAAAAAGTCAAGACAATAAGAAGATGCAAAATACAGATGGAATTTGTGTATTTTAAATATTTTTCCTTTCAAGTAGTCATAGAAATGAATCATATGAACAAAAAAATTTCAGTTCAACTATATGATTTCTACCTCTACCTTGACTTCTGCTATCAATTTAGAAATGGAAAGTAAGATATTAAGACTTTTTTTTTTCCCTCATTATTAAACTAAGTAACAAGTGTTTCACTATAGAAAGCTAACGGGTAGTGTCTTCCTGCTGAATTTGATTCTGCCTCCCATGAAAGCTAACGCCCACTTCACAAGTTGCATTAAGTACATTATACTCCTACAGATCCGGAAGGACAGGTCACAAAAAAAAAAATCCAGAAAAGCCTCTTACAGATTTATGCCCGGAGACACGGAGTAGGACTACAATGAGAATTTGTTTTCACATTTCCATCAATCAGGAACAATAATAAACATAACAAAACATAACATAACTTGTTGCAGTAGAGAACAGTAATGTGATTTTCAACTACCTCTTATTAGAGGTCTAATTAGGTATCTCTTTTCAGATTTCCATTCCCTATACCACTTGGTATTTCAAGACAGCATTGAAAAGCTACTTATGCAAGGGAGGGCACACTCCACTTCTGGCTTTAGGAGGCAGGTAAGAAACAGTTTCCCAAACCATTTCCAGGATCAGAATTAAAGATGAGACACAGAATTTTTCTAAGAGGAAAGAAAGGATTAAAACTGATTTTGGTGGTCCCTGACTGTTAAAGAGTCAGGAAAATGGGACAGAAATTGTGTCCCCCTTTTCTTTCTTCATCACTGGGATGCTTTGGTTTGTTCTTCACAGATTTAAAAGTGTAAATGATGATACTACCTTCACTTGTGTGGAAGCCAAACTGCAAGGAAATATTTTCCTTGTATTCAACTTTTATCTCACTTTCTATATTAGTAGTTAATGTTTTGCTCTTAGTTCCTCAAAATACCCTTCAATTGTGACTTTGTTCTTCTGATATTTGCGTGCCAGCAATTCATGGTTGTTTCTGTGAGAGTTTATTAATGTTGTCACTGAAGTCAGCACAGGAAACACATGCAAAACCCTGAAAACATCTATTGTAATAAAGACATTAAGCTTCTGACATGTAAATTTGCCCTGCAAATCAGTTACTTCTCTCTACCAGTTCATCTTTTTTTGCATTCCTTTGAGCTACCTCCAATTTCTCATTATATTTTGTAATAATGAAATGATCAGAAAAGGATGTAATGTTCCAGATTAAGTCACTTGCAATGGACAGACAACAAAGGCCTCTAAGCATACAATTCAAAACTGTGCTAAACCATTTTTGTCCCCTTATTGCATGTTTTTCAGGATTCTGCTTTCTACTAGCAATATATTTATACAAGCTTTGAATTATTTTTTGATCAGGTGGGTTGCTTTACTCTTGCACTTTTTACATCATGAATGTATTGATGATGTAAAGGTGATATAAAGTGGTTTTACCTCACCTTCTCCCTGGTTTTACTGATAATATCTGAGGGTTCTTTTTCAGTTTGCTTTGCCATAGGAACCATCAATGTGCTTTTCAGCCCCTTTGCACAGACAATTCAAGACAGCATTAAACACAACTGAGCCTAACAGTAAGTTAGTCTTTGTAAAATTTGGAAAATTTTTACCAGCAAAATTCTTTACGTGAACCACTATTATTTTAATATTTAAATAACTCATGTTTTAGGCATTGTGAATTTACAGCTTTTCTCACTACAAGCATAATGAATTTTAACTTACAGGAACTTATTTATGGCAGTACAAAGCACCTCTGTTACGGGAAGATCTGGCTGGGTTTTATTAGTCATTACAGATAACAGAGTGCCTGCAGTGCAGATAAAGCACTAAATGGCTCACTTTGTGATGCTGAGGAGTTCAGCTTGAGCTGCTAATTTGCAGTATTCTTCTAAGGACTCCTGGCCATGCTGTAAAACTGAAAGCTCAAAATCCGTGTTTTGTGAATGTAAGGAAAATAAAAAGAAAAAAAAAGAAAAGGAAAGGAACCTTTGGTGACTATTTTCTCCCCATCTATGATTTCTTCTCTTTAATTTTCAATTCGGGGGTTTTAGATTTTTTTTTCCCCAGTATCTCCATAAATTAGTTATCATTTTCATTAAATATAAAAAAATAACATTAACCTGTTTTGCTAATTACTTAGGTGCTTACCTTATTCCAAGTTCTTATGCATTTTAGCTTCTGTATGATGTGTCTCTATCAAAAATATTTCTCCTCTGTGACCAAAAGGAGTAACAGCAATGTTCAAAAGTTATTTGATGAAAATTCAATATCCAGAAATATAATCTTACTGTTATCCCACACTACTACCTCACCGACATAAATTCTACCAGCTTCTGGATGATCAGATAATAAATTCATTGTTAATAATATCTTTGTTAAATATTGAAGGTATTCATGCTTGTATTTACACAGAATATTAGAAGATGTAACATTTTTTTTTCAAAAAAGGAATGAAAATATTTAGTATTTTTAAACTCAAAGATGCATATGCACATATATGTATACATAAATGTATACATATAAGCAAGTATAATCACATTTGTACTGGACTGGAGTTAAAAAGACTGCTTGTGACTCAGAAGAATTTTTACTTTTTCATTTTAGACACGACCTTATTTAGCAATTTTTTAAAATTATTATTGTTTTTCCCAGGGTTTACCTAGGTTTGTAACTTGACCAAATACCATTACAAGCAACAGTAATGAGACAACTGTTCAACAATGGGTCCAGCTCTACAGAGCAAAAGATGTGAAGAATCTCTAGCAAAGCAGTAAGATGTTACTTACTGTTGACTGACCTTTCCCTAATTGTGTATGCTTTACAAATAAACCACAGGGACAAGGCGGTAGGAAGGCCCCTCTTCTGCATCCTTACAAAATGAGTTTCTTTATGAAGTGAAACAGCATTATTGATCAAAGCAAAGGGTAGCACCATATGTAAAGAAGAAACAGCTGGCAGTCACCTTTCTGTCACTCACCTACCCACTTGCACACAGATCCACACTTATTAAAAACAGGTCAGATCGGATTCCAGGTTCACTCTGCAAAATTAATGACAACCTTGCAATAAAGTAACAGCATGAATTTGAGCCTTGTAATACAACGTGATTACTAGCGTTTTTATTAGCTGGGTTTGAGCAGCAGGCAAGGCCGGCTGGTATTTGACACACAAACAGGGATGTTACCAGGTGCGCCACTCTAAAGTGTCACATCAAAGTCACAGCCCTGCTGGCTTGGTTTACACCTGAGCCAATTAGCCTGGGAGATCAGAAGAGGCTGAAAAAGAATACGGCGTCTTATTTTTGTGCTGGAGAGAATCACTTGATCCCGAGTAAGATGATACAAGGAGAACAATAGTAGATAAAGTATGGCAACAGAGGAAGTGGGCACGAGGCGAGGGAACCAGCAAAAGGCTGTGATAAGAGGACTATCATCAAATAAAAAGCGAAGTGAAAAGCAAAAGTGCCATATGCCTGTCCCTCTCTCAGTGTGTTTGTCAGTCTTTTGTTGCCAACAAAGGGGCTAATTGAAATGAAACAATCTCCAGTCTGTTTGCTGGCACATCAAATATGCTGTAAGATCTGCTGGTTCTTGCTCCTCCTGAATTATTGAAGAAGCATGGCTTCTAGAGAAACAAATGTGTGAAGGGATCTTCAAAATACACTGCCTTTTTCTGGGATGGATTTTGGTTTTTTAAGTGCTCTCTTCTGGCTTCCATGGATTTTTGTTTAGAGTAATGTAATAGCAGACCTATACGAAGAATGTAAGAATTTAAACCGCACTAGTTAACTGGGGTACCCCCATTCCAAGTTAAGTGTCTGAGCATCAGCATTCAGATACTTTGAAATGTCTTTAATGTGACAAATTCCTAATTCTACTGCACGAAAGCTGGTTTTCAGCTGTGAGTTTTGCCTTCTTTTTGCTTTCTTTTACATATGAAAACAGTTTAAGAATACAGAAACAAAAGCTATTTCAAGGTTGCAAAATCAAAAAGTATTATTTTTTTAATGGGTTTGTTTGGCAGTGACATTCTTATTACATAAACATGAAAAGCAAATGCTGCTGTATATTAAGGTAGGCTTAAAAGGATTCAGCATTTAAATAAAATTGACTTGGTTAAAGTTGAAAAGTTGACATAATTGAAACAGGTGTTTGCAAATGCTATGTTCTAATATTTGTCAAGCTATATTTTAAATTTTCCCCAAATTACTCAGAAATCAGATGAAAAAATCAGAGATTACTAGAACTCTTTTACATGGAAGTAAAGTTATTTAATTGAATTAACAGTTTACATTAGAAAATTGTTAATTTAATTAAATAACTTTACTTTGTCTAGAGGCTTCTACCTGAGTAGATCATCATATTTATAACCAAAATTTCTTCTTTCCAGCATAGATTTTCAATATTTAATTATACCTATTATTGAGACTGACTGATGTAATCCAAATTCCAGGTGAAATGATTCTGTAAAGGGGGTTGGAAAAGAAGTAAAGCAATTTCTTCTTTCCCGATAAGAGGGGCAAATTAATGTTTCCCATGAAGTGGCAGTGTTTCTAGCTGAACATTCTCTTCATCTCGCAGTGGGAGATGGCTTCAAAGAGCTGAGACCCAGAGTAGCCATGTGGCAAGGGGATGCAGTAGCCATAGAGGTTGACAGTGTTCTCAATAGAGACTCTCAGCTCACCCTCAGCCATTGTGCCCGCAACAGTGGATGGGCAAAAGGAAGCAGTTTAGTTGCTACTGGGCAAGAAAAGCTGTGGGATCTGACCTTTTCCCTGTTTGTAGTTTCCAGAAAAATATTTGCTAACCCTCTCTCTATTCTTTCCCAAGTCGCCTGAAGAGCAGCAACATCTCCTCAGAACTCCCTGAGAAGACTGCTGCCTAAAGCCTATGCCTCAGATTCAGGTTCTCAAGTTTTCTTATTATTAGAAAATTTTATAAATGGTGAGTGCTCTTGCCATAGCCAAGACACAGCGTGAGTGAATTACTGCGACTATGATCATATCTCACAAGTGCCTAATTTTCTGTACCCTGCATTATTTTGGCTAGGGATACATGGAATAGAAAACTCCACAAATTCAACCTCAACCACCATGAAAATTCTAGTCAGTATGTCATGCACCTAAAATGACACAGATAAGTCTTTTCCTTCTCAGTCCTTGTGAGTGTGGGCTGCTCTACTACAGCTATACTTATGGAAGATTTGGTGACCCACTGCAGCACAAATGAGGGGGTTTTACATTGTACATAGGAGCTGTTCCCATAGCTTTAACACAGACAACTGTCCCTCATCTTACTAGACCTGGAGTATTCTTGGGAAGGGTCCTAGTTCTTTCAGGATTGCTTCCTTCCTTTATGAACTCTGTCAGAAGGACAGATATGTTCTCAGTTGATGTATTATGCAAGGTTAAATCTAAGGCACATTCTCTGGATGTCCAAATTACTGCCATTACACTAAATGCATTGTGTAAGAAATCTGAGTTCACACTTAATAGCAGCTAACTGATGTAAGTTTAATCAAGACTTTAATAAATTCCTCTAGCATATAGAACTGATCACAGGTAGTTGTGAAATAATTTTTGCCTTTTTTTTTTTTTTTTTTTTTTTACTACTTGCAGTCTGTAAAGAGACTTTTGTATTTGCAAGTTCCTGCATGGAAGTTTTTGAAAACAATTTATTATTATCTTGGCTTGAAAGACCTGAAAGTACAGTCAAAAATTACCAGGATAAATTTTTCTTCACAAAATTTTAAAGTATATTTATTTTTCAAAATTTAAATTTTTGAAATATTTGAGTATTTCACCTCTTTCATGACAAAATCTTACAATGACACATGAATATGCATGCTTGTCCTCCCTCCAGTAATTTTTCATTCATTGGCCAGGGTCACCCAAATATGACAGAGGAGTAGATTTGTTGGAGAGAATAACTCTTACAAGCCTTGTCAAAATAGACATTGGTAGATATTTATTACTGTCCCCACTGAAGAAAAGACTCACGTGGAGAGAATTCACACAGAAGGCAACCCAGTAAAAGCTCCCGCAGTGGGAAAACTTCAATCACATTTTCCATCAGAGACTGCACTTTCTTAAATGCCAACTTCATCAATCTTTGGTATGAATCCATAAAAATGAGTGTCCATGCTTTTTATGCACAGACAACTACTTCCATACTTTTTTTTTTCTCCAGGCTTTTACTAGATTTCCCTTTGTTCTTTTAGATTTTTCATTGCATGTAAAAGAGAAGGGTGAGAGGAGATAGGAGTCATGGGGAAAAACAAATTATGAAATAAAGATACACGTCCTCCAAGTATACTTTTGAATTTGAACTGCAAAAATTTAATTGTTAAATGTAGAGGTTCTCAAAAATTTTATCGGTTTGTGATTTTTAATTCATCATCCAAAAAAAATATCCAGGCAACTCCAGAAATAGTTTTTCTCATTTGTTTCAAGATTGTCCTTGTAATACCAAATTTCCATAGCATGTAGTTCTCCTTTCTGCAAGTAGCCTGCACCATGCTACGGAAACAGTTTAACTTCCTAGTGCTAAAGACTAGTTCTTCCAGACTTATTACCATTATGTTAAATCTGACTCATTGCTGATTACTAGAAGTTGTGATGTTTTAAATTACTTCACTTTAGTCACTTCATTAATAAAGACATGTAGCTATGTAATATATGTGTGTCAACATCTGCTATAGAATTTTTTTCTAATTAAAGACAAAATACAATATATATTGTTCTACTGCTCAAGTAGGTTTTTTTCAATATAGTCTAAATGACAAGAGAGTGTAAACAGCCAGATCAGGTTGGCTGGAGTCAGAACCCTCCCAACAAATCAATTAATGCTCCTCTACTCCCCTTAATGCTTTTAAATTAGATTAACAGAATGCTGACCCTCCTTTAATAAAGCCTAGTTTCGCCCTGTGGTATGCATCTAGATACTAATATCAAAGAAACAAGTCTGACAAAGGGAGGATAAAACTTACCAGTAGGCCTTGGTTCCCTGCTATTAGGATAATTGCTCAGGCTGTAGAGATGTTAAATTATGTTAAATATGCAGACTTTCTTTTTTTTTTAAATGACTATGTATAGAAAGAACTCACTGGGAGAAACTTCTGTGTATTCTCTGACTGTTCCATTTTAAAGAACTCAAAGTTGGAACTAAATAACAAACAGTATGTTTTCAATATCAAGTGGTAGGAAAAAAACACTATATGCAGCTAGTTCTCTATTGTAACTATTTCTAAACTGTCATATTTCAAATGACACCAAAAAACCTCAGAAGTTGAAATGACATAAAGAAGGCCCAACAAACAGCTGAAAATGAACAGCTGCCTCATATATGTATGTGACTACAACATTTATAGTATGTACAACAAAAAGTATAATGGATTTGATTTCTGAAAACAATGTGCTGAGATTTGGAAAAAAGACAAATAGAAGTGAAGTGCTAAGTTCAGGAACTCAAAAAATGCAGTATTGCTGACGCTATTTTGTCATTTCCACAACCTTGCAAATAAAACAGTAATTTCTTTAACTGCTCTGTGATTGCATATTACAAAAGCTTTTCCCTAGAAATGTTCCTGTGGTTGTGCCATACCAGAGTCCCTGCCATGATCTTTCTGTGGAGTCTTTTGTTCCTCAGTATAAGCATTCTCTCTAGTACTGATTCAGAAGGTTGTGGTGAATAATCATAGAATCATAGAATGATTTAATGGGTCCTGAAAGATCATCTAGTTCCAACCTCCTTGGCATGGGCAGGGACAGCTTCTGCTAGACTAGGTTGCTCAAAGCCCCATCCCACCTGGCCTCGAATACTCCCAGGGATGGGGCATCCACAACTTCTCTGGGCAACCTGTTCCAGTACCTCACCATCCTCAGTGAAGAAAAAATCCATCCTCTCCTTGCCTATCTGCAGAGGGGAATAAGGTGAATGTAAAAAGTCTATCCACAAGCTGCTTCTCATATTTTCAAAAATCTGATAAAAGATTGGTAACTTAGAGTGAAGGGTGATTATCACCTGTGCAGTCCAGACTTAAGTAGGTGGAAAGCTTAGTTTTCTTCTCAGTTTTCTTTTCTTGGTTGAAGGTCTAGTTTATATGGATAAATGAACTTTTCAAGTGAAAAATCAAGAAACAGAAAAAATGTATTGTTGAAAATGAAGTTAGGCATGTTCAGCTTAAATTAGATTGGTTAGTTTTTTACATCATTGAAAACTTTAAAATTGTGGTTCTGAACAGATGTTTCTAGCCACCTTCACACACCTTTAAAAATAACTGACTGGTAGGCAGCCTCAAGCTATTTGTTATACTAAAGGGGCAGATGAAAGGGACCACGAAGGAGTAGAGCTCCCCAGAATTCCTCTAATGGCTTTCAGAGAGCTCCCATCATTAACACTGGTACTAGCTACCTGCTGAGATAAAGATCTCAGACCATTAACCCCATATACTCCCAGTCTGGATTTGCCAAACTTTGAATGTTTGATGATAGGGCCTCAGTTAGGAATCTCATCAACAATGTTTCCCCTACAGTCAATAGACAGGCATGGTTATGCTTCAGAAGATTAATCACATCTTAAGTGGGCTCAAAGGCTGCTGGAAGAATCAGTCCCTTCTCCCTGAGCTGGAGGAAACAAGGGCCTTGGGCTGTGTTCATTACTGATTACCTAAAGACAGGACTCTACCTTCTCCTGCCACCTCAGGAGTACCTCAGACTACAGCCTCTCTGGCGCACTGTACTGCCTTCCTTTTCCTTTCCTTTGCTGACTTCAACTTGAGTTTTCCTCCTCCCTGAAACTTAATATTTTCTCCCATGCTGGAAGTTTCTCTCCATGACTATCATATGGCCTGTTCTTCACAAAGCTCCTCTTTATTGCTGTTCTAGTTCAGTTTTATTTCCCATTTTTCCATTTTCAAACACTTGCAGTTCACTTCAGGTCAGCACTGACTCTTTTCCTACTGGGTGCTGCTGTCAGCTCCCCAGTGAGTACCTTGCTTAGACCTTCTACATTGTTCTTTGAAGGCTCCAGGCTATCTCCACTGACAAGCTTAGAGGGCTGCCAGGGAAGTTTAATTGCAGAGTGTGACATGCTGGGCTGTTGTGTTCATTATTTGCCTCCCTTCCTCTCTGTGCAGTGGTTAGAGGAACATGCTGTCCATTTCTAAATTCATGACCACACAAATTAAGAGTGCTGCCTTAAGCTGCCTGTGGCATATTTGTACTGGCACACTGTGACTAGAAGTCTGTTAGCTCCTTGTACCCTTAATTATGACACTCTAAGTTTACTTGACAAAGATGGTTGATGTTGCTCGTAAAAAGTGTACAACAAGAGAATTATTCAAGTGGTATATGTCAGACAGCATCTCAATAAGCATCCTGCATTTTCTTCCTTAAGCAATCTATGAAAGACGGTATGATGAAATGTTAATAATTAGATACATTTTAAATAGTCATACATAAACTTATTTACATCAGGCTCTGAAACAAACCATGGGAGGATTTTTAATTTTTTTTTAATTATTTCTAGCAGTTGGAGTAAGCTACAAAAAAACAAAGCCAAAAATTAAATAAACAATTTTTTTTTTCTAGAGTGAAACCAAACACTGTATGAGAGGAGGGCAAAAGTACTAAGGAGAGGAAGTCTACCAACTCTCCCTCAATCAGAGCCAAGAGTTAAGTAATCTTCACTTGTAAAATGGCATCATGCTATATCAGTAGTTGTTTAGGATCTCTCAGAAGACAAATGGCATACATTCAGGTGTACTATGGGAAAAAAAAAGGGTTTCTGATACATACTGTAATACAATATTTTAGCCCTATTTTAAAAATCCTTGGAAAACCAACCCTAAACAAAAGATTTAGCTAAACCACTTCCTTAGCTACAAAGACTAAAAGTGAAGATAAATTTTAACATTCTCTTGATGTCCTTGAATCCTGGTCTTCCCTTTAGGGTTTTCTATGTTACAGAGTGAAATGTGGTTAACACAGTCACTAATGCACTTGACTTCCTTATTCCCCTCTGGAACATATTTTACTTCAACAGATGTTTTCAAAATAATTAAATGGCAGTGAGCATGCATTATTGACAATGTCTGATGCCACACTAATGCACTCCACATTTAAACATTTGTCACCAGCAAGGCTGTGTGTTCAGGAATGTTGTGCTCTTTATAAATAACTTCTATAAAGTATCTGGATTGCAAATGTGAAAAAACAGACAAATTCTGATATCTGCTAAATATTAATAAACCATGAATACAGCCTCCATTCTGTAGCCATGGTAACTGAAGTTTGGCTGTTATCATTTGTACCCTGCTTTTTAAAGTAGAAAGTAACGCACCTCAAAGCTTCTATCTTGAGCCACTATGAATGAAGGTATTTAGGCCCTGAATTATGGAAGAATAACTCCTTTTTTTTTTGTGAAAAATTATGCAATGACTGCTAAAATTTTCTGGTAAGGGTGAAGTGACAAATGTTGATGGGAAATCTATGGCTGATGTTAGTTAAATGATTTTAGATTTAGTCCACATACCTATACACTGTGAAGACGTTTTCTTTTTTCCCTTTTCACTTAGACTTGAAAGGAAAATGAAAATTACCCAGCCTTTGCTGTTACGTTATTAGTTTCTCTAAAAATTAAGGAAAACATCACTACTGTACTGTAATAAAATTATATTAGGTGTCCAAGCTAAAATAAAGTGAAGTTAGACTTTCTTTCTTATTAGGATTTAATGATATTATTATAATTAAGCTTCTCATTAATTTTTTCATGCTTTATATTGAGTTACTTTCCCCTGCAGATTTGAAATGAAATGATTATATAATTACAGCAGTCCATTTTTAAATGAGGATATTTGAAATGGAGGTTTGCACCTAGGGTTTTCTGAAATTATAAATCATGAGTAGAATTACAAGATTGCTCATTTTTGTTGAATCTTATAATTAGAAAGAAGTGCAAAAAAGAATTTTATACTTAAAATTCACGGATGAAAATGTCTGATGCCCAAGGAGAGGCATAATAAGAGCGAGTACATTTTTGTAGATATGTACATGAACCTCAAGCACAACTAGTACTGATAGGTGCTGCATTTAATGTTGCAGAAGGTAAATACTCAAAATTACCAAGTCTCACATCCCTCTCGTGGCTATAAGTGAAACTCTGAAACTGCAGCTATAGTATACTTGGGATCTTTTAATTTTTCTTGTAGCCTTTGCATCATTGTGATTCTGCTGAGGTAAATATTTTACAACAGAACAGTGTTTTAAACTAAGATTCCAAAGAAATAAATTAATAATATTTGTCAATTGTTTTTATGTAAGACTAATAGATAACAGACAATGCGTTTATCTGCTAGACATATATATATATATATATTTACTACTGTATCCCTGTATGTATATGCTATGAATTACTCAGAAACAGAAGAAATTAAAAACAAAGCACTTGGACAAAATAAATGAACCATATATTCTGCCTCGGATGACAGTAATAGCAAGAAAAAAAAAAAAAATCTAAATAAAAATATTCCTGAAAAACTACACAATAAAAAAGG
>WHYT01014878.1:33527-86556 GCA_009806455.1 Tetrax tetrax | reverse complement strand
AAAAAAAAAAAAAAAAAAGAAAATAACACTATAGAATCATAGAACAGTTTGGGTTGGAAGGGACCTTCAAAGGTCATCTAGTCCAACCCCCCTGCAAGGAGCAGCGACATCAACCAGATCAGGTTGCTCAGAGCCCCGTCCAACCTGACCTTGAATGTTTCCAAGAATGGCACATCTACCACCTCTCTGGGCAACCTATTCCAGTCTTCCACCACCCTCATTGTAAAAATTTTTTTTCTGATGTCTAGTTTGACTCTACCTCTCTCTATTTTAAAACCATTACTCCTTGTCCTATCACAACAGGGCCTGATGAAGAGGGGGCAGTCAGATGCCTGAAGGCACCTGTGGCCCGTGGAGGGCCCATGCTGGGGCAGCCAGTTCCTGAGGGACCACACCCCATGGAAAAATGACCCACACTGGAGCAGTTCATGAAGGGCTGTGGCCGATGGGTGGGACCCCATGCTGGAGCAAAGGAGGAATGAGAGGAGTTCCTCCCCTGTGGAGTAAGAAGCAGCAGAAAACAACATGTGATGAACTGATAACAACCCCCATTCCCTATTCCCCCTCTGCCACTTAGTGGGGGAAGGAGGTGGAGATAATTTGCAATTAATTTAAGCTCAGGAGCGGGGGAGAGGTGAGAGGAAGTTGTTTTTTTTTTTTTTCTCTCTCATTATCCTGCTTTAGTTTTATAATTAATATGTTGAAATAGTTTTCCCCAAGTTGAGTCTATTTTGCCTGTAATGGTAGCTTGAATGATCTCTCCCTGTCCTTATCTCAAACCTCAAGCACCTCAAGCTTTTTTTTTTGTTGTATTATATCTCCCTCATTCCCTTAGAGGTTGGGGAGACTGAGTGAGAAACTGTGTAGCTTGGTCCCGAGCTGGGCTAAACTATGACAGTCTTTGAAGAGGAACTGGAAGAAGATACAACTTACAGACACAGAAGAAAAATAGTACACGTAAAGCAATGAAAAATATTTCAAAGAAAACCAAAGCAGAACAGGACAATCATTTGAAGAGATAAGAGACAATACTCCCATGGTGAAACATAAAAATTCTTAGGGAAGCTAACAAAAATTTTTAACAGCACTCCATAGCAGCTTAGTTAAAATTGGCACGTGAAGCCTTCATTATAGTGTGCTTTTCTGTACATACTGCGCTCAGGAAAATGCAACACCACTTTCAGTCAAAATACAAAGTATAGAACATGTGAATATTGCCAGTAGTAGTGTGATATTAGCACACAATTTAGTTCAGTTAGGAAAACAAGCAGTGACTTTCACCTTGTGGCCATGTCTTTTCTCCAGCGAGGAAAAATTTTCTTCCTACAGAGGAAAAGTCAAAAAGACACTGTGAAATCCTTTTGAGACTTCACATGGCATCTGGAAAGACAGGTGGAAACCAGAGAAATGGCTGTCTTAATAATCCAGAAGATCTAAAGATCATAATAAAAAAAACCCTACACTACTATAGGCATTACTTGTTCAGTGAACATATATTTGACAGAGATACCAGCTAGTGAACAGACACTGGAGACAGTTTGGAAAATATAGATTAAAGCAATAGATGCTACAGATTCTCAAGGTCCAGTGGCCAAAGTCCCATGAACAGCACCTTCACTGATAGATGGACATTTCCATCAATATCCAACTCTCGCTAAAAGTGTTAATTAAAAGAAAAATCTTCCATGTTTCAATAACGCCCTGAATGAGCACTCTGGTACCAAGCATCATACAAAATATTGCCAGACACAGCCCATATCAGTCCATGAGATTACGTACATCTGCTTGCAGTTCCCCAGAAGGTGACTCTTGAAAATGTTGATCATCCCTTACAGCCTTGCTTTCTCCACTTCTTTGCAGACTGCAATGTATCTGTGGAGAAGGAAAGGTAGTGGCAGAAACATACTTTGTCTTGTGACTGTTCCTCACATCTTTTCAGTGAGCAAAAATTAAGAGTATTTGTGTTTTTCTTTCATTTCAGTGAGTGATACGACCAGAGAGTCAGATGTATATGATGTGACCTATTAGTGCACAACAATAAACTTAAACCCATTTCAAGTTTTAAAGTTTAGAAATCTTAGCTCATCAGTAGCATGTCAAACATTTCAAAATTCATAGCTCGGTTTGGAAATACGGAGAATAGGAAACAGAAAAAAAAATTAAAAAACACAGGGTATTTTCGAACTGTCCCTTTTTCATCAAAAAGTCCCTTCTTCAGACAGAGGACTTCAGGTCAATTTTCTGTGTCAAGCCATCCTTCTTAGTGGGAGGAAAAGGTTAGTTCTGTCATTCAGTTCTAAATGTGACAAAATACACAAAGTCCCAAAAGAGAAAAAGGAGAGTAGAGACGAAGAACGTGTGTTTTTGTTGACATCCTCAAAATACAGGGTAGCTGGGCAGTCGAAGACAGATGCCTTTCATCAAGCAGATCAGTGATACAGCTGATGTCCTGTGCCCTGGCTCACTTCACTGGGCTGGGTTATTGTCTATTCAGACTTAGGAAGAACATATTTAGGTGGTGCCAGTGAGCTAGTGTCCTTTGGCACAACAGGTCTCTAGATTAGGTGACACGACAAGAATCAGACGGAGAAGTCACTGAAAACTTTACATAAAAGAAAAGATGCGCAGAAGGGAGTCTTAACATTTTTCTAGGCTAGTTCAGAGATGATGGTGATGCTTTAGCAACATATTGAGCAATTAGTCTCATAAACAAAAGCCGGAGTACCATAATGAAGTAGAAACCTACCAACTTTTCCCTTTTATTGCAAGTTCTTTGATTTTTACCTTCTTCTGAACATTCTTAAGCAGCAGTAGAGACCAAAAAAAAAAACAACCCAAAACCAAAACCCCAAACAAAATAGATTACAATATATTGCCGATTCATGTTACCCTAATAAGCTGTTTTTCATTTGCACTTTCTGGTCCCACACTCCTGGTTTTATGAGAGACAATCTCAATGTAGCACAATAGCCCTTCTGATTTTTTTTTTACTGTTTTTTTTTTCCCCCTTGACTATTCTAATCTTTGTCTTCTGTTCATTCCTCTTCTATGGTTTTATTTATGACTGAGATAGCACCTGTTATAAATACGGGATAGAAGGGAAAATTTCAGGTGTTTATTGGATGGTCTACTATTCAGGTTGGTAAATGAAGATGATTTGATGAACTGATACGAAAAGGTTAATGTTGCAATTCCAGCTCTGTGGGAGACTGACAAACAGGTAGTACTGAGACGGAGATGGAAGCATGTCGAATCCTATGTAACAGTATATAACTCCATCTGTCCCAGTAGAGTAAAATAGGAAAGGTTTTCAGGGAGAGGTACACTTCTTCCTGAGGCTATATACTGACTGTGATTTTATTTGCTTCTTCTTTGAATTGAAAGTAAAGGATGTATGTATCTGCATTAAAATTATTTATTTTTAGGTTTTTGTTGCAATGTTGCTTTAAAATAGTCAGAGTTCCACTTCCAAATGAAGCTTATATCTTTTTTTTTAGCAAAGAGCAGGAGGTCTTCTTATAAAAGAAAATTATTTTCAGAAGAAAAAAGCTAATAGTCAGGCCAGTCAAGAAAAATTCTTTCTGTGTTTGCTCTGAAATTCTTTGCTCTTATATCTTAATCATATCCAGCACAGCACACAGTTTTTCTCCTACCAGTTTGTAAAGCAGGCTTATAGTTAATTTATAAGCACTTCTAATTAGTAGAGACAAGCAAGCATTGAAAACCCCACATGATGAGGAAGCTCCTCTTTAAAAAACTCTAACTTCTCCAAGTTTGTCAGGAACATATTGCTCTAGGATAAGCAAATTAAAAATCACAGCCCACTTTCAAGTTGAGGATAAAAATAAACCAGTGACAAACAATAGAAATAAAACTGTGAGGTAACTAGTTATCTGATTTTAGCCCAAGCTTAGAGCAGTCCAGATATTTCTGAAGTACCACAAAGGATCTAGAAAAATTTTTGGTTTTACTGCTGCTCCTGCCTTGGTGGAATTCCTGTCTGTTGCCAGCTGCAGCACATGGCTGGACTGGACCGATCCTGAATGCTGAACTGATTTCCACAATGAAGGGGTTAAAGGCCAGATGCACACACACCTGCTAAAAGCACCATGACTGTTGATGTGTTACAGACCTGCAGACCAAACCTGCGCTATGTAACCCCATCACCTCTCTGTGTGTGGATGCTGTAGCTGTGTACATGTCACTGACACCAACTGCAGGTAATGGAAGTCAAAGCTAAGTGTTAAAGAGCTGTTCACCTTGAAGTGAAGACATCCCAGCATCTACGCTGATGGCTAAAATGCTAATCATCTGTTACATGACTGAAGGAAGACTTTCTCAACAATGTTGAATAGTTTGAACTGGTGCAAGCAGAGGTCAAGATGGTGCTAAGAAGGCAAAACAAAATGACTACTGTGATAATGAATAATATGGAGAGGAAGCAAGGGGCAGCAATAGCCACCAGGGTTCCTGAGATAACTGACAATGTTGTGCCACCCTATCCAACTTACAGAGGTTAAGACTCAAGATATCCTAAATTCTAAGGGTAGTTAATATGAGATTTGAATATGTATACTTATATCACACTGCTCTTCAGTTTGCCTTTCTGTGTTTGTTTGAAATTCTTTGATGCCTTCATATGACACATTCAGGTGTGATTTTTCTCCTTCATGAGAACAAATCTTTTAATGTTTGCATTTTTATGAATGGATGCTGAGATTCTGACACTATCAACAGGGTCTAGGAGATGGGACTTTCAGCAAACACTCGTGAAAGTCTTGCAAGAATTGGCAGCTTTTACACACAAAACACAACTTTATTTTTTACTTAACTTGTAACTCTTTCACATTCTTTAGACATTTTCAATGTTTTAGTGGCATCTAATGTTCTCAGTTTCACCAGTGGAAAGGCACTGTTTGTGTTTTAACTCCCTCATCCAATCCAAGAAAAATACCACATCTAGGATTCTTGTTTGTATACATCCATACAGTTGGCCCAGTTTGGCAAACTACTGATGTGTGCCAGAAGACAGAAGGAGAAAGAGAATGTAGTAAAAGGAAGGAAGGCAGAATTATGAGGATCATACCAAGAAACAAAAGCACATAGTAGGTAAAGAAAAAAAAAACAACCAATAGAAGACAAAAAACTGACAGATGGTCAGGCGTGAGAGAACACTTATTTTTGCAGTCTCATGATGATGTGATTGATATTTGTATTTCCACTTACAAGTTTGGAGTGGAACTTCAGAAGTAAGGTATTAGTTAGTTACTGGAGTGCCTCTATGGAAATATAGGCTTCTTTCTTATAATTACTTACCGCTTATGTTAATTATTTTCAGTGATGTCAGACTGTTATCAGCATAATTGAAATTCTTCATTGCAGAGTTAAGAGTCAAACTTCAAATCTTAGACCATGACATCATTCAAATAATTGGAAGAATATATGCAGCAGAAAAAGATAGCTGTTTCTAACACACAACTTCTTTACTTGAAAGCTTGATGAAAGGATGACAGAAAAAGATCAACAAATAACAGAATTTTGTTACAATTGCACACAATACTTAGTTGATCTTTCAAAGTCTTAACATTTAGAAAGTTTTGTAATGATAATTTTCTAAATTTCATATTTTTTTCCTTTTTTTTTCCCCCTTGCTTTTGAAATTTAGTTGTACCTTCATATGATGTTCGTATCTGTTGTGGTGTTTTTTGAAGAAAGGTGAAGTGAGACCCTGGCAAAAATGCTCAGATACATTCCTCATTAAAAGCTAAATATTTTGCAGTTTTACTTGACTTTTTCCGGGTTCCTGTAGGAATAAGAACACTAGTGCAACTATAGCATAAAAAAAAAATTACACTTTCTTTTCAGAGTAGCACATTCTGTCTTTCAAGTTAGCAAAAAACTGTAATAAAGGCCTATTTTCAAAAGATATATATTTTAGATGTACATTAATACTTTTTTTACACTGAATCTAATAATAATACCAAAGTTCTTTAGAGACATGCTTATAGTAAAAATCTAAGATCTCTGAGAAGTGTTACTCTCTGGGATTGTTATTCTCATGTTAGGGAACTGGTAAACACGGTCCATTCAGTGAACCGCCTTAGATCTACACTCCACCTGCATGGTTATACCTGGTATTTCTTGTAATTCATTTGCCTTTGAGACCCTGGAACCAGCCCACAGCAAACGGAAGCTGCAAGGACTTTAAATGTGGACGACTGGTCCCCCTGTCTGATTGATTGATCTCTGTCCCCTTCTCCTCAGACAAAGTAAACCAAGGAAGCAGAGCTCTGCATGAGTCCAGGCTGTCCTCTTAGTGACTACTGTAAAACACAGTACTGTTTCCTGTATTCTAAATAATTCAGAAAATGGTACTAGTGTCTTAAAATTTCAGTGTAAGGGAAGCATCTTGACTGCTGACCCATACTTTAGATATTGTCCAAATATTTGCCAGCTTCTCTATTAATATTTATGTTAATTATTTGCCTTTATCTAGTTCTTTTTTTTTCTTAGGCTAAATTAGAGAAGTTTTACTTTTTCTATATGAGAGCTGAGCCTTCAGGAAATTCATCATGATTTACCTCTAGAACTAACAGAACTCACTGAGAGTTTTCAAGGCATTATTTCTATTGATACTGCTATCAAGATAATTTTCTTCATAAAACATTGAGTCATACTGGAAGATGGATGTGACATCACAATATCCAGGGTGTTTCTTTAATGCATGACAGTTGCCTTAGATCTTTCACAGATTCTTTATTTTCTGAGTGCAATAATGCCAATATGTTGTGAAAAATGGCTTTTTTATTAAGCTCTTCAGAGCTTCATATGGAGGCAGTGAAATGTTTCATTTATGTTTGGTTGACAGGTAGGAGTTGGTTTAAAAGGTGATTCAGCTAAACCAACACAACAGACTGCAGTGATATTCTTACTCAATTAAAACAAGACATATTTGGTTGCAAGTCACTTATTAAACAACCATATTAAAACTAAAAAAACCTCCACACCTGATTTAAACAGAAGTAAAGCATTGGTACTGTCTTCGTTTTTAGTCACCCATCTATATGTAAAATCACACTTTGTGGATAGAGCCTTAGAAGACTCCTATTTATACAATCAGTCTGCACTAGTGAAAAAAAGATGCCAAAAGGATCTCCTCTCTGGTTTCAGAGTAGAAAATTGCTGTGGTATAGCAAAATAGCTGACCTTCCTTGTGGCAGAGTCTAATCTTCTGAGATAGTCTTCTCCAGACTCATCCTTTGCCCGTCATCTTCCCTACTAGGACAAACCAGTGCAACACTACTGAATCAAGTTAAAGATTGTTTTTTTCTTCCATGAGAGGTAATAACTGTATTGGTTTATCATACTTCTCACAATGATCGTCTCAAAATGGAAACACTTTCATTGGCATTAATAATTTTGAAAAGCCAGATGTAAACATGTTTTTTGCTTCTTTTCCTAAAATGAGGATGGTAAATTCTTCATGCAAGCCTGCAGTCTTTATCTAATTGGCTTACTAAGCTAATCACTCTATTTTTAATCTATGAAAATGTTTAAAGCAAGTTATTTTTAAGCAGTCTATTAAAAAAGAAAGTAAGATCTCATCCCACTATTTATTCTTACTCTAAGAGGTTGTTCTCCCACCACACACACAAAGCACTTCTTGCTATAAATCACTACTAAAATCTCTACAATGTTAAAACTAAAGCACTGACATCAATTTCTAAAATATTAAAAGAACTAGGGAAAATATCTAGTTAATTCAAGTGATATTTTCTATGCATAAAACAGACACGGTCTCCACTATTAGCCTCAGGAGAAACTAGATCAATCCTGCAATTAATAAGGAAATTGTTTTTATCATAGTTAAAGCTACAAAATATGTTTCCTAATTCAAATAAGTGTAACTGGTGCCTGTTGTAGTTGCTTGACAATAATGCATAGCACTCCTAAAGCTGTGTATCTCTCTGTCATCCATGGGGAAATCGTAGCTGCAGCAGAAAAATAAATACATTTCCTCTTCTTCCACTTTGGAGAAGAAGAAAAGACAAGACAATGTGCGAAACATAGGAAGCAATACATAACTTGCCTCCTAGAGAACTGCAGCAAAGAAATCCAAACTGAACACCTCCGGATTTGCTGTAGTTGCTGTACTGGTAAAGAGGTGCTGATTGAGTGAATTTGGCTAGCTGTCTCTGCCATTTTAACGGTAAAACTTCCTACAGTTCAATTATCTGCAACAGCTTTCCATAATATCACTGAGAAATAAATTATCAGCGTTCCTGCAAAACAGCTGCTTTTTCTGTAAGCCAGCGGAAAGACTCTTTAATGAACATTTATGAGACCATCAGCTGGAGCAATCCCTTTCCCCTGAGCAGCATGGCTGCCAGGGCGGGCGCCCTGAGAGGCGTTCTACCTGAGTGCACTTTGCCAGATTGATGAGCCTCCTTCCGACAGTTGACTTTTTATGTAGAGAATTTGTTTGGCATGCGCAAGCTGCTTACATCAATATATTATTAAAAGAGGAGGAGGGAAGGGGTGATGGACACTAACTTGTAGCTGTACTGCAGCTTTTCTAGCGGTGTTTGTATATAAACATATACATCTTTTAATCTTGTGTTTCTTCTTTCTTTTTTTTCCCCATAGAGAAGCCAGTTACCCATAGAGTGGTGTCTTTCCACCTCCCAAATACACGTTTCTCTGCCTGCTTGTTCCTCCTTGGCTGCCTCTCCCCTGTCGTTCTAAGCCATCCTTTTTTCCCCCTAAATTCTCAATGGTCCTTAGTACAAACATGCGTAGAAAGGTTACTCAGCGGGTTTGCATAGTAAACACAAATGGATATTGTTCTTGACATCTTGTGAACTTGTCTCTCTCCCTTGTATCTTGAGAGAACATAGGACCTTCTGGGCCTGTACCAGCCTTGCTGCATTTTTAATGATAGTCCCTGAAATGCGGGGGAGCAAGATGTTGTCACCTCGGCATATTTTATCCCTGATCAAACATTAGCTGGCAGCTGTTCTAAACTTGTAACGCTGTCTCATCTACGCCGGCTGCTGGCTTGGTGGCAAGAGTGCAAAATCTCACCCAGCTTCTTTTTCACATCTCTCTCTTGCTCTCTTGTCTGCACCTCAGAGCCCTGCTTTCCTCTTTAGCTTCACTAAATTGTTTCCAGCAAACTTCAATACGCAGAGGGAAGGGTTAGCAAGGAGAGACCATCCACCTCATGAAGCAGTATTTACCAATATCAGGGTAAATATATCAAGGCGTTATAACATTTATAAACTCTGAATGTCGTTTCATATGCACAGATAACAGCAGACATGAAGGCATATTTTGGATGTTACATATGGGGTCATTGGGTTTTTTCCTTAACTGGTCAGTTTGGCTTAAATGCTGTTAATTTTGCTCTGGCTTTTTAAATATATTTTTTTAGGAGCATAATAGTTATTTCTGAGAGGGTATTCACTGCTAAGAAGCTACCAATATGCAGGATTCTGGCAGGTGTTTACAATCTTCCATTTTAAAATAATTGCTTAAGCCATCACCGCTACTGCAGATTGACTTAAAGTTATTTTGATAGTTTTGAAAAAGTGTGATTTCTGTTTTGCCAGTGATTTTTCATGATCTAAGGGTGTTCATTATTAAGCTGGAGCCACGTAATTTCAGTGTTGCCTGTTAATACTAGAGTGTCATTCAGCAATTCTACATTTGCAAGGAGAAGATGAACGCTTTTTAAATGGTATTTTTCAAGTCAGTGTAAGAAGTAGGATTTATGGAAGCAATCTTTAATCCTCTCGTTACTATTCTAGATTAGAAAAAGGAGTATAAAACCTCAGAAATTCCATTTAATATATCTGACATTCATAAAGCATTACACAACACAGCTTCTCCATTTGAAGCCCCTTTACTACATAATTACTTATTTTTTTTCCTGATCCTAAACAAGCAATGCTTGTTCTGCTGTCAGAGACCTTGCTTCAGTATCATTCTTGTAAATGCCCAAGTGACTTCTGAGTGTTACATCTATGTCATCTACAACTTGGTACTGGTGACCAGTGATGACAATTAGTAAGTATCTATTTTAACAAATTAACTGCAATTGTTTGTGTATGCAGTCACTTGACATAAAGTCAGCTTTTATGAAGACATTCAAGACAGATAAGATTGCTGAAGACACCATAAAGTTCTTGATGCAATTGGCATCTACTTTCTAACAATGTCCAGACAGCGCAGAAAAAGCATTCTCCTGCATAGGCCAATGAAATGTTAGGCAAGTTTAGAAATCCAGAAAGGATATGCTGAGATTATGATTGCTTTGGTCAAAATTTAAATCGTTTTGAGTATTATGTTCTGTTCTCCTTACTGCACTGGGGGAAGGTAGTGGGGAGACTTTGCAGTACTTGAAAAGGTAAAGAAGGGCAACAAGGCTAATCCAGGATTAAAGAAAATGAGCTCTGAGGACAGTCAGAGATATCTTTAAACCGTATGGCCCAGAGGGAAGATATTTAAAGTGGGAATCTCTTGGAAGTGTACACATTGCCAAGTCAGGTTTTTTTTTTTTTTTCTGGATTTGTATACAGACAAGACATATATAAATGCAAATAGGAAAAATGTAGTTAAGAGGATCACAAAAATGTAGTATGCCTGAGATCACAAATATTTCACCGTAAAATAAACTGAAGTACAACACTCAAAAGAGGTCTTTGCTAAAGAAAGTCAGGACAGAGTTATAAAAGCTTGACAATGAAATAACTCTCCCTCTGACTTGTTTCTCAAATACTGTGAAATCATCATGATTTTATTTACAAGATTATTTCAAAATCATCTTGTGAGACACTGTTGACAGAAAACCGATTTTCTCTCAGAAAAAAATGCTGCAATAATTCAATTTAAAGTAACGTCTAACTTGACCAAATTAGTAAATGCATTATGAAAATATTTTCCCCCCACTAACAAGCATTCACTGTTTTAATTATACTCTGTTTCATCTATTCTCTTTTTCACTAAAACTATAAAGTCAGCTTCAAGGAGACCTTGCATGAATGCTTTTCTTCCCAAACTTTCAAAGTAGATATTGCCAGAGAAATGTCAATGAAAGTGCCATTTCTGAGTTTGCAGCTGCGAAAGTCCTTTTCAGGGAGAGGGAATAAGAATCAGAGAAAATTGTGGGCAGAGTTCCTTTCACATGCTGTATGATTACTTGCAGTGGAGCAGCAAGAGGAGCAAAAGAAGCCTTCTCTATAAAGTGTCAGGGAATAAAGGGAGTCTAAGATGAGCTAACAGACTATTTTGTCACAGAATTTCTGAATAAAGTGAAGTCATGTGAATTTGAACAGTTAACAGATGGATTAAAGGCCCAAGTATCTCTGTTACTGTATATGAACTCCAATAAAGTTACTGTGAATGAGGCAGCCTGTGCCCTGGTAGATCTGCCTTGAGCCTGGCAAAATGGGCCACTGGTCTTTATTTGAGCCCTGGGACACAAATGGTATGGTACTTGTTGCACTTGTAGTAATGCTGGTGATAATAAAACAAGCTTTTGAAAAGCTCTTCAAATGACTGTGTTTCCCTTTGACTGACTGATCTATTAGAGTGGTTACAGCACAAGCATTTCACAGAGAAGTTTTGAATTGGATGAGGTTACAACCCAATTCAGTCGGGTCTCATGCTTGCTCATCCATTTGACTCCCCAGAAGCCTGAGTGGCAGTCTGATGGGAGATCTGCAGCTTAAACTCCCGGCTCTTCAGCTCCTGCACAGTTTGGCAAATGGCTTTGTGTCACAATATACTCAAAGATTCCCAGGGCTGCCAAGCAGATTGCGCTGGGGCTCTCAACACAGTCTCTCCCTCTTAGTCACTAGTAGCTTTCCAAGTCTTGTAAAACACTTTGCAAATCAATTCCAGGTTTGGAAAGGTAGCTCTGCGCATGAACAGTGGTGAAAGGCCATTCATACGTAAGAATCTGTTTTATGTAAACCTGCCTAGAAGAAATTTTAGAATAAAATCCAAAGCAATTTTGTTTCAAAACTACTGAAATGTGCCACTTTTGTGTTTTGACACAATTAGGCAGTTGAGGACAATTAATAAACATCTATGTTTAAACAAGATTGGGAATTCATGCTGAAATACAAATGTCAGTACTGAACAAAGTCACAGACCTTTTAGTCGGCTTTGGTTATAATTCAAGTGACTTGATGAAAATTATCAGGTATTTAGACAAGTAATTGTTAGAAGTTTCACATGTACACATCCTCAGCTAGCTAATATCCCATGAATGAATAAATCATACTTCCAGTGGGGTAGGTAGAGATGCTGTACAGTTTTGTTAGTGCTGGAGGTCAGACAACCGCTGTATGTGATGGCTTGCCAGAGCAGGGGATGACGTTCAGCAGCTGGACAACTACCTGCCTCGATTGTGTCCTATCTGTCCATAAATGTTATGGTCCTTCTAAAAAAATATACAGGCCCTTGTTCTGACACAGGACAAGGGCATATTTCCGGGCTTTTTATTACCTCTTTGCAGCAAAATCAAAAGCCAGGCCACTCAAATGAAAGCAAGAATATGTTTTTGTAAACACAGCCAGTGCTGATTAAGAGAAGGATTAACTTCCTATTTCTTCATACTTTCAAATCAAGGCTGTCTATTTTGCTGGAAGTTATGGACTCAGTATGGGGCAGCTGTACAATATAATAATATATTATCAGATATAACGCTCTGCAATGAAAGCAGAGCAGATTAGAAAGACCAGTGGCTCTGGCTTCAAACTCAGTGAGTTTGAACAGAAACAAGAGAAGCAGATTAAGGAGGGCTTCAATGTTAGGAAGTTACACGGTAAATATTGCAGAGGAGACCAATCTCAGTTGTCACTGCAGGAAAACGAATTTGGTATTCAGAGTGTCTGAGAAAGGTTGGCCCATCCCTGGTTTACAGCTGAGGAGACTGAAGAGGAGTCAGGGGAGACTATCTCTTTAGAATGACATGATGGCTGACTGATAATTTGATGGCTACTCCCAGGTCTAGGAATCATGGCAGCTGATCCAGATACATCATAAAATGTGCAATACATAACACAACAAATCAAGATAAAAGCTTTCTCCAGTGGACAAAATACTCAGGCTATCGCTACACTCACATCAGGTTAAAGTGTGTGTCAAACACAAAACACTGTTCAGTGTAGCACATCACACAAGAGCAGGGGAAAGTCTCTATCATAGCTTTCCTTTTCCTTCCTTTTTATAATGGTTCCATAATGTAAAAGTTCAGAATTTTTTTCCACTCTGACCAGAAAACACCTGCAAATTCCAGACCACGCCACAAATCACCCGGCTTGTTGCTTTAATCAAATAGGCTTGTTATATATGCCCATTCTCAGCTGCTGTTTGGCTCAATAGACCTTGAATTATTTTCTCTTAATTAAAATATCTTCAGCAAAGAGGTACCATGTCTGACCATGATGTCTACCTTTTCTCCACTCTTACTGCATAGTCAAAAACCTTGGTGACAATAGCTGTAAAAAGGAAATGGAAACTGGCTCTTTTGCTATAGAGATCTTAGTCACCAGACTCTGGTAATCTGGTAGGCTTTTTCCCCACCTATGACTTAAAGGTCTAAAGGACAGAAGTTACCTTCACATCCTGTAAACAGTCTGATCCTCTCAGTATGATCTTTCCTTTGATAGTATCTACCCAACAGAGTGCCTTGCCTAACTGAGGCCATAGACCATCTTTGGGCTGCTCTGCTGTCAGAACACAAGTAGATCAGATAAACAAAAAAATAAAACTCTTAAACCAGTCTCATCTGAAACTTTAATCCAGGATGTAGGAAGCACAGGTGGTAGTCCTTCCTGATCTTTATTGGAGCAGTGAATTTATCCCAGAGAGAGATCTCTCCTAGCAGCACTCTGCCTATGATGCAAACTCTCTTGTTGCAGGTCTTTCAACTCCTACAAGATATCTAAATATTCAGTGGAAACAAAGAAAAACGAAAACAAAACTAGATACCAGCAGGTAGCACACTTGCCCTGGTTTCACTGAAGTATTATGGGGCTTGAGTCTCAGCATTTCCTGCTGCTGCTGAGCGTGAATGACTCTTCTCCTACCTTGGCACCTTCTCTGAATCCACTTTCCTATAGACCTTTCCCTACACATTGTATGGAAACATAATGCATCTGACTGTGAACTGTGCACTGTTAGACAGGAGGACATACCAGAAATTGGCATTGCGTTGCTCCCATCTACCTTGTGTATGCCCTACCTTGCACATTAAAATGGTCTCTGATAATGAGGTCCTTGTTAATGAGTGATATGTCTTATCCTGTCCTAATTTATATCGGCTTTATGTGTTTATAAAAAATGGAAGTATGTTTCCTTTGGGTCTTCTAAAATAATTTTTTTAACTCTTCTCTCAATTTATATGATTAGTTAATGTTAATGGGATTAATTTGCTCCATCTATCACTCCTCTTACTGCATTGTGTGGGCCTTAATCTATAGGTACATGCTGCAAAATAAGACAGAATCATTTACTATAATCTCGATTCAGAGTAGCTGATTTCGCAAGTTGTGCAGTGGGACTTATCATCATAGAAGCCAAGACGAAGAATTTTCTGTCGTTTTCTTTAAAAACCATAAGAATGCTAATTCCTATTTCTCTCTTCTTTTTTTTTGTCTTTTTGGTAAGGGTTGGAGAGGAAAGGATCTTATGCATAATTTAATTGCTTTGTCTTTCTCCCTCAGGTCAGTATATTATATTATATTGAAAAGTAATTATGCAGCGAAAGTAAAATGTCAAACTGCAGATGTCTGGTAACAAGTAGTACAGATGTGAACGATTCTATTATGTGCCATCTTGCAGACATCTTTATACCTTTCCTCTGAAGCTTCACCCTGTGTGCTTATACGTTTGAGCATTTATGCGTCCTGGATGAGATTTGCTTTTTTTTTCCCCCCTTTGCAGCATCTAGATCCCAAGCTGGGTTGCCTTGTTGGCAATGATTGATTACCCAATATCTAATTAAACCTGATCCAATCACTTATTATGCAGAGTGGAACAAACAAACTGAAGTCGACTGTCAGACCTGTGATTGATGATACTGCCAATCCAGCTTTTGTTGCGTCTAATGTCCTGACGCTTGTTACAACCAGCCAAAGCTGCGCTGGACAAAGCGTTCTGTCACTCTTCACACAAATTCACTCCCCTCCCCCCCACGCACTCCTCTCTCTCTCTCTTTTTTTTTTTTTTTAAAGAAAAAATTATTGAGAACAGCAGAGGTTCTGTTTGGGTTAGTGTGTACAATGAGATCAAAGTCCCCTAGAGATCCAGAGTCCTTAAGTGGCAGGGAGTGTAAGAAAAAGAGGATGTGTGTGTGGAGTGGGGGTTGGCAGGAGGTGCACTTGGTATGGTAATGAACCTACCTTAGGGAGAGTGACAGATATGACATTAAAGCAAATCTAGCAGGGTAATAATTTCTTTTCTATTGTCTGCCAAGCAGGATTCTCTTCGCAGCTCTCATTTATAAATTTTTCAGTTTTAATGTTTTAATTATTTAAAATGCAAATAGGTTCCTGAAGAAAGAAGCAGAAAATACAAATTCCCTAAACAAATTCAACTTTTGAAGTTGCATTCACACAATGTAAAACCTTTCTCTTGTGCCTTGCACTTAGCTTAGGTTAGTTAAGTTGGTTGGGTTTTTTCTTTTTTTTTTTTGGTGAGACAAGAAGTAGTCAAACTTTCTGCAGTTTTTCATTTTCATTTTTATTAGTTCAAGCCATTTTTTTGTTTTGTTTTGAGAACAAGTGAAATAAAATGTCAAATTCCCTTGAGATTCAAAGATCTAGTCAGAAAAATGCAAAGAGGTTTTTATATGATGTTTTTTTTCCTGACATTGCCTGTGTTTCAAATGCTCAAATTGTACTTAGATATTAGGAAAATTCACATAAAGTGATGATTTATATCCCTTCACAAGTTTAAAACATCTCTTTCATGATCCATTGTCATATAAATTGTCTATACTTAATGTGGTCAAGTCTCTGGGTGTAAGTGCATCATTCTCATTTGATTACTGGAAGAACTGGTAAATGTATTTTTCAAAATCTTATACAATTAATCATATGTTTACAATTCTATTACTTGCTTAGTTATCTACCTTAAAATTCTAAGATTCCTGACTCCCATAGAGCTTCAAACAGTTGATATTGAAAACAAAACTAGAATAAAAATAACAAAATCCAGTAAGATTTTTAAAGATTTTACTCTTATGCTAGAATTTTCTTGCAATGGTTATTTTTTTTTTTTCTGAAATAAAAGGAATAACGATATCCAGTTTGGAAACTTTTTTTTTTTTTCTCTAGATAAGTAATACAGTTCTAAACTTTGTTACCTATTCCTACCAGGCTAGACACAAGTGCTCTGCACATTTGGCCAAAAGATCTGAAGGTGATCCTAGGTCAACACATTTTAGTTCAATATTTCTTCATGTCTAGAAAAAAAAACCATGTAGATTATTTATGGGTATGTTTTAAATATTTCTCTCTTCCACACTACCCTTTAGATCTAAATGGTGCAGCATCTGGGTGGACAAGTGAGTTCATGAAGCAGCCCCAGAATAACTAATGAAAACTCTGAAATCGTACCAAAAAAATGGCTCTGTAATAAATTAAGAACATAGAAGTTAGGTTATAACAATAATTTACAGAATGGTCGAGGTGGGAAGGGACCTCTGGAGATCTAGTCCAACTCTCTTGTTCAAGCAGGGCCATGTAGAGTGTAAAGCCAGTTGCCCAAGACCAAATCTAGACATTTTTTTATTATCTCCAAGGATGTAGATATCACACCCTTCCTAGAAAATGTGTGCCAGTCCTTGATCACCCTCACAGTAAAAATGTGTTTCCTTATGTTCACACAGAGCCTGTTCTGTTTCAGTTTGTGCCCATTGCCTCTGGTCCTGTCACTGGGCACCACTGCAAAGAGCCTGGCTCTGTCTTCTTTGCACCCTCCCTTCAGGTATTTATCTATATTGATATGGTTCACCCCGAGCCTTCGCTTCTCCAGGCTGAACAGTCCCAGGTCTCTCAGCCTGTCCTCATAGGAGAGATAATTCAGTCCCTTCATCTTAGTGGCCCTTTGGTGAACTCTCTCCAGTATGCCCAAGTGTCTCTAGTACTGAGGAGCCCAAAACTGGACACAAAACTCCAGGCATGGCCTCACCAGTGCTGAGTAGAGAGGAACGAAATTTTACCACTGGCACTATGTGATGGGCTATAATCACGCATCACAACTATACAGGTGCTGCCCAAACATGCCTAACTAGCCCCAAATTGTTATCTTTTAGACAGATATCAAGAATCTCTGCATGTACCTACATTTTAGTGAGAGGAAAATCTGATAAAATGTGTTAGCATTTAAACATCATCTTCAAAGGATGTAGCATGCACAAGCACTTGCAGGATTCTAAAGAGAAGTGAAATAGACAGAAAGGTAGAATACAGCCCTATTTACTATCAAAGGAAAACAATAATGGAAATAAATTAAAACCTGGAAAAAAGTAACATAAGAAAAAATATTTTGGAGGGTGCTGAGCTACTGCGAAAACAACCATGTGAACATCCAGTATCATAGGCTGCATGGTGCCCTTTATCTTAGTGCTCACAGCAGTCACAACAGTATCAGGTCCTCTGTCTTGATGGGAGTCTTTCTTCAAGACTAACTACATTACACTGGTGGATTTGGAGGAAAGACGAGAAATGGGATTTGTGAAGCACGCAACTTGCATGTAGAGCATCAGCATGTTAATTTCATACTCATACAACTTTAAGGAGAAGGAAAACATCTGTTTTTATTTCAAATGCCACGATTTCAACCTACACAGAAATATTCTTCAGACAAAGTGAGGGGCAGATTAAAAAGGATATTTGTGGCTGTGTAAAGACAGTAGAAGAATTTCCCCAAATGTTTAGGTATTTCAATTAAAACCTCATCTTGCACAAAACATCTGATGAATTCAGGAGCGATGTCTATCTAATTCACACTAATATATGTAATAAGCAAATCTTTTGAGGTTATTTGAATTACCTTGGCACAAATAGCAAGACAAACAAGCCTTCAGCATTCAGACTTACTCTGCCGCAGAGCTTGAGCTCAGTCTGCAGGTAGTCCTGATACCTAGCCCATCTCGTTCTGATTATGGCTTGACTGTTGCTACCCATACCTTTCTGTAATAAAGTAATAAACATTATATTGGTCTCCATAGGAGCTGCAGAATTATAGTGGGCTAAATGGGAGGAGAATCAAGCACTACATATTTTAATCATGCTGACATATGTGGAGTTAAGAAAAAAAGGGAAAAAAAAATCCAAAGAAATAAAATATGTTTTTCACAGCATTAAAAATAAATATTTTACACCAGGGCAATAGGAGGCTAACATTACCAAAGGAAGCTAAATTTAGCCTGTGAAAGGTTATCTTGGGCAAGCACTTATGGTGCATTTCTCTAAATTTTCACTTCAATTAATCTCCAGAAATTCAGTGTCTGATCCCAGTGACAGTAGCCTCTGGCTTCTTCAGAGCGACTGCCGAGGAAAAATTATCTGACACATATCAAACAAGCAAGAAATGACACTGGACAACATTAATCAAAACTTTCTCATTTCCTGAAGAATTAAGCATTAAATAATTAATTCCAGCACTACAGGCAGCTGTAAAAGAGGCCTCATGCCTTCCCGCTGGTAAGAATTTGTCCTTGTCTAAAAGACTAGATTGATATATTTATTATTTATCAGATTAATCATGGCCAAGAACATTATAGATTGGCAGCCAAGCCCAGCCAGTTATATTGTAGTGGCCTGTTATTGGAGCTTGGAAAGAACCTGGTACATCAGCAACATTCAAAAGGGAAAGGAGTAGAAGAGTTTGCCCTTAAGCATTATTTTAAAAAAGAAAAAAAAAAGAAGGAAAAAGGGAAAAAAAAGAGCTCAAATGCTTTTTTTTTTTTTTTTAAAAGGAACTGGACAAAGAAGATGTCATTGATTCAGGACCTCAGTGGAGGCTGCTAGCTCCTGGGGTCATTTTTACTTCTGTTTGCTAAGGACTGAAGGAAGCCCTTAGGATGTGGGTCAGAATATCAACTATTCTATGTGAAGCCGCAATTGTTAGTTTTAAAACAGAGTTTCAGTGGCAGACAGATATAAATCAATTTAACCAGCACATACAAGCAAAACCACTTCCAAGCCTTCATTTTCCTTGTGTTTATCCAAGTACTGCAGCTGTGAGACTGATCTATGGCTTAGGTTTTCTTTCATTTTTGCTAGCTGGCCATGGTACCAGGTAGCAGAGTAACTAAGAAGTTACACCCCAGGAGATCAGCATGCCAAGTCTTAGACGAAAAAAAAACCTTCATAAAATTTCATATAATTTTACCATGTAGTGTTTTTTTTTTTCCTTTTTTTTCAATTTTCTTTCCTACTGCTCCCATTCTGCCACTCTGGGTAGTAATGTCTTGTACGGAATTTTACTTTTTCATTTCCAATAGAAGTTTTCTCACTTCTATTCAATAAGCATGCACACACAGTCAAAGGAAATCATAACTGGAATTCACAATTTAAAGATTGTTCCAAATGCCAACCTCTCCTTTTACACCCTCTTCTTGTTTGTATGGTGGGGGAAGAATAAGTGAAGTTTCTCCATAAGAAGATTGTTTCTGTGTGTGCACCTCCCTGCTTTGCTCCTTTCATGCCATCTACATGTTATTTGTCAACAACAAAACAGAACAGCTGCTATATACTTGATGAGTGAGAAGTAATGAGATATTCTACAAGGGCAACTTTTTTTCTGCATAGAGTAGGACTCTCTTGCTAAGAGAGAGCATACTTGCATCATTTCAAGATGACGGGATACAATGAACATTTTATTTTGAAAAAAATAAGTAAAAAAACCCTAGAAAAACAGCAAAATCTGGCCCTGGAAAAGCAGACAGAAGAGTCAACACTGGTCAAACTCCTTTGACCTGAGATAGCTGATAAAATATTTGATAAACATTCTGTTAAGGGCATAAGAATGTCCACACTAGGTGACATGGAAAACCCATTCAGCCCAGTCATCCCCAACAAAATCAAACTGTGCATTCCTAGGAAAGACTATAAGGCCTCCAGCTTTTGGGGAAAAAACCAAGGGGTTCCAATCTCTAGAGACAGAATCATAGGATCATAGAATAGAAATGGTTGGAAGGGATCTTTAAATGTCATCTAGTCAAACCCCTCTGCAAGGAGCAGGGACATCTCCAACCAGATCATGTTGCTCAGACCCCCATCCAACCTGGTCTTGAATGTTTCCAAGGATGAGGCATCCACCACCTCTCTGGGCAACCTGTTCCAGTGTTCCACCATCCTCATTGTAAAAATGTTTTTCCTGATGCCTAGTCTGAATCTGCCTCCCTCTATTTTAAAACCATTACCCCTTGTTCTATCACAAAAAAAAAAACCCCTGCTAAAGAGTTTCTCCTCATCTTTCCTATAAGCCCCCTTTAGGTACTGGAAGGCTGCTATAAGGTCTGCCCAGAGCCTTCTCTTCTCCGGGCTGAACAGCCCCAACTCTCTCAGCTTGTGCTCACAGGAGAGGTGCTCCAGCCCTCTGATCATCATTGTGGCCCTCCTCTGGACCCGCTTCAACATATCCATGTCCTTCTTATGTTGGGGGCTCCAGAACTGGATGTAGTACTCCAAGTGAGGTCTTACCAGAGCAGAGTAGAGGGGAAGAATCACCTCCCTTGACCTTCTGGCCATGCTTCTTTCGATGCAGTCCAGAATGTGGTTGGCTTTGTGGGCTGCAAGCACACATTGTTGGCTCATGTTGAGCTTCTTGTCCACCAGCACTCCCAAGTCCTTCTCCTCAGGGCTGCTGTCAATCCATTCTCCACCGAGCCTGTATTTGTGCTTGGGATTGCCTTGACCCATGTGCAGGACCTTGCACTTGGCCTGATAGAACTTCATCAGGTTTGCATGGGCCTACCTCTCCAGCCTGTCCAGGTCCCTCTGGATGGCATCCCTTCCCTCCAGCATATCGACCACATCACACACCTTGGTGTAATTGTTGAACTTGCTGAGAGTTCACTCTATGCCACTGTCCATGTTGCCAACAAAGATGTTGAACAGGGCCATTCCCAATACCGACCCCTGAGGAACACCACTTGTCACTGGTCTCCACTTGGACATTGAGACTGCAACTCTTTGACTGAGGCCATCCAACCAATTCCTTATCCATTGAGTGCTCCATCCATCAAATCCATGCCTTTCCAGTTTAGAGACAAGGATGTTGTGTGGGACAGTGTCAAATGCTTTCCACAACTCCAGGTTGATTATGTCAGTTGATCGTCCCTTATCCATCAATGCTGTAACCCCATCACAGAAGGCCACAACACTGGAACAGGTTGCTGCAATCAAGCTTCATAGATGAAAATGTCCACAGTAAAGCAAGGAACACAATCTTAGGGATGAGAAACCATGTTATTTTTCTCCTTGTTATGGCTTTACATTTTAATTGCAAAGGTTAAAAACACAGTATATCTGGCATTGTTTTCTGATCTGGCTCCAAAAGGAAGTTGTGCAGACTTGCTCGGAAGTTGGATTGATTTGTGCTTCCTGGGTAACCCAAAGAGCTGTATTTGAAACACTTTGTTTTAATCCCAGTTTAGGTCATCCCAAGAACCAAGTTCTAAACTGATAGAATATTTTCCAAAAGAAAGTAAGCAATCTTCCTCAAAGCCCATACAAAGAAGAACTTACAGATGATTCTAAGCAAAAGTGTAAAAAGTGTCACATCTGCATATTAGGCTGCTACTCTGTAAAAACAGGTTTATTACCTGACATCACATGTCAAATTTCTCCTCAGAGAAAAAAAAAATGTAAAAGGTCAGCACAAAATACTGTACTATGGATCCATGCATTGCTCATAAACATCTAAAAATATAACTGTGTACTTTTGTATAAAATAGGAACTAGTAGAAATACTGAAACTGAGCAGAATTCTGTCTTGATGAATGTTCTTTTATTTACTCCTGCTCATATTTTTGAGTTAAATGCACAATCAGTTTTTGAACATTGTATATTATTTCTCAGACAACGTATCTTTCATATGAAGTTAATTGTTTATCTGAGTATTTAACAAGGCTTTATAATTCACCTTTAAAATATAAAGTTATTTTATATCTTATTTTAGCAGAAATAACAAAAATTTTTCCATCTTCAGTCATTGAATGTTAAAGAACAACCTAAAAGCTAAACTCTGTCTTTTTTTTCATAAACTCTAGTTCAAGAGAAGTCACTGGTTGGAATTCTGGAAACCTTTTTTTTTTTAAATGACAAGCCTTACAAACTGAGCAACCTGATCTAGTCAGGGATGTCCCTGCTTCTTGCAGGGGGGTTGGACTAGATGACCTTTGAAGGTCCCTTCCAACCCTAACCATTCTATGATTCTATGATTCTATGAAACTAGATAAAATTTTCAACTTGCATCTACTAGAGAAGAGAGATACAGTCCTAAACCAAAGCTTTAGGAAATTGATTAAAAATATTGATCCTATATAATTAAACACAATTAAACACGGAACTGCATGGAAAATCTGAGCGTGACTGAGCTTTCCAATCTACCCCAATAACCTGGGCATGAAGGAGATAGCTCCGCCACCGGTAGCACCAAGCTTAGGACCAGCTATTTCTCAGTCAGCTTTTACAGTTTGTTGTGAGTTCTGTGGCATCAGAGCATCTGTCTGGGCCACATAAAGCAGAAGCAGGTCTAGGGCCAACTAATACTCCTAGTGCTGCTAGAAAAGGGTAAATGGGACTAAGCACTTCAGTCTTACATTTCTTTATCTCCTGTGGTGACAGTGATAAACAAGAGAAAAGATTCAGAGAACTAAATCCCAGTAAATCAGGCTGTGCTGAAAAAGAGTGGTAACTAGACCTGTAGCCAGATTTCATGCCAAGGAAAAATTAGTTTTACCTTCTGAAGAGATATTGACTACAATAGCAAAAGAAATCAGAAGTAACAATGAGACAAGGTAACTGTTTATTTCTTTGTTTGTGTTCTGCTCACTAGATGTTCCCTTCAGCCACTGTGAAAGGCCATGGTTGTGCATAAGAGAGGAAAGCTCCTTATTTGCAGTATCCTGGTAAGAAGCAGCTCCTGTAAGTGTAAGTAAAAAAAGAATTTTTAAGAGGTTAAGGGAACAGGAACATAGAGAGCATCTAATGCATACCTAGACCTCAGAGGGGATGGAGGGATAAGGAAGACTTTTCATAAAGACTAGAGGAAATCTCACAGAATTGGTTGTTGGTTAGGACTTCACTGAAATGCTGCTAGAATCAGACCAAACAGTAAGGAGAGAAGATACCCTGGCAAGATATGGTGGGCTGAGGGAAAGATTTCTTTGTAACTCTCTTGTAGTTTCTTACTCTTTTTTTGCCCATCTAGTCTACATTCCTGTATGTCATTGCTGTAAAATTTTGTTGTCCTACTATGTAGGACAACAAAAACCTAGTTCTAGCTCTTGACAAAACCTAGTTCTAGCTCTTACAAATCCTACTGCTTACTTTACTTTTTACTATAGTCAGATCTTTACAAACTCCTGGATTCTCTAAGATCCTGATATAAATAGCAATATTTGAGTGAATGTGTAGAGTGGAGGCACTTAGCTGTTACATCAGTGAAAGCATTGTATGTCCATGATTGAAGCAGGAGTTAGAACTGTGTTATCTGCTGTATCCACTGCTCTATAGAATTACACCCAATAAGGATTTATTACTTCATGCAAAACAGATCAGAGGAGAAATATTAAAATAAACAAATTGAACCTCAAGAGTATCTCCTACAGGGTAGTTAAATCATTCATATGACAGCTGGAACAAGTAGGCTCAAATGCTTCCAAGACTCAATTAACTCCCTGCCTTTCAGACACTGAATGACAGCTTTCACTACTGGTCAGTTGATTGACAGTTTCTGACCACCACCTCCATTTCCAGCTGTGACACAAACTGGAAGATGTGTCTGAAGTCGGAAGACACCACAATAATAGCACATGGCAGCTTTGGCCTTACCGTCATGACAAGTTGGGGAATCCATAGTTTTCACTAGAACTTAAAGAAAATATCCAAAAGTTAGATAAGGGTTTACGTGCTCTTGTTATCACTTCCCCTAACCTCCAAACTTCTGTTCCTGGGAGACGAGTACTAGGGGCTTGTTTCTGATGTTCAGCCTTAACCCAAGAGTCCTGCAGTATTAGCTTTACAACTGAAAGTAACACTACTTTGAAGACTCAGTGTTGCTCTGCTACAATTAGTTTCCTGGAGAGAGCTCACCCAGTTACTGGCCTCTCCACCACAAAGATCCTGTTCCTTCTTAATACCACCTACCCACTTAAGAGAAAGACAAACTTCCTCATGTTTTCAAGGTTAGCTTTTGCTGCAGACGAAATGCTCTCTTCACATTCAGCCTTCGTGAGCTCTTACAGTCCCCTGTGAGGAGATCCCTTGCTGATCACAATGGAGAGGTGCAGTCTGCTCCCTATTCTCCCCACCATGGGGGTACCACAGATCTCCAAAGCTTGAGCTTATCAGCAAAGAAAATCAGAACAAGGCGGTACCTCCAACAGGGAACATTCAGATCTGCTGGGAGAAAGCCAAACAGGTGAAATGAATGTTAGAAAAATAAGTCTGTGCGCTGTCTTTTTGAGAATTGACTTTTCCCTCCGGTCTTTTCGTTGGCTTCTTCAGCTACAGCAGACCCACACAGTTCCTAGAGAAGCCTCTTGGCATCCATCACCTTTGAGTCTTTGGGCTGGGAGTTTGGTCTTCACTGCAGCCAGGACTCTTGTTCCTTTCAGAAGCCTCCCTGTTGGTTTTCATGCTGCAAGTACCCTGTTTGCTGTCTGTCTCAGGACATGAGCACAAGATATATTGGCTTTGGCAGCAAAGTGAAATTAAAAGGCTTTTTTTCCCAAGAAGTTGTTCTCACACACGAGTTCACTGCTCATTCAGCAGTGCTCGGACAACAGTTTTGGAGGCCACACTGTAAATCAGCTCTCTGAAACGATCTGAGTTACAAATAATCTCTTTAAAGGTTATTTTTAACATGCATGGGTTTGCAACATATTGATTTGCAAGACAAAAGGTCCCCCAAAAGGGACCAGACTACGCAGTCTCTCTCTCGCTCCCCCCACCCTCAGAGAGAATAGGGGGAGATGATATAAGGAAAAACAGCTCGAGGTTTGAGATAAAGATGGGGAGAAGTCCTTAAAGTTACCACTATGGGCAAAACAGACTCTACTTGGGGGAAAAAAAAAAAAAAAAGGTAGAAGAATGAGACAAGGAACAAGATAACTTCCCCCTCACCTCTCCCTCTTCCCAGGCTTGACATTATCTCTACCCCCCACCCCCCCAACCCTCCGGCAACAAAGTGGGGAAGAGGGAATGGGGGTCGCGGTCAGTTCATCTCCTCACATTCCTCCTCTGCTCCCTCATGGGATCCCTCCCAGTCCTTCGTGAAACTGCTCTGGCGTGGGTCATCTCTTCCACAGGGTGCAGTCCCTCCAGAACAGCTGCCTCAATGGGCCCTCCATGGGCCACAGCATCCTTCAGGCTTCCACCTTCTCCGGTGTGGGGTCCTCCATGGGCTGCAGGTGGATCTCTGCTCCTCCGTGGGCCTCCATGGGCTGCAGGGGGACAACCTGCTCCACCATGGTCATCACCACAGGCTGCAGGGGAATCTTGGCCAGGAGCCACATTACTCCTCCCCCTCCTTCTTCACTGACCTTGACGTCTGCAGCCGTTCCTCACAAGAAAAATTATTCACAACAGGATGGCAGACGCCTCTCAGGATCTTTTTACATCTCATTCACATCTCATCTCCTCTCCACTTCTTGCAGCCAGGCCGGTTGAGCTGGGCCCAGTTGGCTGCCCAGCTGGAGGCCAGAGGGTGAGGTCTACAAGGCCCACAAGGCTCGCACCTCCCCCTCTCTGCCCCCGCTCAGCTGCTTCACATCTTCTTTCTTTTTTTTCCTGTTTTCCCCTTCTTAAATACATTATCTCAGAGGTGTTATCACAGGACATTCTGCTACCAATTGGCTTGGCCTTAGCCAGCAGCAGGTCCACCCTAGGCCTGGCTGAGTCCACTAAACAAAGGGGAGCAACTTCTAGCAGCTTCCTACAGAAGCTACCTCCTTAGCCCCACCCCCACTAAACAAAACCAGAACACCATCCTATACAGCATGGCCGTGGGGTAGCAACTGAGGAAGTGCATGCTTGGGAGCTGGCTTGCCTGAGTGATAAAACTGAGTATCCTCTTGCCCTACTCCACATTACGTTCCCAGAGCATCCCTGACAGAGCAGATTTTCTTGTCATGGAAGAGCAGTCCTTCCTCCTCCTGTAAAGGCTTGGGCAGAGGTGAAGCCCACCAGCTAGGATAAGCAAGTAGCCGGTCTCCCTTTCTGCCCCACCACACCACTTTGAAAGAACCAGTGCTTTAAAAGCAAACTGAAAGTAGAAAAGTTGCAGAGCTTTCCTCTCTGCCATAAATCAAGAAATGTAAATACATCCCAGCAGTAAGACTGGCTTTTTAAAAAATACTAGAAACACAAGGCAAATATTTATGCCTGCCCACAAATAATTTGGTGTGATTTTAACTGTTAAGAATGAAGCAGTGTCTGTTACAGACAATGTCAAGCACTGGCTGTTGAGCAATGACAAAATTAAAATAGTTGACAAATGTGTGTTTTGGTAGCCAAACAGGTAGCTTCTGTTTCCTAAAACCCAATCAAAACTATGAAACTGGGGCAGGCAGGAAGGCTGGAGAGGTCACAGAAAGAACTTTTAAAGATGCTTTTCCATTTTTTATGTCTTAATGACAACTGATACTGTTCCTCATCCACCTACTTGGCTGGTGGAAAAGAGCTGTTAATTAACTCTCAGAGTCATAGGAAAACCAGGAATACCTTAGCAAGAATTTGAGATTTTTGATTATATGAATCTTTAATAAAGGAATCATGTTGTTAATATTACTGTGTTTACCAAGTACTCATGTACAGATGGTAGGATAGTTTTTCTCGTTTCAGCCTTATTATTATTCTTTTCCCCTTTTTCTCCCTCTGATACTGGCTTTCATCTCTCTAAGAGCTTTCTATCCCCTACAAGACTTCTGTGTTCTTCCACTTGCACATGAAATATATGGCTGCCATTCTTGAAATTAAACCAAGTCTAGGGATTATCCTGACCTGAAACTCCAACAGCAGCTCTCACAGTCACAGTCCATTGAACATTATTAATTTATGGTCACATCTTGCTGTGCCTTAGCCACTTTCGCTCTTTCTCTGCATTAACCTACCACAGCAAGCTTGCCTGCTGCACAAAATGCTACAAAGTAGGATAACATCCTGCTGAGACATTTGATATGTCAGGTAATGGGAAAGTATGCCACATCTGAAGGACAGCAAAGTTTTTTCCTTTCTGTATTGACTCTCATTTTTGTGCTAAGTGAAAGTAGAGCAGGAACACTGTTCACTTATCTTAGCATTTAAATGTCCAAATGTTATCATTTCCCTTTGAAATAATTTTGGCTTTATTATGCTCCAACATAATCAGCATCTGGTGTTCAAATAAAGGAATACCAGCACAGGAGGTATTTGCAAGCCTACCTCTTCTACTTATCGTACCTGAAGTAGAAAGTAACATTCAGGCTCTTTCACTGGTCAAATGAGTGATTTTCCAATGCGTTTGAAAGTGAAAGCCTACACAGCTATATGGCACCTTCAGCACTGCTTTTCAAATTTGCAAACCCCTTAAATAAGAAGCAACATAGGGAAAGGGCTACTTGATCATTTGTTAAACAAATATCAAAGATATGCATACTAATGCCAGAAGAAGTGCTTTCGGGTGTTCTATTTACAGAATTGTAATTACATTTGCTGTTTGAATTGGCCCTCCAAAGAATTAAAAATAAGCAGCCATGGCTTTTTATCACTATCCAGTGTTCCCTGGTGGCTTCTCTCTGAGTGTTCTGACTGGCAATTGTTCCAGGCTCACTTGTGCCAGTAATGCATTTGTTAATTAGGCTAAGAGTACTAGAAAAACCACAACACAAGCCTCTTGTCAGCATATGCTGATCTAACCTCTTGAAAGGACGGTTATTTAAATAGGTACCTTTTGAGTTTTTGTTATTTTTTTTCCTAACATGTAAATATTCCCCTAAATATTAGTTATGCTGGTTTAAATTTTTGGGGATCAAATATTTGTTTAATTCTTGTTTTCCATGTTCGCTTTTCTGTTTCACTGTGCTTTCCTCCCCTAATCTCCTGCACATACAAGAGAGAAGTCTTGAAAACAAACTTTTTTTACTCTAGTTAAAACAGCTTTCTGCACCTATACTTATATCTAATGTCAGATTGGAGTTCTGCAAAGACTGGGCTGGAGGGACATGGCGATTTTGCTTTTTCTGCACCAGCACTAAGAACACAAGAACAATGCCAAAGACATGCCAAAGAGTAAAAGGACGGTGGAGGGTCACTTTCTAAAAAATACGCATGTCAGGCTGCTCTGATACTGTGCTCTAGCCATTCAGGTGGAAAGAAAAAGGATGAACTTAATTAGCCTGCAACTTCCTTACTGGTTTGAGAATGATCTGGCAACAAAAACTCACTGTGCAGTTCATCAGCCTTTTTAAATAATTTTCACCTGTCCAAAGGCTGCCACCAACTCTCTAATCTGCAAACCTGTTTTCACACCATTCTCCACAGTCCTTTATGTATAAAATCTGTAAGTTATGGGGACATTGCTTCTCAAGACAAAAATAGGGAACTCAGGGCAAGAGGAAATCTGCAGAAACTTGAAGCACCATTGACTTTCATCTTTGAGACTGGACACAAATATAATTTGCATTTTAGAGAAAAGGGAATTACTTTAATTTTCTTATTAAAAGAGAAAAGTCTAAAATTGTAGTAAAGAGAAAAAAATTTAGACCAATTGTGATTCTTACCTATATTCTATGCAGTTTTCTTAAAATGAAAGAAGTTTTCTCTTTTCACTTCATGCAGTATAGATAATGCAGATAAAATGCTTCACTGGGCATTTTATCAAATGATTTCCTTAAATGTTTTCTATCTGTTTCAGACAATAGTGCTCACTACCATACACAGAGAGAAAAGTTAGTAATCATGATTCAGTATAGAGCAAAATATTGAAAAAAAATTTGGTTGGTCTTCTGAACAGAAGTAGTAGAATTCACTTGGAAGTCAAGCACCTGTGTTTGGAAGGTTCCCTGGTTTGGTTATCTGCCTGAGTATGTACTCAGGGCTGGGGCTGAAGCTTGATTTTCTGTAACTGCCTGCTTACTTTCCATTGAAAATATTTGCTTTTATTCCCCTCTGGAAAGCAGGAAAATATCCGAAAAAAAAATATATTTTGGCTATGATGGAGGAAAATGAACAGAAAAGTACTCCGAGTCTTCTTTTTATATATATATATCTGGGTCACGTATTTACTTTTTTTTCCAGTGATCTACCAGCCTCTCCAGATGAACAAAAAATCTATGCATCACAAAAAATATACTTCCAGTTAGAAGCAAACAACAGACAAGAGTGTATGCTACAGCCATTCAACCTGTAACATTCATGAGGCAATGAAAGCAGAACTTCTGAATGCAAATTTCCAAGAATACAGTTTTCACATTAAAAAAAAAAATAAGAAAAATCCAGAATGCTTACCTTGAGGAGAATAGGGAAGAACTGTCCAGCTGTTTTCTGGTGGGACACACTGCTAACACACTAAGAGAAAATCTGAGGAGCCTTGTGAAAATGAATGTATCACAAAGACTAGTATTTCAGACTAAAGAATTTGTGGACAGTTGATTCAAATGTATAAACAAGCCTAAGCAGGACCAACAGGCCTGCAAAATCTATTGGTAAAAAGCTCTAGGAGGAATATAAGAAAGCAAGAAAAACATCTTTAGAATACAATGCCATCTTCATAACATTTCTGTACTGCTCATCTGGCATTAGACATAGCGGAAGAATATGACCCTCTGTGACCCAGTGTCACCTTCATCACTCAGCATCCCACCAATAGTTACTTCATTTTAAAACAGGACAAAGGGGAGTCTGGCTGCACTGCAGATGAAGGCATGACTCTGGCTGATTGCTCTTACCTCCGAGCAAGATGGGAAGGAGCAAGCTTGTGTACCAGCATCACACCTCCAGCCCCAGCACGGCTCAGCATCCACTCTTCAGTGTGGTAACTGAACTCATGTTGTACTTGGGATCACTAGGCCTAATTTAAGTTAGCCCAGGTGTTGCTACAATTCACCAAACTACAGCAACTGCAGTGTAGACACTCTAAAACATGCTGCAGGGGAGAGGAGTGCGGGGAGGAAGCCCGTGAGCAGGCCTAACAAGACCTATCTTTTGATAAATTCGCAAAATGACATAAATGAACAAGGACTGAGATTCTGAACTACAGTGAAGCCTAACAAATTGAACATCAAAGTGCCAGCCAACTCATTAACTTGTGTTGTGAAACATGAAGCAGGAATACAGAAAATATTTGACTTTGTTGAAAATATTTGATGAGGATTTCACTCCAGAAAGTGTTGTAAATGCTTAGACAATTCACTCGCATGTGTGACTGTCTTTATGAGCAAACAGGGAGTTCCTCAGTCATCAGGTGATAGGGAGGAAATGTGCTAGGCTTCTAAAGATGGAGGAGATGAAATGAGCCTGTGTAGACACTAAGAAGAGGGAGGAGACAGAAGACAAGGAAAATAAGTTTAAAATTACTCAGTATTGCAAATTTCATATAAAGATAGTCTATATGCAGGTAATAAAACAGAAGAACTCGAGAGCTCCCAATATAAGATCAGAGAGAAGTCTTAAAAACAAAAAAAAAAAGGAATGTTCGTTTAAAAAAAACCTGCATACTTGATTTCTGAGTATGTGGTGTCAGCAATATCTGAGAAAACCTCAGTGAGCTGAATGGCTGATACCACATATTCAGAAATCAAGTATGACACCTGGGAATCTGAAGTTGCTTCAAGTACTATGAACTGTCTGTTTCTTTTATTTTACTTAGCTTCTGGATGTTTTTGAACCTGTGTGATTATTTCACGTTCAAAACTCAGCCCTAAATACAGGTAAAAAGTAGATCCTCATTGATGTCTGGATGCTGGAGGACTACGGTTATTCTCTTTTGTTCTAGGAGTGAGAGGAACTGTCAGCTCTCTACACAGAAAGTCAGAAATTAGGAATTTTTACTATTTTCCTGATTTTCTTTCCTTTAACTTCCTAACTTCTACAGTTCAGTGACTCTAGGTCTCTTCTGTTGATGACACCTGCCAAGGGCTGTGCAACTGTAGACATGAAGGGTCATAGTCAATAAAACCATCCTGAGCCACGGTGGGGCAGGACAGTGACGCTGTAACAAACCTTATGGCACATAGCTATTTATACCGGAGAGAACAGGCACAAAGGGTGGTAGTAGGTGCCTCAGATCACTGGAACAGATGCAACTACTTGGTTAAACTGCAACCTGGACGTTAGTGAGCAGTAGAAGAGGCCTGATTGTTAGTGTTAGGTGTGTTAAACACACCCTGGGAGCCTCAGGGTGGCTTGCCAAGGTTTGCAGCAATCTGAGAAGCAATCACCATCTTTGCCTTTCCTGGTCTATGTCAGTGCTCCGTCCTGTCTAGGTCTAGACTGGCAATTAGCAATCTTCAACCTGGGATAGCTGAAGTTGGGCTCTACACCAGTATAGCTATGAGCTGTAAGGCAAACTCCAACTCTTGTGAATAGTTAACTCAAATGAGTGACACACTGTGCTAGACCATAAACAGACATAAGAGACCTGCATTGGAATGGCTAACTTAATATTTTTCTGATACTATGCTAACCAATTTCTCTATAAAACTTCTGCCTCAGATGGTCTCAAGTAACTCTTTTTCTGCTCCAGTTTCTTTAAAATATTACATGTCTTTTCACTGGATCCTATATAAGGATATAGCTTTTCAAACTTTGAGCTGGGGCTCAGCAGTCTTGACATGTATACACAGTATAGCAGCATACTTCCTTCGCTCTTCCTCCTTGCACCTCTTTGCCCCCTCTGAGAGATACTGAGTGGTGCATCCTAATATATTTCTAGAAGAATCAGTGAGTTATGCAAGATACAGCAATATACTCTATAGTCACCTCAGTGTATCTACCTGTGAATACTATGCCATTGACACTAGCCAGATCTCAGTTTCTATCCCAGAGAAGTGCAGAAACAATAACCAGAAAATTCCTTGAGATGTCTATGAAACATTTTTTCTGTCTAAACTTCAAAGTGAGTCTGCCATAGTCATTCCATGAGTCCATCAGACTCATCCTTATTTCCTAGAAAATTTACCTCTACTTTGTGGAAAATTCTTGTATTGATTTTTGGCTCCTCCATGGAGTATTATTTTTTCTTGCAGGGAAAGAAACAAGATTTAGCATGAGCACTCATGGAGGCAAGAAATGCTTTTATTATTTTTTTCCCCATTGCGTAATTTTATTATAAAAGTAATCCTGCAACAACATATGGACCTAACCAGTCGGAAGAATTGGAAAATCACCTATGAGAGCCTCAGAAAGGATAAGTAAGGGCCAATGCAACACAAATGGACACTTGCAAATGGCAACATTGAGATTTGTGGGAGGCATCTACCATAACCTTCTGATAGTGTCTATATACATGCGCCTATATATTTAGACATTTTACAGCATCAATTTCCTTCTATTGTCTGGCTTGAATCCTATAGAAATTCTTTCAATAGCCTTATAAATGAAGTGGAAAAGTTTGCTAGTAATACAGTACTGTTCAGGATACTCAAAATTATCATTGATTAAGCATTTAGAGAACGTGTTAGAAATACAAAGTGATGAAGAATTAAAAGGGCAGATGAAAATCAGTATTGATAAATGTAAAATAATACATAGTGAAGAGTATGACTCTACCTATACGTATATACAGTTGCAGGCTTTCAATTAGATAGTTCAATGCAGAAACGTAATCTTGGAGTCTTTGTGGATAATTCACTGGAAACATCAACTCTGTGTTCAGTGGCACCAAAAAAGACAAGTAGAACATAAGGAATTATTTGGGAAAGAATAGATAACAAAGCAGCAAGCATTACACTACTGCATTATGCATAAAACCACAAAGAACCTGTATCTTTGACATTGACCACAATGTTGGCCATTCAATCTGAATAATTATGCAGCAGAACAAGGACCAATAGAGATAAGGATTATCAGAGACCTAGGATTACTTCCATATAGGATGGGATTGACTATTCTTGGATTCTACAGTATGGAAAAAAAACAAACAAAAGAACAAAATTAGACAGAAGGTAAATGGATATATAAACTATTCAGAGATGCCCATAATATGAGTGGATAAAAGCTGATTAATATTTTGAATAAAACAGAAGAACTAGAGAGCTCCCAATATAAGAATCAGAGAGAAATCTTAAAAGTAAAAAAAAAAAAAAAAGAAGACCATTAATTTAAAAAAACTGCATACTTATTTTGTGTAGAATAATATACAGAATAATGCACTGCATGTTGCAGATGCAGATCTTGTTGCAAATTCTGTCTCAGGAAGCCCCTGACCTCACAAGTAAGGAGGCCATTCTGAATGAAAGAGAATGCTGTACTTGCTTTGGCTTCTTGTTCATTTCCTCAGCATCTGCTACAGTTACTGCCAGGGACAGAACAATGAGAGTGGCTTTTGACGCCTTTGTGGGTTTTGCAACTGTGAGTGTTAATCCTTTAATCTTTTTGGTTTACTTTGTCCTCCTTAAGCATATTTCATTTTATATTTATGGGCCTAATTCAAGGCTGGTGAATGAAGTCTAGTTTCTTTTGAAGTCAGTGGGAATAGTAGACTCACCTTTTCCCCTTTATGTTGCAGAAAGCAATTCTCTTTCTCAAATCTAAGTTTACACCACATGAAGTGACATAAGCAACTCAGATTCCTAAGTGTTCCTTTTATTACATGCAGTCCTCTGATAATGTTTCTGTCAGGGAGGACCTCCACTCCTCAGGACCATGTTTGAAACAGAGCCACATGACACCAAGTGCCCTAAGACCCGAGGGTTCATTTTCACAGAGGGCTTCTCCAGCTTGAACACTTAAGAGGAGAACCAAGACAGGTTTATTTCTACAGGGACTGTGCCAGGATATTTGAGATATATGAATTATGACCCTTTTGAACTGGAGTGTAGCAATTAAGAGTTTGGGGTTCAAGTTGGAATAGTCTAAAAAACACTTCTGATTTTCTGTATTTGCAGAGCAGCCTATGGAGAAAATTGAATGGCTTCCTCATGAATCAGGACGTTACTTGCTCTTATACATTTAATCACACTGATAACCAGTCCAGTCAAAAGTCATCCAAAGATGTTGTTACTATTAAAGATGACAGATACCTGCTGGGCAGCTGTTTTTAATTTGGACTTCTTAAGTTCTATCTGCTTTCAGTTAAAAATAACTTTCAGGTTTTGCCAAGCTATTAAATGCATGGTTTGTACTTTGGTTTAAACGCCTATCTTGCAAAAGTTAGATGCACTGCATATTTTAGGAACATTTAGGAAGTTGCACTTAGGTTTGTACCAAGCTGAACAAGAGAGCTGAACAACTCCTGCAAGAGAGCACACACAAGAACAGTTTGACTAACCTGTAGAAATTAAAGAAAATTCTAGTATATTACATGTCTCATTTGCACCTTCTCTAACTAAAACCATGACTGCTTTCAACCCTTTCCTCACAGCTTCCCTTTCCTTATTCCAGACAATCACAGGAGAACTTACAGTATATATAACTTTCTCAAGCAAATGCACAGGAAAGCAGTTTACTGCAAACCACTTCTCTATCAGAGGTAGCTTTTTTTTGCTATTTTACAGTCTTAGATGCCAAGTCTAAAAATAAGAAGAAAAAACATTTTCATGTTTCTCCAACAATTGTCAATCTGTTTAGGAAATTTTCATCCGAACAAGTATTTGTTTTTAATATTCCTCACTCAAACTTGGATCTGTGCTTCTTGCTTAGAGGCATGAGTGCCATCTATGGAACAGTCACAAGTAGATATTTACTTGAATGCTGAGAAATAAGAGTTTTGTCCCTGTTGTCCCAGGAGACAGTTTTGTCCCTTTACCAAAAAGCTCTCTTGCTATTCAGTTTATGTGTCACAACAAATCAGTAATTTTCCACAAGTGGAGATTTAACCTAAGTAAACAAGTGTCATTACAATTTTAAGTAGAGAAGGAATCACAGACAGAGATAATGATATTGATATTTGTTCAAAGACTGTGATGATGTTTTAATTTAAAATAAACGGTATATGCCTGCTGCACCAGCAGTGGTGCAAATATTTAGTGTAACAGGATTTTTTTTTTCCTGCTGTGCATTAAATCATGAAAAACAAACAAGTAACTCCCACCCCACTCTGTTAATTCCCTTCCTCTACATAAGAGCATTTTATAATGGGTTATTTATATAATGATTTTTCTTTGATCTTCCTGGCTTGTCTTTAATAAGATATATAGAGTTATTGAGTATTTCAGTTCCATCTCTATCATAAAAGCTTTCTTCTCTAATCCGTTTCTTTCCTTGTTTCCTTTTTTTTGTCTGGTGGTAACACCAGATGAAAAGGATTTTAACTGAGGCACTAGGAGTAAATTTGTAATCCTTTATGTGAAGCCTTTCTTCCAGTTATGTATCTTTAAGTTACAAATATATATAGCTTGTAATTTAAAACATAATTGTACCTTGTATGGAAAATACAGGCATGGAAAGCAGAGGGCACCCTATCACATGCTAACTCTCCTATCATGAAAAAAAAGAAATAAGGAAAAGGAAAGGAAAAGAGAAGAAAAGAGAAAAGAAGAGAAAAGAAAAGAAAAGAAAAGAAAAGAAAAGAAAAGAAAAGAAAAGAAAAGAAAAGAAAAGAAAAGAAAAGAAAAGAAAAGAAAAGAAAAGAAAAGAAAAGAAAAGAAAAGAAAAGAAAAGAAAAGAAAAGAAAAGAAAAGAAAAGAACCTTCTTATGTTAATCTAAAAAAAAAAATCCATTTGTGATCACAAATGAAACCTTTCCAATCTCATAATGGGTAGATTGCTTGGTTTTATTACCAGCCATGCAAAGCAAGACCTCATCAAAAGCAGCACTACACAGAGGTCCCATCTTTCCATTAAAATAATTTCAAAAAGCTTTTTTCCCCCCTTTTTCCACTGAAATAACCCATTTTGCAAGATGATTTAGCTCAAAATCTGCTGGGAGTAACCCTTGACATAAAGTCATATTGTGTTGGAGTTTAGTCCTAAATTCATACATCAATTATTTACTGTCAACGCAGATTGTATAAGTGTAGAAAATTACTAGGAATGATATTTTCTCTCAGGCAGAAAGAATGTGATACAGCGGATACATCCCACCTAATGTGCTGTCCCACTGTCCACAGGCCAGAATTATTTATGCATTAGAAAACACTGTGCCAGGGCAAAAATAAGAGGGGAGAGAGAGAGAGACAGACACATTATTTTAAACCTTTCATAACATCCATAAATATTTCATAACAAATAAATAAAGAATGTTGGGCTTGTTTGGAGGACAGCTGTAGCTGCATGGTTCAGTGCTTTGCAAAGCTCCAGAGACCCCACGCTTACCCCTCAGTTAAGCCCCCATTTCTTTTTAATCATCCACTTAGTGCATTGTGGGTAGGGGAGCTCTCCAGGTGAGTTGAAAAGCTGGAGGTTATGTGTGCAAATACAACTTTTTATTTTAGATTGTTAAAGCAAACAGCAGAAGGACAGTTTCTCTTTAATACCCTGTTCAGTGTTTTTGTCTTCTGTCATTGCAATTTTTTTAATATATCAGGGAAATGACTGCTTTGTCTCCAACATTATTAAGGAGTTACTCTACTTTTTTTTTTTTCTTTTCTTTCAAACACTCATTTTTAATATGTTAAATGTATTTTCCATGGTGCATGAAGAGGAATTATGTTTAAACTGAAGGCAGTTGTATCTTCATGTTTCTGAACTGCTATAGCTGGGTCCAATACTGCATTTAGGAGCTTTATTTCTTACTTTGGAGTGACAACTTGAGTTCTAGCACTTCACACCACTGTGCTGCACTAGTTAATGGTGAATGTAAGGTACAAGGCCTGTGAGAACAGTTCTGGTGCAGGTGAGAGTCAGCTACCCCAGAGTGAGGCTTAAGGTCCTACTTAAATTTTCTTTTATAGCGAATTAGTAATGAGCTCCTGATTTAGCTGACAGAACACAAAAAATAATACAGAACAGAAAGCTGGATTAGATCCAATTAATTTTAAGGTCTTGTGCTTACATTTTGGACTATAGAATCATAGAATCATAGACTAGTTTGAAGGGTTAGAAGGGATCTTTAAAGGTCACCTAGTCCAGCTCCCCTGCAAGGAGCAGGGGCATCTTCAACTAGATCAGGTTGCTCACAGCCCTGTCCCACCTGGCCTTGAATGTTTCCAGGGACGGAGGGCATCCACCTGGGAAACCTGTCCCAGGGTTCCACCACCCTCATTGTAAAAAAAAATTTTCCTAATGTCTAAATTTATTTTTCCTATGTTATACTGTAACCTCTGGAGACACCCTTAAGTGATACACCATTGCTTTGCCTGGTTTTTTTTGGTTGCTTTATGTCCTGGTACAGCCCTGAAAATGCATGCCATCCATCCACAAAAGGTGACCATGGGAAGCAGCATTGCAAATGTTCCTTGCTGGCTGGTGATGATAGAAACTCCTCAAGGATAAGAGTTGGCTCTGGAGCCAGAGCCTACAGCACAGCATCACTACCCTCTTCATGGCATGCCCTTCTCCAGAGCCCTTCTTGAGGTCTGACCAGTTTGTCACCTGATATCCTGGTTCTAACCAGGTCTGAGCAACCCTACACTAAGCGAAGATGCAGCCCTCTGTGACAGCACTGCACCAGGACCTGAGCTGGTAAGTCCACACAGTTCTGAGTCAGGTCTCGGGAATGACTTCTGTTTACTTGGGGAATGTGTAACCTATGTTTCATGCCTTCTAGACAAAATGATAGCATTTGCTAACAAAAGCTAATGCACCTCCAAGGTGCTGTTGAACATATCGGGAAGCGTTCAAAGGGCCTGAGGCGCAGTGTTAAATGCCATTTCTAATCTCTGAGGGGATGCACTGCAGGACCTCTGCCCCTCCACTGGTTAGTGCGCGAAGGACTGTGCGACTACATTCACTTGACCTTTCTGGGGTTTCTACCACCAGGACGGGCATCACAGATTGACTTTTCTGTACCGTGAAAGCACAAGGATGGATACCTGCCTAGGCACCCTGCTAGGCTGGAAGGTAACGTTGAGAGCTTTCTGCAGCACGTTCTGCAGTTGTCATCTCCAGCCTCACAGTGAGAGGACTTGTGGCCTCCAGTGTGACAAAAACGATAACTACCTACATATGTAGAGGTGAAGATATAGACAGAGAATGACAAATCAAAATTTGTGAAGTGCATTTGCAGGAACACATACCTGGTAGCAGAAGATTGCGGTGTTGAAAGATACTTGGCGGAATATGAACTGGCAGCAAAAATGTTCACAGTGATTTTGATCTACCTACACAGATGCTGACAGACCCCAGAGCTGGGAAATCCTCACAAGTGGAATATCATGTTCAGGACATCTCGTTGACAAACTGGGGTGAGACCACAGAAGTGCAACAAACAGTGAGCATCGCTTTGGAGGGGCTAACATACAAGGGAAGACCCTGGTGACCCAGTCTGCCTGCGTAAGACAAGCTGTAGCCCGGCACAGAACTAAATATTAATTTGAACCAGGAGGTGGATTTCAGGTTAAAAAAATATTACAGCCTTGTCTTTGAAATTGTATGTGGATTCTCTTCACAAGAATATAAGAACAGTTGTCCTAGACATTAACCCCCACCACACTGAAAACAAAGCCCAAATTTCAGTTGTTCTAGCTCCAATTTCAACTCATGAAATCATACTAAAATCTCCAAGCTAGCCAAAGACCCCACTACCCACATTGCCCCTAAATACTCATAGGTTTAAACCTGATGCCTCCTAACTAACTTTCTGACAGAAAAAGAAGTTTCTAAATCGCACTTGGGGCTTCTCTGTGGGCATTTGCAATGTTAGCAGCAGCTAGTCTGAACTCTGGACACTGGAGTGGGGACAGTTTTCTAAAGATAGCAGCATCAGTGCTACATGGAGAGATAGAGTGACCTTTCAACTTCTATTTAGTGTTTTTTCTATACCTCCAGGGATTGTGTTAGTCACTTTAGTCAAAAGCTGAATATGTAGAGATTAGCGAATGAAAACTAGGCTGAGGGAAAAAATGAATCCCCTAAACCAGTAATTGTCCAAGAGAATAAGAAGTTTTTTCAGGTGTTACAGTGATTCACAGAAAAGTGATCAATTATCAGTGGAAAACTTGGTAGGAAAAAAAGTAAAATTAAACAAATAAAAATAGAGCTGGCCCCATCTTCATAAATTGAAGTATTCTGAAAAGTGGCCACATATTCCTACTTCAAGAAATCACTATTTGTCTTTTATTTAACTTTTCACTATGAAAATACATTCATACTTTGTTGGAGAGTTTGTAATTTAATACTACATCAAACTGCCATGACGTCCTAACAGCTGTTTACACTTCTGTTCCTGATGAGTTTTAAGGACAAGTTAAAAAAAAGTGTATAACAGGTGGTGTTATGCTGCTTTATTCTTTAGTTTAACAGAGTTTTCATGTCCAGAGTGCTCAGTTATATTTTGAATAACAAGCTACTTTGTAAAATAAAATTTTAACATATACAGTATTTTAAATTTAATGTATTTTTAAGAGGATCTGAAGTCAAAAAAGAAACTTGCTTGACCAATGGACCAGCTGAGAACCTTTTCTAACTCTTAGAAGAAAGGTTTATAATGTGATTTTAAAATAACTTCTTATATTCTGACTAGCTTGAAAACATTTGAAGTCTGCAGGTTTAAACGACTTTGAACGAACATTCAAATCAGGTTTTACGTGTTGGTGATATAATATTATGAAACTTCTAAGGTGGTGGTGTTTTGGGTTTTTTTTTTGTGGGGAGGGGAGATTAGTGATCAGTAGAGCTTTCAAAGGCAAGTAAATTAACAAAAATTGTTAAACAAAGAGGTAGAAAACCCCCATTCCAGAAGGTTAAGAAAATTGTCTATTGTATTCCACATCTTTTATTAGATGTCCTTCATTTTCATCAGAATCAGCCTACATCTAGCCCCTTTTAGAAACTACAGACAAATAATGGGCTACTATCTGATGAATGGTATGATAAATCTTATTTTCTGCCTTCTCAGAGGAGAGAAATTATGTTTAAAACTTCCAAATACTCTTTAAAATTTTCATGAATGAAATAAATTATTGTTCTTTGTTGAAAATAACTTATTTGTCTGAAAATTGGTATGTTTGTTTTGTTTTACTAGTTCAAATATTCCATATGCACTCCCTCTGGAAATGCTTTCTGATGGGACAAACTGATCGGACACTGAGGCACCAATTTCCTTATTTCCAAACAGCGTTGCAAGACCCCATCAAAATGTAAATTTCATCCTGAACTTGGATATCCTTCCGTTTCTTCCTTTAGAACAAGGGACACAACAGTGATCTTCTACAGAATGTGCTTCTTCAGAAACTGGCCAGCTAGCTATGCTGACATTTTTACAAGATTATTTTAGTTCTGCCATAGGGCTGAAGTAGAGGAACAGTATTTCTGTCATTTTCTACACCATACAATTTTTTTTCAGGATGAAAAAAAATAAATGTAATAAATACAATTAAATGCATCTGGCTATTAACAGAACTCCTCTTTTCATAGATAATATTAATCTTCAGTTAAAACATTGTATCTGCAATATTGTAAATGCTGCTATGTAATCTTAATTTTGCACCCAAGTATGGCAGCTGTTTTCCTCTTGCTCATGTACAGATGACCTTCAACAGAGACGCAAGCAGAAAACTGAATTCTTTTTATATTGAAACTTATGAACAAAAGGTCTTTCCTTGGTATCCTTTTTCATAGGACCCATGCATTTAAAATACTGTAGGCTTCATTTCATTTTATGCTGACTGAGGTGTTTACTATTGTCATGTTATTAACCTTGCTTTAAGAAGGTTTTTATAACATCAGTATTAGAGTTTATTACTAGTCTTAGCTGTGATATACAGTTCATGGCCTTATTAAAGGATATGTCCTGCCCTTGGAATTCCCTGGAATCAGGTAAATAATACAGGGGAGTGTTATAGGGAAAAAAAAGGCACACTTTCCTCTCTTTAAACAGTCAACTAAAACCACAGATATATGGGTTTTCTTTAGTCTTTACTGTACAAAGAGAAGTTTGAGGAGGACTCAACTTTGCAGAAAATTAATAAACCCTTCATAATTAAAATCTGGCCCATGAAATCAACAAATTACAAGTATTACCTGTTGTCCATCCATTTTACATGAGTTTATTGGTGTCAGGTCAGTTTCCAATGGATAAATTGCCACCTAACACCTCAGAGTTGCAACATGTTTCTACCCTCCTTGTGGTCACATAAACCAAGAAACACAGCAAGCATGGGGAATGTATTACTTTTCAACTGTAAATTATTCACTAAAGAAGAACGAGAAGAAACTTTCTAGAGGGCTAGGTTCACAATTCTTGAGTTCAAGGAATTTTTTTAGTGGTGCAAAATAATCACAAAAATTGAAAAAGTAGTTCTGTTTGAAGCTTGAGAAGCACACTGAGTAACAAGTCTGAGATGTTTCAAGATCTCTGTAAGCCTTATAGATGATTCCTGCCTCTCTTCCCTGTCACAAAGAGTGTACAATCAGCAGGTTTGGCACTCAAAGCCGTTTATAGAGGTACCTCTAAGAGCAGGGCTTAATCTCCTCACCATGAAGTGCATCAGCTTCCTACATTCATTTTACATATCAGCTTCCACTGCAGATGCCAGACTCTCTATGTGTTCTGCATGTCTTTGGCCCTACCTAGATAAACAATTTTCCTGCAGTTTTCTCCGGGAGACATTTCTATTTTGACTGTGGAGAAAATTTACTTCTGCAAACTGCTGATACTTACCTCTCTTGTTTGTTTTCTAGCTGCACCTCTTCAAAACGGCCATCGTGCGTGAAAACATTCCCATATATTTTAATACTGTGCGTTCAGTCTTTGGCTTTAATCTATTGCCTTTAATCTTTCTACAAAGCTATAGGGATATTATATAAAGGTCACATATGAATCCAGCTTACTCTAAGGAATCACATTCCTTAAGGCTTGTTGTCTAGCTAAAATCAAACATAGCACTTACAGAGCAGAACTGTTGGGTTAAGACTCTATTTAAGTGCTTTTCAGCCTGTAGCACCTGAACTTTATATATGCTTGCACTCTGGTTGAGAAGCATGAAATACGTGTTGTCTCCATTACCATGTTGAGCTTTGACATTGCCTATCCCTCATCCAGCTCTGATGCAATCCCTCTAGACCACATGTTGCATTCATTGAGGTTTTGGGTAACTGTAATTGGTGTACATAGCAATAAGCTACCCCAGACACATTGTAAATTAGACAACCTGTTTCATAAAAGGACGTCATTAAGACACGGTTCTTTGGAACATTTCCCAGGATAGAGGAGACCTCTTGACCATCTAGATCTGCCAAGCCACTGAGATTGGAGGTACGTACAGGAAAACAAATAGTAAGAGAAGTTAACTTTGTGACAATGTCTTTTTCAATTCCTCCACCAAAGACAGCAACTTATACCCCTTGTTTTCTCCTGCTGTGCTCCCTATGACAATTTTAGTACAAACAGTCAGAAACGAACTGAGCAAAATTAGCAAGTGATAGTGAGGCCTCATCTAGTTCCACTTTCATATGACAGTCAGCAATAATCTCCACATTCGCATTTGTCACAAACCTTGTTGCACGTTAAATAGTTCATTGCAGCACCATAGGGGAAGTGCCCTTTCCAGGGCTTGTGCTACCTGCCACAGAAAACATGGCTGCCTGTAACAGTCGATTTGTGACTGACTCCCATGCAACTGCAGGCTAGTCAAGGGCACCACGCAAGGGTCTCTCTCTCCTCCTGCAGAAGTAGCAGAATGTCTGAAATCTGCTCAGCTTGTTTTTTTCCCCAGCTATATCAACCAGTTTAACAACATACTGCATCTCCCTGTTCCTCTTTGTTTTTCTTTAAAAAAATAGCACTATAAATCATGAAGAGTAACAAAACCAGAATTAAAAAAAAAGCTCACTATTCACAGTAGGCAAGAATAAGTTTACTGGGACATGTGATATCTTTTATTTGACTAATGGATATAGCTAGAAAAATTAGGCAAGTTTTCAGGCTCATGTCTTCTTCAGGCCTTATACAAGTGACAGTTTGACCAACTTATCCTAGTCATACCGACTAGTCTTTAAATATATTGCTTCTATTTACAAAACTTATTCTGCCATTTAACCATTACAGCTATGGTAAAATACTGGGACTTACAATGACATTTATAAAGTATGGAAAGTGTTCCAAAATACTGTAACAAAATAGTAACTTATCAATCTGGTATGGTGGTTTTTGGTTTGTTTTATTTTAAGTGCCAGCTAGTGGTGTTGAATGATAGCATTCTGAAGCTCTTATTTTGCTATCCTTTTCTCCTTAAACACATGCAAAGTTGTAGAATAGGAAAATCTTATCTTTAAAATAAAGGATATTGACTTTTGAAATTCCCAATAAAAGAGCTGTAAGTTCACATTTGAAACAAAAACAAAAAGCTTTCATCTGGATCTGAAATGCTCAAATTAAAAGGGAAATTGTGCCAGTAGCACTTTGAGTCCTAGTATGTGTTGTCTTCTGAAGAGTGCCAATACAAACAGTAATGGCTTCTTAATATAACAGTAACTTTTTCTAAACACATGTGATATATATGCACAATCTCCACTGATTAATCCAGAAAAGTGTCAGCTACAATTCAGATCTCGGTTGGTGTGATATCTGAGAAATGTCCATTTCACAGAAAAATATTAATATTTCACATGAATTTCTATAAAATGTAATAATGTCATTTCAAGCTTGATTATCAGGTTCATGATTATCAACTCCATGAGTTCATGGAGAACTTAAACGAAAAAGAGATTAGGTTTATATTATTTTGTCTGAACACAACTATATTTTGTGATGTACTCAGAGCTTATCCTAAGAATTAATGATCTACAGAGAATATTCAATTAAACCAATTTTCTGTTTGTATATCTTAGCTATCTAATAAAAAGTGCAGTTGAGAGGATGACCTGAATTGAATATAGGTGAAAAGTTATTTTCTGTTAAGCATATTAAAAAGTTAATAGAAATCATAGTTGGCAGAATTACCTCAGTTATGGTAAAGATAAGATTGTAAAAAACTCAAAATGTTTCATTTTATATGAAATAATATAGCAGGAGTAAGATTTTTTTTTTCCTTAAAACTAAATGGCATGCAAACTCCCCTGTAATTTTTAAAATAAATTTTTATGGTAAATAGTGATTTTTTTTTTTCATATAGAAAGGTGCCCTAGGCTTTATCCAATTAAAAGTGGTGGGCCAGACAACTTTAATTTGTTAAAGAAACTGTGTATAGAGACAGAATAAAAAACTAGAAAGACAACTGCAAACCTGAAAATTGTCCTGCAGTGGGAACACACCACAGTCAAGCATATGTCTTAAGTGTAGCTGTTCCTTTCAAAGCAACTGAGACATATCTTCATATATTAAAATAAATATATTGTCTTTTCATCTGCAAATTATGGCTTTCAGTGTTGTCAGTTTTTATATCTGAAGCTGCACAATGTCTGGAACTCGTCAGGTGCAATTTATACGTTTTAAGAGCAATAACACCTTATCCTGCTGGTAAACAAGGAATAAGTCTACTAGCTCAAACGTGGTTTGTATCAGTGGAATCAGAAGTGCTCTCATCATCAGTGAATTCTGTATCAGCTGAGGTCAAAATAAGGTATGATGTGGTTCTCTGTCTTAGCCTACACTTCCTTTTTGCTGGAGTTTCCTCTAATGCTCTGCGATGCATCTTTGTTGGAAACCTAAGTGCTAGAATTGCAGCAATAAAGCAGATAATTTTTGTCTTCATCAGTGTACGGAAATATTTTACCATTTAAAACTATTAAGAAACCATTCCTCACTCTCTCCTCTTTCCCACTATTCTCCCACTATTTCACTATTTGAAACCATATTGTAGCAGTATTCAGCAGTTGTTCCGCTGCTTTAATCTTTGTTCTGCAGTCTCATTTCACACACTACTGCCACTTTCAAGATGGGGCTTCCTACGAATTCAATTTAAAGAGTCAGTCAAATCCCTTCCCTCGATATAAAATATTCCATAGTGAAGGTTACAGAAGAACCACAAAATATAAAGGTACAATAACAGAATGATTAATTTACACATTGCCAGTCAATATATCACCATAGCGTTCCAAGAGTGTCTCATAAATGCAATGAGAGCTTGCCTATTTCATATACTAACAGATCATGCCATTTTTTCAGCTTGTATGTGTTTCTAGAGCTGTATTATGGCCAAGAGAAAGGTATTTACACAACTGATCTATCAGATGGATTTTTTTTTTTAAGTAGAATAGAGTAGATGTTCTTCTTTGTATAGATCTATAAAGTGTTCGTTAGGATAAGATTTGTTTTTAATAAATACCTATTAGGCTTGATGCTCTGTTGTACTTCTGCCACAGAAAACATTAATGGAATTGATCCCTTGCCTGTGATCTGAGACCGAGATATTGCACAGATGTGTTATGTGCTTACATTTATGCTCCCTGAGTGGCCCCAGAGCCAGCACAGCTGTAAGGAATGAAGGTTGTCATGAAGTCAGAGGCACTGCTCCTTCCCCTCCAAATACTGCACAATACTGCACTGCACAAATCCAAATTTATTTTTGCTGCTCCATACTCTCTCTTTCACTCATTGCATCTCAGTAGTTCTATACAACAAAAAATGTCACGAGAAGCTCATTTTAGGAAGTCTTGACCAAATAATGCAATGACTGACCAGTTTCTTTTTTACCATATTCTGTCCTAGTTTTGAAAAAAATACATGATGATTATATTAGTTTTATGAGTTTCTACTGATTTTTAACTTCTCTTGCTTTAATTAATGCTAATTTGACCACAATGTTAAATAAATTGTGTGTACAGATTTTATAGCTCTTCAAAAATACCTCTCAGAAAGCAGTAAGTCAGGTCTTGACTTACTCAAACTCTGAAAAGGACTCTCTCTTAAAAGGCAGAAGTAGAGAGAGAACTGTTCCAGCATGACTGAGTGTACCTAAAACAGGAGCCAAAACTGTTACAAGTGGTTACAGCTAATTCAGTACTTGGTGTTAGAAAAATTAAAAAAAAAAAAGAAAGTAGGTTTAATTAGCTTAACCCAGCTAATTTCACCCTCCCCTCATCTTAGACCTGCACCCTCATTAAAAAATTAAATTGGTTTGTGTCCCTTACAGAGGTTATAATTTGCTGGATTCTTTCAAAACCAAAAATATCAGTAGAATGAACATTCATCATTCCTAGACCGCTCTCATTCTCACATTCTAGTTTTCAGCTTGCTTTTATATGTATATGTGAATGATCTGCCCAAATATTCTGCTGAATACATACTAATAAACTGCATTAGTATTTGCATACCATATGCTCACTAAGGGCTTAATTACACTTTGTTCCACAAACAAGTATTTTTAAAAAATTAACGTATGTCAGCTAATTATTTTTCCTGACTTATTTACTTTTTCATTTTGCTTCATTTTTAATTTATACGAGACCTCTTTGTGGCCTTGTTTCATTTTCCAAGGAATGATAATAATTGAAGCTATAATACCTCAAGCACTCAGGCACATCCTTTAGTTATCCACCTGAGCAGTGATCAAAGATTTCTATGCACAAAGTGAGGAAAATTACGCATGAGCATAAATTAGTTTTAATGCTAAAATATATCCATATACTATACATATTGCATCAACTACACCCTGCAAAAACTGGAGCTTAGCCAGAAAAAAAGCCTCCACCATGACAATCTCAAATCACATGTCTGGCAGGGTTGACAGAGGTACATCACTTGTCTTGCTTTCACATTCCACAAGATCTTCTAGGACATGTTCTCATATAGTCATAAGGGTCCATGCTAAACGCACGAATGCACACTTGATATACTCCAAATATTGATTGGAAGATAAAACTTTACACACATATAGCTGTTCACCAGGATATGAGAGTGTTCCTGACTAGAAGAGTACCAAAGAGTCAACCTTATCAGGCCCTCAGGACATGCAAGTATTGCAGATTCACTCATACAGTTCAATAAGCGTACAGACAGATTATTTCAGATAATGTAATTCTTCTAAAAAACATGGCCCTGGGACTCACAGGACACTAACAAAGAAGTTAAGGACAAGTAAAGTTAATACATTTTAATTTTTTTTTAATTACATGGAAGAATGATGTTTTGTGTGAAATTTCTTCCTGACCTAATACACAAAAATTTCACATGGAGTACAGTTCTCACACTGAAAGTTACAACAAGCAGAGCAGGATCTGAATGGCCAAGATAACTCTTCAGATTAAAATATCTTGATACCAAAACTCTCCGACAGGTACATAACAATACTAGAATCCAAGAATATGCTTGCATCTTGCGTAGAGACAACCTGGAAAACCCAGGAATGTCTTTCTCAAAACAGCTTGGATTTCAGCACAGGCTGCCCAAGTCCACTCAGGATTCTGCAAAAACACTTGCCAGCTGAAGTCCAGAGGAAATATGAAGGTAGTTTATCTTCAGTTATCTGAGCTTCAAATCTGTCTTTGGATTTCTGTGTGCCTCTATCCTTATTACAAGGATAGCTTTACCATCTGCTACCATCATGCAGATGAAAACCTAAACAAGTGGGTTGGAAGAACATTCAGCAGGTACCTACAGGTCAACTCCCTATCCACAGTAGTATCTACTGCAGCTATCTCATCTGTTTTTAAGGAACCCTGTGTAAGGCAAAAGGACAGTATGTTGCTGGGGTGGATAAGGATTACTGCTTGCAAAATACATAAATCTTCTTTTTTTTCATCCCTGATAAAGGTAAAACATTAAGAACAGCACCTAAAGGGAAGTCTAATGAAGACCTAGAATAGACAGCCCGGGTATATAGGGAGATGTATCACAACAGGTTAGGCAAATGGCTGTGGCAACCACATTGATGGAACGGATTGTATCAGTGCAGAGGCTGGAGTAAAAGGGGTCCTCAAGATCCAGCTTTTATACAGGTCTATGTAGACACCATAACCTCCACCAAATCTTTTCCAGGGCTTGCTTTCTGTCATGCTGGAAAACAGGGATGATGTTCTAGAATATTCTTACTGCAGTATAAACACATTTTCTTTTGTCCCACCCACCTGGACAGCAATTTTTCTTCTTTTTACAGCAGCCTTTTGAACACCTCACCTTATTATTAAATTTCTTTCATCTTCTCTCCTTCAGCTTAAATAACCCCGATTGCTTCAGCCTTCCCTTTTCAGTTTATTTTCTCACCTTATCATTCTTGTCTCTGTCCTTTCTACTTACTGTAATTGACCTTCATCTTTCTTCAGTCTAGTGCCCAAAGATGATCACAAGGCTCAGAAAGTTACATTTTCCCAAAGAAGTAAAATGATCACTTCATGCGTCTTACAGTTATAATGCTGTTTACCCTCTCTTAATATGATGCTTGCAGCTACATGATACTGTTACTCTGTGCTATGGTTTTAATGTTTCTCACACCATTTCCTACAGAAAAGCCAGCTGCTCTGTGTTATGTGCTTGCACAGCTGATGATGCCTACCTAGGTATAAAACCTTCCAACCTGAAAACTAGAGGGGCTTCATATTAGAGTTTTCAATTTGCTCAGATTTTTCCAAGTTTTATGCTTATCCTTGAACATATTCGCAGCCCCTATATTCAGCTAAATATTTTTTTATGTAAGGAGCTTATTCCCTGTTATAAAAACTAAAATATTAATTAACATATTGAATAAAACTGGACTGGAAAATTATTTTATATCGTGTCTTTAATATAAACTTCCTTCCAAATCACTTGGAAGAACTCTATGTAAAGCAGAACCTGTATTGTCCGTAGCAGGAAAAAAAAAAGGTGGAAAAATAGCATTTAAAGAATAAGTGAGAACATTGAAACATCTGGGCATTAGGAAAAGGGTACAGAACATAAAATACTTATCTTTTTGACAAGTTTATTTAATTTCCAAGTTATAAAATGAAAGGAAGCTTACGAGGCTGAGAAGTTTAAGCTGTTCCAAAAGGCAAGTATTGTTGAAAGAAGTATGTTGGTCATCTTGTGATAAGGAATAAGGAATAGGAAGACACTGAAATGAGCAGAGAGGAGAGAAGAAGACAAAGACAAGACGTTTGAATTTCTCCTTTGTTTCAGGTGGAGAAAAGGCTATCTAAAGAAGCTAATTGCAGCTCTCAGATTATGGAATCTATTCAGGACATACGGAAGTTACGCAAAGCTTTACAGTGGCAAGAAATACACTTACAAAGGATGCTCACCAATGATGAAATGCCAGAGGGCAGGGATTTTAGCTGTTTAGCTTCTCACTGGTCATTGTAGGAAGATGGTTTTGGGATTAGCCAAATGGTAGGGACTGAGTGCTCAGTGTGGCTGCTACCTCTGTAGGGCTAATGAGAAGAGCCATTCTGGTTCCCAGACCCAGGACAGGCTACAGCACTTCCATGGAGAATTAAAGCAAGTTCTGTTAATGCATTAAAAAATTCAAACACTTCTGGGCTCAGCAAAGCACCTCTAATGGATTCTGCCACTTGACCCCAGAACTAGTTTACTAGTTTACTGCTAGAACAGCCTAGCAAGGAAAAGTTCTCACTAGGAGAAGCCCACGCAAGAGGAGAATTCCTTCATACAAGTGCAGTGAAAGGTTGCAATAGCAATATTAGGCATTCTAAGAAAGGGTTGAGAGGTGCGAGAGGTCTGGCAGAAGCAGGAGAAAGCAAAATCAAAGTACAAACAAACTGGTTTATTAACATCTGACTGAACCTCCTTCAGCAGCACAACTGATTACATATAAGCAGAATAAAGTTGCTGGAATAATCATAGAATCAGAGACATCAACCTGGAGTCCAGAAGGAACACTATGCATAAAGCAGGCTGCAACATCTCCATATTTGACCCTTAGGAGGACTGACACATTACAAAAGGTACGTGAACCACCCCAACCCAATAAGCTGAAGTAAAATATTGTGTTCTGCCTTTATTAGTGCAGGACAGAAGGGCAAGAATAACAGCAAGTTGCATAGAGACATAGCGTCACCAAGGCAAAACAGCTGGAGTGCATAGAAATTGCAAGGTGTGCCATATTGCATGCTAGAGCTCTAGCCGCACACCATTTATGGACCCTAGGCAGCAAACTCTGGACTATGAATTGTACTTCATGAGCCCTGCACCAGTACAGGTGCTGCAAAGCCTTTTCTAGATGAAGTCACTACTGACTTACTGTGTGTCTGTGGTCTAATGACAACAGGGCAGAGATTATCCAGGTCTTCCCAGCCATGTACGGTGATAGCTAGCTAGAACTTGAGTGTCAACCCTTCTTCTTGATTTCACTTTTCTTTCCAAAGACAATTTTTTTTTTTCTTTCCAAAGACAATTATTTTTTTCTTTCTTTTGAACACTGGAATCTTCCCTCTCTGAAATGTCAGATCTTTCCCTTTGCTTCATTTGGTCAAAAGAAACATACAGATTTCCAAATTGAAAAGTTTAATCTACACACAGTTCAGCATTGAACTGCATTTCTTCATGTTCTAGGGAAGTGGGAGCAACTAATCGCTTCCTCCTTTGTAGGCCAGGACAGATTAAGTCTCCTGTGATTTCTGTGCTGAAGCCTTACAGTTCACTATGAGGCACAAGCGAGATGCCTACATCTTCCATAAAGCACTGGGGAGCTTAAACAGATGTTTAGTTACAGGTAACTGCCCCCAAAGAATAATATTTGATCTGAGTTGACAAATGAACACAACCCAAAGTGGAATATTTCCATTCTAGTGGAAACTTTTAGTTTTCATATTGAAGGATCTGAGGAATCTAGAAGCAAATTTGACAAAATTTATTCCCACCCTGATCTTATTAGAAATTGTCCACAACTCTTTCCCATGTAACAAAAATAAGCTTTTGTGATCATCTCTGCTACTGTTATGAACCAATACCAGGCAATATTTCAATCATTCTGATAGCAGTCTGCAATGCTGTTTACCTTTCTTCTGCGGTGGGGACATCCAGTCCCTAATCTTCATGAACTGGTTAGTTTAACACCTTTAGATTGCTGGATTGAAGTCAAAATCAGCTGGCTCTTATAATGTCTTTCTGAAAATGTGACTAAACATCTCTAATTGTTTACTTTCAGTCAGCTTCAGAAAAATGATGTGTGCTGCCTTTTAACTTGAACTTCTTACTGACTTCCAGATATTGATCTTCTGTCACTGAAAGTACTCTTCTCCTTTGCAAGGTCCTCCTGAACTGCTGAATCTGTTGATATAAACTCGTAAGATTTTCATTTTCATGTATGCATTATGCAGGTACTTAACTTCATGCCCCACTAAAAGGGTGTTGATTCACACTCTTCTTGTTGGCTTTGTACTTAAAATACTTACTTGATGAAGACCTGCTTTAGAAGGAATATGGTTATGTTTTCTTTCAGAAAAATGGTATTTCTTTTCTTCTCACTCCCAGGCTGAAGCTTACAATGGCCCTCTTGTTATGCATTCTTTCATAAATTCTTTTTTCTGATACTTGAAAACAATTCTAACCCTTTCTATATTTCCTTCAAATGCATGGCATCTCCACTCCAAACTACAGAACAGACTAAAATTCTTCATTTCTTTTGTCATCATTACCATTTCCCAAAATGTACCTCAGATATGGAGAGTGCAGTGAGCCTGAATCAAGCTGTAATCTGTCACATTACGGATTAAAGTTCTGATAAAATGATACAAAATTTGATAAAGAGCATAAGAAAAGCTTGAAGGAGAAGAAAAGGATGCTACAGTAAGAAATCAAAAGTTAATGGAAGAGATAAAACCTTTGAGGCCAGAGAGCTTATTTGGGGTAGAAGGAAGGAGGTGAGAAAGGAGGAGAACAAAAGATAAATAAAAGATTGCAAGAGGGAAGGAACATGGTGCTCTGCTTTCATTGGGAATACTTAAATGCCTCACAAGATGAGCAGAGCATTAGGATATGAAAACCTAAAGGGCAATATAATCCCAAAGGGGAGGACTAGTTTCAAAAGAAGGTTTATTAAAACTTAGCTTGCTTTGCATAATGTCAGGAAAAGAAATACTCTAACCTTTTTTCCATTTCAACTTTCAGTTCCTTTCCACTCTTTTTTTTTTCTCTATGATAGCTTTCCCTACCCTGTAGCTTTACTCTTGCTTTCTGTTTATAACCTTTAGAATACTTTCATGAGCATATGCTATAATTCTCTTCCCTTTTCTTTATCTCCTTGTTCCTACAAGCTGGCTTGAATAAAGAAGTCATTATCAGCAAGCCCACAATGGGTCCAGACATCCACATTCAAGATGTTGTATAGATGATATATTGATCAGTCCTCAATGAGTAATAGCATTCTAATGAAAAGAGCTTACAGAAGTTAATGTATCTGCTCATGCAAACCACAAATGAAGCATTCTGTGGCACAAAGGGTCTGGCCCTGTGAATTACAACTACTCCCTACAACAATAAAAGTCAGGAGTGGTTTTATTTATTTACCGCAATCAATGGTAGTCTGTGGGCTACACATTGAAAATTCGTTTTACAAACCAGCACCCAGACTGTTTGCTTTTTTCCTGTGTCCATTGGGAATTAACCCTTCGGCTGCTGTTGCCAATCCTGAGGTAGATGTCCCTACAGACATGAAAAGACTGCAGTT